>JBBBDQ010001569.1:477500-592500 GCA_037127315.1 Ascarosepion bandense
TATATATATATATATATATATATATATATATAGTCAGTGAAGTATAGTTTTCCTTTTGTCTGTCTATACATTTTTATTCCTTTACAGATACACTGTCTACATATCTCTGTTCTTTATTTAGACGCAGAAGGAATTTGTTAAGCATTTTAATGAGTTTCTTCAGGCATCCAATAATTTGTTTCATGTCAGGTCGAATATTGTAAAAGGACTTGCCAAAATTGTGTGTCATTTCCCAAATTTGAATATGTTTAAACATAACAACATTGCTGGCTAAATATATTATGATTAAAAGAAGAACCCCCGGATTTACATGTCTCTTTGTTCCAATAAAAGCGCTACTGAGAAGCAAACATTATGGCGATTGTGAAGTGAAAATTGCTGTAAGGAATTGGCTACATCAGCAGCCAGCAGAGTTTTAGGAAACCTGGATACATGGACTCATTCATAGGCGGAACTGACATTAAAAGATTTGGTGACGATGTTAAGATGTAGGAATGTGAACCTGTATTTTGATTATTTACATTGTTCAGGCTGTTGTCCCTAGCCTCATTGTCACATTCACAACATCTCGGTCATTGTACGCTTCAACATTTCAATTACCTTCGTCAGGTAATTGAAATGTTGAACCAAACCTTCCACCTCGATCACTGGTGTAGATTGTTCTCGTTCTCTTAGTCATGCTACTTCCAGATGTTTCAGTTATTTTTATTGTAACTCGATAAGTTTTTTTGTTCGCTGCTGCTGTTGCCAGGTATTGAACTCATAATTCTGCGAGAGAAGTCACTGGATCCAACCAACACTTTTATCCAGTGGTCCATGTGTCCTTGGAATGAAAACAATCTACTCCAGGAATCAAAACGAAGGGTTCAGTTCAAAATTTCAATCACCTGAAGATAACTGGAGCGTACAACAGCCGAAACATTGTGAATATAACAACAAAGATGAGGACAACAGATTGAACAATGTAAATAATGTAAATACCTCATCTCGGAAATATAGACCATTAATATATTTTGATGTATGACACATGTTTGTTGTTTATATTTTATATAATAAAACAAATTACATTTTGACTCACCTTCATATACATTTGCAGATAAGAAAAAGAATTTGTGAAAAGTGCTTATCGTAATAGGCCATAGCATTATATATAGATATATATATATATATAGTCATTTTTAGAAGATAACAAATTAAATTAAATAAAATTTTATTAAGAGCTACAATAAGCAGGACATTGTAGAGAGCTATAGTCAATTGTGCCTGATACGAAACGGCACATCAAAGATAAACAGCTGCGATTTCATTCTAGACTTCCTTACTCTACACAGACGACTACGTCAGCCTGTTATAAATGATAGTTGGCGAGTTCCACGATCAGGTATTTCCACTGGAATTCCATGATGAGTTTAAATTGCATTTTTAGTAGAGAGTCGCTTAATTGACAGGGCCCAGTTGTTGTTTTTTTTTTTTTAATACGGGCAGTAATTAGTTAATCAGGATAATATAATATCATTAATCCAAGTCAGAATATCGCCAAGGCCTTTATAATTAATTCTTCAATGTATCTCTGGAAAGAAAAAGAAAGTATTAATAATAATGTTCATTTTCTCTTCATGTAGCAAGATTACATAGTTGCAATAAGATGAGGAAAATTCCTCATCCGACTGCACTGTCGTCGAGGACAAAGGTGACCAAACCACAACTCGCGAGCGACCCATGGCTTTCTGACATTTAATGCACGGCTGGCGGAAAATTTGTTGACCTTTTGTCATCAAGGTGAATCCAATGGGTATATAAGAATTTCGAACGATATTATTATTATTATTATTATTATTATTATTATTATTATTATTATTTGTTTTAATCTCATCGGTTTAATTTAATTTTATTGATATTCATATTTTCCATCTGTCTACATTTTTGCAATGAGGTATTGTAATTATTTACACTATTTACATCGTTCAGACTGTTGTCCTCACCTTTGTTGCCATATTCCTCTTCTACATATGTCTTTATTTCTGAGATGAGGAATTGTAATTATTTACACTATTAACATCGTTCAGACTGTTGTCCTCACCTTTGATGCCATATTCATCTTCTACATATGTCTTTATTTCTGAAATGAGGTATTGTAATTATTTACACTTTTTACATTCTTTGGGTCGCAGTTCATTAGGATATTAAATTCGCTCAGTATATATATATATATATATATATATATATATAATGAAAAAAATCAAAACATGGACAGAAATTTAATCACCTGGGAAGAATTCTGAGCGAGGATGAAAAGTGTGAGATCTGAAGGCGGATTGGCCTGGCCAAAGACGCATTTCAAAATCTAAGCAGTGTATTGAGAGACAGGAAGATTTCGTTGGCAACAAAGAAAAGTTTACTGGACTTTTTTCTGACATCTGTCTTCCTTTATATCAGCTAATGCTGGACAATCTCCTCAGAGATGAAGGAGAGACTCGAAGCAACCGAAATGTGGTTCTACAGAAGGATGCTGAGGATGCCATGAACATATTTGCTTTTCATATAAAAACCCACGAGCCTTTATTACTGCAGAGCAAATCCTTGGCATTCTTTCTAATAACTTATGCAAATAAGTTGGAGAAAGTGATTTCCAAGTATCCTGAAAGCATTTAAACAACATTTGTTCAGTTTTAGGAAGTTCATTTCGAACTGTACGATCAATTTCATTCCTTATTCTCCTTCATTAATAGTGGTTTCTTAACTGCTACACAGCCTTTAAGCCCAGCAGAATGAAGTCGTCTCTTAACAGTAGTAACAGATACTGGATGTTGCCAAGTAGAATTCATTTCATTTGTTAATTCCGGAGCGGTTTGTCTTCTATTACTCTTGCTAGATATGATCAAGTGCCATTCATCTACAATAGATGTTACTCTGGGCCTACCAGACCTTTTTCTGTCAATATTTAACTCAGTTTAACGAAGTCGTTGAAGGCAACAGTGCACGCCATTTTTTTGATAGGCTTAATTTTTTAGCGATAACACGTTCAGAATATCCTTCTTTGTAAAGAATTTCAACATGAGCTCTTTTTTCAATGCTAATCTGTTTCTTCCTTGCCATTTATACCGTAGTAATATGGTTTACAAAAATAAATTATACCGTAATTATAATATCTGAATAAATCTGAATTTTCGGCAAAAACTTGATCACAATAAGAGGAGTCAAGTAGCAAACTGAGTAAATGTTTACTTTAAAGTTGAAAAGAATACTTTTTTTTTACTTGACATCTGCAAAAAAATAACAAAAAATACAAACTCGGCGAATTTGATTCTGCTAAAAATGAAATTTTATAAACTTTGTGAAAAAAATTTGGGTGGTCCCAAAGTTATGGTCGGTAGTATATACCTAAAAGTAGCAACAGACATCTGAAGTTTCCAGGAAACATAATGAGGAAAGAGTGCTTGGAGAAACTAATACTCATGGGACGTGTAGATGGAAGAAGAGACAGGAGAAAGCAGCGCGTGACATACTTGATGGTCTTCATCAAGTTTCTCTCTCCTCATATTCTTTAACAATAATTGACTCTTTGTGTCTTAGTGGCTTTATTGCCTTGCTTGGGATGAAATTATTAATAAATATGTTGTGGGGTCTCCCCATTTTGTTTGATAATAGACTCGTTAAAATATACATACACTCCTGCCATAAGTGAGATACGTCAGATACCGTGAGATATCGAGCGATACCGAGGTTTCACGGAGAATACAGCGTCAGTAGTTCATAGTAGCTCTGAGTTCCACTCAGCGAGAATATTATTATACAGCACCCGTCAGCTTCCGAAGTGAACATATTTCGGTTGCACTTCAGAGACGTGTGTATATACTTCGTACTAACTGTATACCTGGATTACTGGGTTAGTTTGTATCTTTACGTTTAATATACTTATTTTTCTATCTCAAATTCTGGTTTTTGTTCCTTTATTTTGTGCGGTTCCCATTCCCGGAATCCACAACACTAACCTTCGTTCAAGTTTGTATCCTTTACGTTTAATATATTATTTTTTTATCTCAAATTCTGATTGTTGTTCCTTTATTTTGTGCTGTTCCCATTCCCGGAATCCACAACACTAACCTTCGTTCAAGTTTGTATCCTTTACGTTTAATATACTTATTTTTCTATCTCCAATTCCGGTTGTTGTTCATTTATTTTGTGCAGTTCCCATTCCCGGAATCCACAACACTAACCTTCGTTCAAGTTTGTATCCTTTACGTTTAATATATTATTTTTTTATCTCAAATTCTGATTGTTGTTCCTTTATTTTGTGCTGTTCCCATTTCCGGAATCCACAACACTAACCTTCGTTCAAGTTTGTATCCTTTACGTTTAATATATTATTTTTCTATCTCAAATTCTGATTGTTGTTCCTTTATTTTGTGCTGTTCCCATTCCCGGAATCCACAACACTAACCTTCGTTCAAGTTTGTATCCTTTACGTTTAATATACTTATTTTTCTATCTCCAATTCTGGTTGTTGTTCCTTTATTTTGTGCTGTTCCCATTCCCGGAATCCACAACACTAACCTTCGTTCAAGTTTGTATCCTTTACGTTTAATATACTTATTTTTCTATCTCAAATTCTGGTTGTTGTTCCTTTATTTTGTGTGGTTTCTATTCCCGGGATCAGCAATAAAATAGGTAAAAGAAATCAGCGAACAACATATTTAACGAGCTTGTGTAAATGGTTGTAAGAACAGGGTTTAGGAGTGATAGCAAAAAGCTAAAACGTTGTTAAGTGTTTCACCAGTTACGATTCTGTGGGGATCCGTGCTCGCCCACGTCCTGAAGGAATACGCAAATAAAATAAGAATATGAAGTACTTGCTCAATGAATGCACATTCATTCTATTTCTGTTTTGTGTTAGGCTGTTGCATAAATACCTGTTTGATTTTTATCTCAATGACGACGGAATGTTAAGCTGGCAGTCTGGTGAGGAAATCTATTGTTCGGTGATTTTGACTCGATGCTGATTAAATGTCGGTTTTCTTAGCAGTTAGAATTTTGTTTTTTTATTTCTAGTTCATTTCGAAATAAGTCACTTAATATCTGGGCTTTGTGCAATCGCTGATAAAAAAAAGAGCGAGAGAGATAGAGAGAGAGAGAGAGAGTGTGTGTGTGTTTAAGTGTGTGTGTGTAAAAAGTTTCAATTATATTTTTTTAAAAATTCTTGTCACAAAAGAGAAATATTTAATGATTTCGACATTAAATAACTTCCCCGAGTAGTGTTATATATTTTTCCCAATATAGTTTTATTTTACAATTTGTTGACTCAACTAAAACAGCAGACAGATTCTGAAATGGAGACATTGACACTTGCGAGGGGAAAAATATTCACTGAAGCGTTTCCACAACTAAATAGTTTTCATGTAATAGGAAAAGGGCAAAAGTAAGTCGAGAAATTGTCATCATGCATTACAATATATATATATATATATATATATTTCATATGACATGAATACAGTGTCTTGAAAAGAACATAATAGGCGTGTTCCATATGAACACAACATTAAACCTTCTTTCGTTGTAGGTTTACCAATATGAAGACTGAGTTCTGATTTATAAAATATATAAAACATGGCGTGTCATGGCGAGAACATTTATAACCTGTCAACGAATATGGGGTTAAGGTTTTTTTTTATTTTTTGTTGTTACGGGCCAATCAAATTATCACACGGAAAAGCGAACCTAATATATGCGTATAATTATTTTTTAATGCCAAGTACCTTCGGGGCGTAAGCGATTGTGTCTCTCCACACCCTTTTTTTCTTATTATCTGTAAACTGTTATGACGCTTCCAAACTAAATACCAGCAGTACAAAAAGGTTTATTTTTCTAATAATAATAATAATAATAATAATGAGAAGAAGAAGAAAAAGAGAAAGAAGAACTCAAGGCGTTAATCGTGAAGAATGAATAACGTTAGGAGGTCGCGAACAATCCCCTAAAGGCTTCGAAACCCTGTCTGTAAAAGACCGTTACCTAATGTGTCGGGCAACTTTGACTGAACTTTTGGATCCATGCGTCACTCGAGGGAACAATATGAAAACTAAAAGTCAAACCAAAAATTCCAGCATGACTCTTTCAGTGGATAAAAAGGCAGCCCGTTAATCAAGAGGAAACCTGCCCGAGGAAAACAAACTCCTACACAAATAATACATCTTCAGATCCCTACAATCAGAATAATCCCCTGAGAATTCTTCAACAAGATCCACAACCATTCATTTAAAAAAAAAAAAGTAAAATGGTCTCGTAAAGAGTTGAAAATCGTTATGAATGCATTCTATGAAGCGTTTCACAAACCCCAGAAAAATATAATCTGTCCAACATTTAACATTTGGTGAGAAAAGCAATTAGAAAGTAAACTGACGAAAATAAACTAGCCAATGTCAGAAGGCAGGCAGGCAGGCAGGCAGGCAGGCAGGACTTGCCGGGGCCCGGTAAGAAGGACAGGACCGGAACCACACGACGACCATTACCACTACTACTAACTAGGAGGCGCCACGCCCAACACCAAGATCATCGTCGCTGTGCCGCTGCTGCATGCCCGTGAAGAAGCGAGACTTACGGATCCGGCGCCTTTCGGGAAGACTTCGCCCGCATCTTAGGACCGACTGACCCGTGCTCGTCTGCCGTTGGCACGGAACCCTTCTCCGGATGTACGTTGTGGTGCGGTGGATATCGGTTCGGAACGAGAAATCGGGGAGACGAGTTCGAATTCCAGTTGAATTCATTGCATTCACTTACGCGCAAATGCCCTTGGGAAAGGTATTAATCGGTCTCTTCCTTCCAGTTATGGTTTAAATAACAGGACAGATTGGGTTCTATAGCCATGGCTGGCAACCAGTCTACCACAGAAAGCAATGGCAACCTACTGCGGGATAATCTTCTGCCCAGTCAGTCATGTCTCTTTCGAGACATGATCGCCCAAGCGTGTTTCTTGTATGGCACTTAACTGACTGAATGGAAGAAGATTCAGCATGCGAAATAACCGATTGACATACGCTGATATTAAAGAAATAAAACGAACTGTAACCAGAATAGGTGAATCAACAGAATACCAAAGGAAACCAGAAATGGAGATTAAAAGTACTTACATCACAAAAAACACACATTATAATGAAGAAACTGAGAAACACACCAATTACCGTGAAGATAATGCTGACAGTTTAGAAGGAAAGGCGTGATTTTAGTCACTCACAAGCATGCAATAAAACGAGTACAAAAAACACTGTAGCGGATTATTTTACCAAAAACAAGAATAGTATACAAAAAGCCAAGGAAGAAATCACGAGGCATATAAATCAGATACAAATATTGAAATGGAGGAACGAGAAAATGTCTGTAAATTTAAACCAAAAAAGAAAGAAATAGTAAGGGGTGCTGCGAACCCCTTATGTATCTATAGTTATATAAAATAAAGACAAGAGGAAAACTGTATTTTAAATCGCTTACGCGTTTCGTTCTGTGATGGACTTTATCAAGGCAAAAAGACGAAATGAGCTTTATTTTAAATTACGTATCTATAAACAAAGTGTTGGCAACCACAATTTATTTCTGTGAATCATTAGTGATTCACAGAAATAAATTCAACCACAATTTCGATTTTAAAAATGCCACACTAAAAAAGGAGTAAAGTTCTCGAGAGCGCCGCTATCCAATACTACCAAAACATCAATTTGCGCCCCGGATTTTTCCCATTCTCAACTTATTATACTAAAACATACTAACATACATATTAAAAATTTCAAAGAAAACGCTTGAATTCCCTTCATTTTAATATCTCGTGACTTTGAACTACACATGAAGAAATTCTAAAAACTAAAATATTCTGTTAATCTTTTGAAATGATTTGTGAGCGTCTTTGTGGTTGCCAACACTGTTTGTTTATAGATACGTAATTTAGAATAAAGCTCATTTCGTCTTTTTGCCTTGATAAAGTCCATCACAGGACGAAACGCGTAGGCGATTTAAAATAGTTTTCCTCTTGTCTTTATTTTATTTAACCATTCTGTCCTTAATCTCAGATCATAACTGAGTATATTTTTACACACACACACACACACACACACACACACATATATATATATATATTATATGGAAGAGAAATGAAAGAAACTTTAAGGGGTGCTGCGAACCCCATATGTATGTATATATATATATATATATATATATATATATATATATATATATAGAAACACATTATATAGAAGAGAAATGAGAGAACCTTTAATGGGTGCTGCGAACCCCGTATTTGTAAAACAATGGATGAAATAAATAGAAGGAGACAGACATTTAAAACGTTGCATGATGGAAACAAAAGAAGAGAGACATTTTAAACGTCGCATGATGCATGACAAATAGTTTTAATTATACATTTTGTGGTTTAGTGTATCATATACAAGTAAACGACAAAAACCGGTAAAGACAAAGATGTAACATTGTTTCTGGTGCGGAGAAAGGGGGAAGAGAAGAGAAAATAGATAATAATTGAATATATGTTTCTTTCTTATTCACCCGCTAGAAGCTAGGTGAGGGATATTCTAAGAAACCGCCCAAGAAAAATTGATAACGATTTTTATGACTCTTGAGTGTTGGCTACCATTTCGGATAAATGATTATTGTCACAAAGTTCGGAATAGTCATTATCGCAGAAAGTGAGTTTCTCGGTTATTGAAAAATTTAACGATCATTGATAAAACGGCAGCAGTCTAAGAATATGATTCAAAATATACTTTCCTCTGACATGAGGGATTTTATGACCCTTAGGAGCAGCCACCCTCTGATCAAAAAGAGAAACAAAATTCCCATAAATAAAACTTTCTTTGTTTCTTTGTGGAATTTTGCGAGGCTGATAATTAAAAGAGAAACATATGGTTTTCTTTTCGACCGAAGCCAGATAATATCTTACGACGATTGAAATGATAAAACACAGATGTAAAACGACTACACACCAAAGATTCGATGGGAAATAAGTTTGCGGGCGATAATTAAAATTTGACCGTTTGGGCTGGACCACGCCCCTCGAGCAATGGTAAGAGGCACCCACACAGGAGAAAAGGCGATGAAGTTGATCAGATAACCAATGGGAAAAAAGGCCCCGGTTGATTTCGGGAAAGTCGAACAAACGTTCAACGCCCTTCGAGTAGTAGTAAGAGGCACTCACACAGGAAAGAAGGAGATGAGGTTGATCAGGTGACCTAAAATAAGATCCCTTTTTGGTCAATTGAAAATGTTAAGTGTACCCAAAGTGTGTCACTACCACCCCCGCTGAATGTGAGGCTCAATATAAGTGAGAGTCGATATGTTTTCAGACAGATGAGTGAAATAGGTTAGACCTTTAGTTCGTGATGGAGCGAGTTAACACGAGAGACGTATTGTCACATGAACTCTTGCCTTAGCAGAACCTCCGACTTTAGCCTAGTGCTAGACCAACCAACTTACATAAAGTGTTATATCCCATAGAAACCGTGGGTTTGAATTATAGTTGTCAGCATGCAATAGCAATAAACTATAAACAAATATTGTACTGAACAGAACGTATACATATAAACAATTTATTGTTAATTTCAGAAAGCTTCCCTTTTCTTACTGTGGATTCCAGCTCTGTCTAGATCGTCAATGCAGCGGATTTCGGCGATTTTCAACCCAAAACGGCTTTGTGATTAATCAAACACAACGTGGGTTTTGGAATGCAGTAATCGACTATCAATCAGCCACGGAGATTTTAGGATTTGATGCGAAGGGCTATTGTTGTGGGTGCACCTAAATTCTACAATGACTTATTTTCTTTTGAGATATATAATAATTCTTGATGAAGTAGACCCACACAAGTCTCAACAAAGCTGTTATGTCGTGAGTAAGAATAAATAACTCAACAACAGGAATAGGTTAATTGTTGTATTCCGTGAAAATAGTATTTACAAAGGTTATTAGTATCCAATACAAGAATAAAGGTTAATCGTCTCAACCGTCGTAAGACGTAGTATGAGCAATGGGTACTTCCGGGTCGTCACCGGAAGTCTACGACTAACTTGTCGATCGGCTGCTCGGCACACTCCCCTACGTAGATGCCACCATTACTTTACATAGTAATGGAATAGTCCATTATAGCCGAATAGGCGCGGGCGTCCCAACAAAAGCAATATATGTATCAGCAATAGCAGCAACTAAAAACGTCAAAGTCAAAGACAGTTTCACAGGCATGAAGATCCACCTTAGAAAAAAAATCGAGAAAGAAATTGAAGAACTTTGAAGTGAATTATCAGTACTCGATAAACTTGAAATAGGAATAAATGCAAGGACTAGAAAAGGTGGGAAGAGTCGAAAGAAAAGAAAATATTAGGAATGAATATGAAATCCTACAAGTTAAAAAAAAATATAAAGTCAACAATACAACTGAAGGCCCAAAGAATAAAACGCTACGAAAGCTCAAAGTTTTACCAACGAAACAAGATCTTTTAAATCGACGAGAAGGAAATTTACAGAGAAATAGGCAAACATCAAACTGAAGTGACATCCTCCCCCAAACAATGGAAGAGATTACACAGTTATGGGAAAAATATAGAGTTTCCTTAAAGAGCAGAAGATTAGATTACGCAATTAGGTTAAACGGATGAAAATAAACCAGACCAAACATGGACGTGAATCGCTAAAGAGACTCTGGAATATGTACCGACAAAAAGCACACAACTGAAAATATTTAGAAATAGATCAAATTCCTAACTTGTTATGGAATGTCCAACACTCCCTATCGCCTATGTGGATTGCCTATATTAGTAGCCATGTATAGTGAGTAAAGATATGACTTGCCATCAAATTATTTTTAACTTGTCTCGGCAACAAAGCGGCTTGCGTACGGACTGAGCGATCAGTCCGGAGCAGGCACTCTTGTTCGCCTCTCTGAGTCCGAGCAGAGAGGGACCCAAGCGAGGCTCCGCAGAATGGTAGTCTCGCTTGGGTTCATAAAAAAAGAGCCTGACCCAGCATTAACCTGCTTCTACGGGATATTTTTGGCCGAGCCTATGGGCTCGGAATACCACATAAATCGACCTTGTGTCACACCTGTTTTAGAGGAAAGGCAGCAAGTACTTTGCCATCTATTTTTTAAACTTATATTGGCAACGAAGCGGCTTGCGTACGGACTGAGCGATCAGTCCGGAGCAGGCACTCTTGTTCGCCTCTCTGTGTCCGAGCAGAGAGGGACCCAAGCGAGGCTCCGCTGAAGGGTAGAGTCTCGCTTGGGTTCAAGAGTTCGACCCAGCCTTAAACTGCGTCTACGGGATATTTTTGGCTGAGCCTAAGGGCTTGGATTACCACATAAATCGACCTTGTGTCAAAACTACCTTAGTGGGAAGGCGGAAAATACCCTTGCCCATAATTTTACAGTTGTGACTTAATGTTGTTTGCTAAGTATGACAGGGGGCTTCTGAAAACCTTAAAATGTTTCAGTGATGACATTGGAATGGAATTCGGTTTGGATAAATGTTCTGAAGACACAATTTTACGAGGTACACTTATTCAAACCTCCTCTAAAACTTAAACCGTGTTGTAGCAATAAGCAATTTAGAGCAAGAAGAAGCTAATAAATACCCTCAGTGTAAATGAAGGAATAAAAATAAATACGCTCCGTGTAAATGAAGGAATAAAAATAAATACCCTCAGTGTAAATGAAGGAATAAAAATAAATACCCTCCGTGTAAATGAAGGAATAAAAATAAATACCCTCCGTGTAAATGAAGGAATAAAAATAAATACCCTCAGTGTAAATGAAGGAATAAAAATAAATACGCTCAGTGTAAATGAAGGAATAAAAATAAATACCCTCAGTGTAAATGAAGGAATAAAAATAAATACCCTCAGTGTAAATGAAGGAATAAAAATAAATACCCTCAGTGTAAATGAAGGAATAAAAATAAATACCCTCAGTGTAAATGAAGGAATAAAAATAAATACCCTCAGTGTAAATGAAAGAATAAAAATAAAATAAATACTGCAAAATTGCACAACAGAAGGATGCAACTGATATTAAGAATTGAACTGAATTCTCAGAAGAGAATTGCCTTGCATTACAGACGATTCAGTGTAGATTCAACATCTAGAAATGGACTCTAAATAACATCACGGATAGGGGTAAGTGGAGGTCCATAATCAGCTGGATCCTGAAAGGACACGGCACATAAAAAAGAACCAGATGAAAATCGTATTTGTTGTAGAATATTTAATCAGTGTTATAAAACGGAGATCTTTTTAAAAGAAAAAGGAATCGAATAGAAATGAAATAGAACTATCGTAATGGCAATTCGAAAATGAGGGTGAGATTGGCTGTTAGGTCTCACCATTTTAGAGTATAAATGGCTAGATATAATCGTAAGTTCTATACTAAAAGTTTCTTCTATTGCAGTGCTCATTTGTGCAACTCTCTTTCGGTTTCTTGCTTTCGACTTAACATTAATCTGAAAAAATTCCATACCATTTTAATCGTTATGTTCTGACCATTTAATTCCTGTTCTTTTGTTTTTCTCCCTCCTTAATAAGATTTCCTTTTTCTTATATTCTTTCACACTCCGTATCCCTTTGCGTCTTAGTGGCTTTATTGCCTTGGATAGAGAAAGCCTTCTAAGCATAACATGCGTTATCCAAAGGATTTTTTTTGTTTAATCAAATCACCCCGAGCAAGGCGGTAACACCACTGATGTGAAGGGGGCTACATAGGAGTGAAAAGATTGGAAAAGAGAAAACCGGGAACCACGTCCTAAACAGGAAACAAGGGGTGAGCCTCTTCACCTGTTCAACAGACGTGGGTGGAGTGTGAACCGGGCGATAGTTTAGTCTATCTACTCCAATTGAAAAAATAGAAAGAAAAAAAAAGTGAGAAGATTGGAAAAGAGAAAACCGGAAACCGCATCCTAAACAGGAAACAAGGGATGAGCCTCTTCACCTGTATGGAAACTGTCCATAGAGGTCTTATCCAGCTGGAATTTTTGTACAACAAAATAATTATGGGCTTATATGGAAGGACACCTCGAATTGGTGTAATGGTTAGCATGCTTGTCTCGCTAGAATCATTACAATTTAGTGAGTTCGATCCTCACTGGGTGCCCCCATAAAACACCTTCCTACAGGTTTGAGTATTGGGCGCAGGTCTAACAACCCTGTCCCATAAAAAACAGTTTATTATGGAGACAGCAAAAAATGCCGCCCTAAAACACTATTGGGTGTAACGGGTGATGTTAAATAAATAAATGAATAAATAAACAAATGTACAGAGAAACAACAAAGGACTGGATGACACAATTAGCCAAACAACCCGAAAACAGAAAGGAAAAATATCCAATCATGAAAGAATGTTTTTGATGTGGAGCCAAAAATGGGTCCACGGAAATATAACGCGGAACGCGAAGTGTAGGTTAACGAAAGATGTATTTACAGGAAAGGTTACAAAGAAGAGGTACAGTAAGCCGAGCTTACGAATCCAGTATAGTCCTTGTTAGTTGACTGCGGTCATGCGCACAGTGCTACCGTCTGTAAATCGAAATAGAAAAAAAATGTGGGAACTAAAAATAAAAGTAGTATCAGTGATAGCAGGAGTACTTGGAATGATAAAAAAGGAACACAGAACTTAACAAAAAGCTTTTGTAAATCCCACCTTACCAGAAATACAAAAAGAAATGTCTTTTTTTAAAGTAATCATATCGTCCCAAGTAAGGCATTTTACTGCCACTGTTTTGCAAGGGGTTACATAGGAGGGAAGTTATGAGAAAGAATGACAGGTTATAGGAGGTGTCAGGAAGAGAAGGATGAATGTGACCATAAAGTGAGGGATCAGTTTATATATTGATTGTAATGTAGAACTGATCCCCCACTTTATATCCACATTATAATAATATAGAATGTTTTTTAATAATCATATAGTCCAAAAAGAAAGGCATTTTACTGCCACTGTTTTGCAGGGGGTTACATAGGAGGAAAGTTAAATTTCTAAAACGAAGCTACTATCAATTAACCATCATAGACAACCGCACCTTCCTCCCATTAGCATGGACCAGGCTTGCCTCCCAGAGAGTAAAACACTGCGCCTCTTTGGTCTCACACTTTCAGCGGACCTCAAGTGGAATGACTATATCGAATCCATTGCTAAATCCGCTGCTATGAAAGTCAGTTCTCTGTGCAGGGCCCGGAGGTTTTTTCCGTCTGAACCTATCCTGTACATTTATAAATCTATCATCCGCCCGTGCATTGAATACTGTTGCCATATCTGGTCGGGTGCCCTTGCTTTTCTCCCTGGGCTTCTCGACAAGGTACAGCGGAGGGTCTGTAATGTGATCGATACTGACTTGGCAGACCGCCTGCAGTCTCTCTCACCGGCGCGACGTGGCTTCCCTGTGTCTCTTCTATAAATACTCCCATGGCTTCTGCTCCGATGAACTTAGATCACTGGTACCCACTAGGTTCGAATTTGCACGAGATACTAGATTAGCAACTAGATCCCACCCTTTTACAGTGAAACCGATAAAATGCAATCGCAACTTCTACTCCAACAGTTTTTTTTTCTCGCACTTCCCGACTCCCTTCCACACGATTGCTTCCCCGACGGCTACAATCTCCAGGAGTTTAAATGTAAGATCAATAGACACCTCCTAACACAATAACTCGCTTCCATTCTTTCAAACACTCTTCCCATCCTCCCAACTACCTATCACCCCCCTTCTGACATTTCCTATATCTAACCACTTTTTCTATTTACCTTCCCCTATGTAGCCCCAAGCGCAATAGTGGCAGTGGAATGCCTTGCTTGGGGTGAAACGATTAAAACAAAAAAACAAAAAAACAGACCAGATATGGCAGCAGTATTCAATGCACGAGCGGATGATAGGTTTATATATGTGCAGGATTGTTTCAGAAGGGAAAACTTCCTGGCCCTACACAGAGAACCGACTTTCTTGGTAGCGGATTTAGCTATGAATTCTATATAGTCATCCCACTTGAGGTCTGTTGTGAGAGTTAACCCGAGGAGGCGCAGTGTTTTACTTTCAGGGAGATTAGACTGAGCCATGCTAGTGGGTGGAAGGGTGTAGGAGCGAGTGTCTGTGGTGGTAAATAGATACCAGCTTCGTTTTGAAAGCATTAAAATTCACGAGCCATTTCTTACTCCAGTTCGCCACGGATTGGAGGTCCTTTTCAGTTTGAAATATGCCCCTGATGATTGCATAACGCATGGAACTCCGAGTCGTGCTATAGACATAGGATAGGATAGAAGGTTGTTATTATTTTCTGCGGTAGACTGGTTGCCAATCAAGGATGTAAAACCCTTGGGCGATCATGTCTCTTTTGAGATATGACTGACTAGGCAGAAGATTTTTCCCGTAGTAGGTTGTTATTATTTTCTGCGGTAGACTGGTTGCCAATCAAGTCTGTAAAACCCTTCGGGCGATCATGTCTCTTTTGAGATATGACTGACTAGGCAGAAGGTTTTTCCCGTAGAAGGTTGTTATTATTTTCTGCGGTAGACTGGTTGCCAATCAAGGCTGTAAAACCCTTGGGCGATCATGTCTCTTTTGAGATATGACTGACTAGGCAGAAGGTTTTTTCCCGTAGAAGGTTGTTATTATTTTCTGCGGTAGACTGGTTGCCAATCAAGGCTGTAAAACCCTTGGGCGATCATGTCTCTTTTGAGATATGACTGACTAGGCAGAAGTTTTTTCCCGTAGAAGGTTGTTATTATTTTCTGCGGTAGACTGGTTGCCAATCAAGGCTGTAAAACCCTTGGGCGATCATGTCTCTTTTGAGATATGACTGACTAGGCAGAAGATTTTTCCCGTAGAAGGTTGTTATTATTTTCTGCGGTAGACTGGTTGCCAATCAAGGCTGTAAAACCCTTGGGCGATCATGTCTCTTTTGAGATATGACTGACTAGGCAGAAGTTTTTTCCCGTAGAAGGTTGTTATTATTTTCTGCGGTAGACTGGTTGCCAATCAAGGCTGTAAAACACTTGGGCGATTAAGTCTCTTTTGAGATATGACTGACTAGGCAGAAGGTTTTTCCCGTAGAAGGTTGTTATTATTTTCTGCGGTAGACTGGTTGCCAATCAAGTCTGTAAAACCCTTGGGCGATCATGTCTCTTTTGAGATATGACTGACTAGGCAGAAGATTTTTCCAGTAGTAGGTTGTTATTATTTTCTGCGGTAGAATGGTTGCCAATCAAGTCTGTAAAACCCTTGGGCGATCATGTCTCTTTTGAGATATGACTGACTAGGCAGAAGATTTTTCCCGTAGAAGGTTGTTATTATTTTCTGCGGTAGACTGGTTGCCAATCAAGGCTGTAAAACCCTTGGGCGATCATGTCTCTTTTGAGATATGACTGACTAGGCAGAAGATTTTTCCCGTAGTAGGTTGTTATTATTTTCTGCGGTAGACTGGTTGCCAATCAAGGCTGTAAAAACTCAAATTGTCCTCCTATTTAACCCACAGCGTGAGGAGGAAGAGATAGATCAATACCATTCTTAAGTGAATGCAACGAATTCAGCTGTAATTCGGGGTAACTTCTATTTTCACTGCACCACCAACGCCCATGAGAAAGATTAACCGAGTTAAAGTTTAATTAATGTGATCTTTTTTTTTTTTTTTAATCATATCACCCCAAGCAAGGCATTCCACTGCCACTATAGCGCAGGGTGTTACATAGAGGGATTGGGTATAGGAAATGTCAGAAGGAGGGTGATAGACGACTTAGGATGTACATAGGGAGAGAGTTGGAGAGAGTGGGTGTGAGTTAGTGTGTTAGGAGGTGTCTATTGACCTTATATTTAAACTCCTGGAGGTTGTAGCCGTCGGGGAAGCAAGCATGCGGTAGAGAATTCCACAGGCGGGAAGTGCGAGGAAAGAAGCCGTTGGAGTAGAAATTGCGGTTACATTTCATCGGTTTCACTGTAAAAGGGTGGGACCTAGTTGCCAATCTAGTATCTCGTGCAAATTCACATCTAGGGGGCACCAGTGATTTAAGTTCGTCAGAGCAGAAGCCATGAAAGTATTTATAGAAGAGGCACAGGGAAGCCACGTCACGCCGGAGAGAGAGATACTGCAGGCCGTCAGCCAAGTCGGTATCAATCACATTACAGATTCTTCGTTGTATTTTGTCAAGAACCCCGAGGAGAATAGAAGGGGCACCCAACCAGATGTGGCAGCAGTACTCAATACACGGGCGGATGGTGGATTTATATAATTGCAGGATAGATTCAGGCGGAAATAATTTCCGGGCCCTGCACAGAGAGCCGACTTTCATAGCTGCAGATTTAGCAATGGATTCGACGTAGTCATTCCACTTGAGGTCCGCTGAGAGTGTCAGGCCAAGCAGGCGTAGTGTTTTACTCTCTGGGAGGCAAGCCTGTTCCATGCTAATGGGAGGGAGATGCGATTGTCTGTGGTGGTTAATTGACAGCAGCTTCGTTTTGGAAGTATTGAATTTTACGAGCCATTTCTTGAGGTTCGCCTTGTCACCAACACCAGATTTTTGATCGAGGCGAGAGTAAACTGTGGTATCATCGGCGTACATGCCTACTTGTTATCTTATGGCATCGGGGAGATCATTGATATAGATTAGAAAGAGCGTAGGACCTAGAATCTAATATGAATCTAGTTTAATTAATCTGATATTAATCTAAAGTATAATTGCCTATTTATCATTTAAAATATCGTAGAAAAGCATTTTCTTAACATGGTGGCGGATATTATTAAGAGGTGTTGACACGTCTATCGACAACCGGATGTTTGTGAAATTGGTGTATTAAAACTACAAGACGAATACAAAGTAGACGCACTTATTAAATCTTTTTTTTTTTAAGTAATCGTAGAAAAATATTTGAAACATTCTAATATTTTATTGATTTTTACTTTTTTGGGTTTATGCTTTTACTTATAAAAAAAGCCGAGGAAATCTTAGAAAATGTTTAAATAAATTTAAATTTACTATAGTTAACGTTCTTAATTTCTGCCATTATCCTGGCGCCCAAATTTATAAATATGAGCAAGTTTATACATACATAAAACAAATATAGATTTTATTTAATATCACTTGACTGCTACAAATTAACACAGAATTTTAAAAGATTTAGAATTTATAAATTATTCTAATTAAGATAAAAAAAAAAAATTTTCGTTTAAAATTTTATTATTCATCGAAAATAATTTTTTTCTTAAAACATCCTGCACCTATATAAATCAACCATCCGCCCCTGTATTGAATCCTGCTGCCACATCTGGTCGGCTGCCCTGCTATTCACCTCGGGGTTCTTGACCAAATCCAACGGAGAATCTGCAATGTGATCGATACCGACTTAGCAGCTCGGCTGCAGTCGCTCTCTCACCGGCGGGACGTGGCTTCCCTGTGTCTCTCCTATAAATACTTTCACGGCTTCTGCTCTGATGAACTTAGATCACTGGTGCCCCCTTGGTATGAATTTGCACGAGCTACTAGATTAGCGACTAGGTCCCAGCCTTTTACAGTGAAACCGATAAAGTGCAACCGCGATTTCTACTCTAACAGTTTCTTTTCACGCACTTCCCACCTGTGGACTTCCCTTCCATATACCTGTTTCCCCGACAGCTACAATCTCCAGGAATTTAAATGTAAGGTCAATAGACATCTATTTCACTAATTCGCAGTAGAATGTCTGGCTTGGGGTGAGATGATTAAAAAAAATGAAGAATATTCAAAAGTTCTACAATATAATTGTATTGAACACTTTTTAATACAAATGTTTACTGGTCTAATTTATTATGACCAAAACTTAGTAGTTAAACACTCAATCAATCAATCAATCAATCAATATATAATGATGACCCACGTATACTCTCTTAATATGTATAGGAAAAACTACTAAAAAGTTGTAAGTTTAAAAATGTATTTTTTTGACAGTATTTATTTATTACTATATATATATATATATATATATATATATATATATATATATATATATATATATATATATTTGATATTTCGGAAAGGCCTCCGCCTTTCATCAGAAACAAATGATTTTAAAATTTAAACTAGGAACGTTCGTCGTGAGGATGTTTACATCACGTGACGCAGAAAGCGATAGAGTTTTTGGGATATTTTTAAAAACGTAAACCTAACTGTAATAATACTTTTAAATCTTGTTTTAAAGAAAAGTTTTTTAAATATATCTAAAAAATGTTCAACTATTGAAATATTTATAAAGATCTCAAAACACCTAAGTCCCTATTTAACCCTAACCTGTGTGTATTTAATTTTAAAATCCAGTATTTTTCTTTCTTTCTGCGTGAGTATGTGGAACTAAAATCGGATTCAGTCAGTAAACATTTGCAGTTTTATAATATGTGTCCTGGTTGATTGAAGTGTTCGGCTATGGGGAAATAAGGGTTGTTTTGGCGTATGCTTAATTTATGATTATTAAAACGGAATCTGAAACTGTTTCCAGATTCACCAATATATCCACTATTTGGACATATTGAACAGAAGAGAAAATATATTATATTTTGGCTGTCACAGGTGAGGCGTGGTGGGTGCAATTTTCTGTTGGTGTTGGGTATAGAAAATACTGCAGCGTTTACTAAATCTTTGCAAACTAGACAACGAGATTTATCACATTTGAAATTCACTGATAGGTTTGTATTTTTTTTAGATATTTGGTAGAAATGAGGATAGCTGATAGGTTGGGTGTTTGTTTCATTGCATTTATGGGTGGTTTATCGAAAATGTCTTTGATTTTTTTGTTTGATTGCAGATTCTTGTAATCATTTTTTAAATTTTAAATAACTGTGTGGGAATATTGATTGTGGTTAAAAACCACGGGAATTCGGTTGTTAACGCTGTTGTTCTCGCGGTGAACGCTTCTAGTTTAAATTTTAAAATCATTTGTGTCTGATGAAAGGCCGAGGCCGGTCTGAAATATCAAATATATATATATATATATAATAATAGAAATAAATAAATACTGTAAAAAAATACATTTTTAAACTTATAACTTTTTAGTAGTTTTCCGATATATATATATATATATATATATATATATATATATATATTGGTATGGCTTTTAGTCACTACGAATCAATATTGCTATTTGCTTTATGTGTGTATGCATACATTTGTGTAAACACATCCAAACGTTTAAGTATATGCATATTTGGTTAATAAATTTGTTTCGCTATATATATATATATATATATATATATATATATATATATATATTTTGTGTGTGTTACTCATTTTGTATCTGTGTTTATGAAGCGAGATTAGCTTGGAGCATCAAATTTCCTTTCCGTCTCTCTCGAACAATGACGTCATCTCGCCAACGTGTACAAAGGTCACCGGAAGTCTCTCATTATCTTAAATTCACGCTAACACTTCCAAATACAAAGCAAGTTTTATAAGTCGTGCTGCAGGTGGGTCGATCTCAAGTGCGCCAAGAACTAAAAATGGAAGAGACCAGCTTCAGGACATAGAAAAATTCACACATTCAGTTTTATTATCATTTCGAGATTCTTGCTTTTTTTATTTTTTCCTCCTTCATTCGAGATTGAAGAGCTTGAACTGCATCCGGGTGTTTGTTTCTGAACATCTGCAAATACGTGCGATCGTATTCGTCTTTGTCAGCATTGTCAGGCTGCGATGGATAAACTGTCGTCAAAATGACGCAAAAACGAAAATGGCGCTGACATCTCATTTTAACAGATACACAGGGTGCAATGGATGAATTGTCGTCTAAATGACGCAAAAATGAAAATAACCCTGACATCTCATTTTAACAGGTACTCAGCGTGCGATGGATGAATTGTCGTCTAAATGACGCAAGAATGGAAATAACCCTGACATCTCATTTTAACAGATACACAGGGTGCGATGGATGAATTGTCGTCTAAATGACGCAAAAATGAAAATAACCCTATCTCATTTTAACAGATACACAGGGTGCGATGGATGAATTGTCGCCTAAATGACGCAAAAATGAAAATAACCCTGACATCCCATTTTCACAGATACACAGGGTGCGATGGATGAATTGTCGCCTAAATGACGCAAAAATGAAAATAACCCTGACATCTCATTTTAACAGATACACAGGGTGCGATGGATGATTTGTCGTCTAAATGACGCAAAAATGAAAATGACCCTGATATCCCATTTTAACAGATACACAGGGTGCGATAGATGAATTGTCGTCTAAATGACGCAAAAATGAAAATAACCCTATCTCATTTTAACAGATACACAGGGTACGATGGATGAATTGTCGCCTAAATGACGCAAAAACGAAAATAATCCTGACATCTCATTTTCACAGATAGACATGGTGCGATGAATGAATTGTCGTCTAAATGACGCAAAAAATGAAAATGACACTGACATTTCATTTTAACAGATAGACAGGGTGCGATGGAGGAATTGTCGTCTAACTGACGCGAAAATTAAAATGACACTGACATCTCATTTTATCAGATATATTTACCAAAATTACTCAAACGTATCTTGAATTACAAAAGAGTAAACTTATTCCATAAAATCGCCAATGGCTTCAAACACTGCCTCTAGACGACTTCGGAACCTCTTGCAACTCTTTTGGACGGCCTTCTTGTTTAATTTGGCAAGTGCTGCCTTAACCCTTACCTTCAGTTCATCTTTGGTGACACAACAAATTTTGTTAGTCTCTCCCTTAACTGCTTAACTTAATTCCTGGAAAATGAAAGAAAAATAATAATTTACAAATAATAGATAAATCTTCTTCTTTTATGTGCCGTGTCTCTTCGGGACGTAGGCGATCATGGCCTTCCACATCTCCTTATTCCTCGTAGCTCTTAACACGCTTTCTCCTGTTACTTTTTCCGAATCCCTCCGTATCAGATTAAGCCTGTTAAGTATGTTATGTGCTGTTCTCTTCTGTCTCTCTTTCCCTCTAGCTGACCTGTGAGTATCAGATTCTCCAACCCCCTCTTCCTCATTATATGTCCCAGGAAATTCAGCTCTTTTCCTGATGCTAATTATTATTTTCTTTTTCGTTTCCATCCTCTCCAAAACTTCATCATTGCTGACATGCTTCGTCCATGTTATCCACATCATCCTTCTGTAGAACCTCATTTCGGTTGCTTCAAATCACTCCTTCATTTTTAAAGACAGTATTCAACATTCACTGCCATATTGAAGAACAGATATCCCACAGTAATTCAGTAATCTCGTCTTTGTTTCTAACGAAATTATCTTGTCTCTCAATACTTTACACATTTATTTAACTTTTTTTACAAAAGTTTGTGGCACAAGGCCGAAAAATGGGGGGAGGGAACAAAACTCGGGAGGGTCTTCAAGTAACTATCTTATACCTAGTTAATCGGACTCACGACCGAAACTCACAATACTCTACACAGCGTCTGCAATGCATCCATGGGCATAGCGATTCGTCTTCGGATCTCAGTGTCGCACTTTCCGTATTCTGTTAAATAAATAACTAAAAAATTAAATAAAAATGAAAAGTGAAAAATCATTAACTTAAAAGTGGGTTCATAGAAGAAGAAGAAGAAGGTGAAGAAGAAGAAGAAGGTGAAAAAGAAGAACGTGAAGAAGAAGAAGACGAAGAAGAAGAAGAAGGTGAAGAAGAAAAAGGAAAAAGAAGGTGAAGAAGAAGAAGGTGAAAAAGAAGAAGGTGAAGAAGAAGAAGGTGAAGAAGAAGAAGAAGAAGGTGAAGAAGGAGGTGAAGAAGAAAAAAGGAAAAAGAAGAAGGTGAAGAAGAAGAAGGTGAAGAAGAAGAAGGTGAAGAAGAAAAAGGTGAAGAAAAAGAAGGCGAAAAAGAAGAACGTGAAGAAGAAGAAGAACGTGAAGAAGAAGAACGTGAAGAAGAAGGTGAAGAAGGAGGAGGACAACAAGAAGAAGAAGGTGAAGAAGAAAAAGGTGAAGAAGAAGAAGGTGAAAAAGAAGAAGGTGAAGAAGAAGAAGAAGATGAAGAAGGAGGAGGACAAGAAGAAGAAGAACGTGAAGAAGAAAAAGGTGAAGAAGAAGGTGAAGAAGAAGAACGGTGAAGAAGAAGAAGAAGAAGATGAAGAAGAAGAAGAAGAAGGTGAAGAAGAAGAAGGTGAAGAAGAAGAAGTTCTGTTTATTGTTTTCCATTTAATGCCATATTACACAATTCTGTTGTTCCGTAAATGCTGTCTAGATATTCTTGATTTTTCCCAGGTTTTTCCAAGAAATTAACATTATCATTTTATTCAAATTTTTCGTTCACGTTTACTAAGAATCAGCTTACGGCCATATCACATTGAATACACCGGTTCTCGCTCGATCACCGAAGTTAGCAACGTTGAGCCTGGTCAGTACTTAGATGGGTGACCGCTTGAGAATACCAGGTGATGTAAGCGATTAGTGACGGATGTGCGTTATGGTACAGCGGATATCGGCTCGGAAAGAGAAAATCGGTGAACTGAGTTCGAATTCCAGTTGAATACCCTGCATTCACTTAAGCACTGGTACCCTTATCAAGGGTATTAATCTGTCCCTTCCCTCCAGTTATGGGTTAAGTAACAAGGGTAGGACTTGGAGACCCTGCCTTAAAAAAACAAATCTTGATACCAATGAATCTTGATACTCGAAAAGAAAAAAGTATTAATTGACACAAAACTTATATAAAAACAACAGTAAATTGTTGAATGTAAAAGTAATAAATAAATAAAATTTAGTTGGCAATAAATGACCCGCCGAGGTTGATTTGCCATAAAAACAAAACAACAACAGCAATTAAAAATCAATTGACATTAAACATTTCCTGTTCAACCTTTTTATTAAACAGGTTGTAGTAGCCTTGGCAAAATGTAGAAAAAGTACTAAGGGCAATAATGGATAGAATGTTGTGGAGAGCCATTATCGACTACGTCCTAACAAAGTGCGTATGACAGGGTGGGTCCTTTTACTCTTACGGTTCGACATAGAACAGAAAGTGAGAGTTTCGGACAGAGATGGAAAAAAAAAGCAAAGACCTTGTATCGATTTCCGTTGTGTCTGTTTTTGATTCCACTTCTAGTACGCAGAGGCAAAATTGTGTGAACCCCCGCCCGCAAGCTAAAAAAAAAAAAAATGTTTCCCGCCTCTTGAAAGGAGGAAGCTCGGAGAGATTACAAACAGCGGAGTGGAATAGAACATACTCACCAATAACATGAGTGTAAAAATGGGTTAATTCTGAAATTCATCGATGGTTACAAAGTGCATTTTACTTCAGGAGAATTCCGAAGAGTACAACCACCAATGATAATTATATTAACAAAAAATAACAAAAAAACATGTAAATATATATCTACTAGCAGTATAGCCCGGCGTTGATCGGGTGTAACGAAAGCTTTAAAACTAATCCATCGTCCTGAAGCTCAGATTCTTTGGACGTTGGCACGAAAGACTAAAAAGCAATAGTTGTTTCCAGTTAAAGCGAAACCGTAGACTGAAAGAAAAATGAATGGATGTAAGTCAAATTTTGATTTCCTGGTATCGATATCAAATAAGTTTTTTTTCGTCGTATTTTTTTTCGTCTGAATTTTGAAGGCTAAATAATGTAATATAACAATCTGGCCCCACCCGAGGAAGGCTGATGCAAGCGGGGGCGTTTCCGGTCGTTGAAAGGAACGGATGTTTGTTTGACCTTATTTCCGGCAGTAGCGGAAATGGCTACAGAGGCAAACAGAACAGGTGTCTCTGAGAATTACGTGAGCGTGCGTGGGCGAGGCAAAAACCGGAAGAAAAAGTCCCGGTTTGGAGATTATAAAAAGACCTCGGCGCACGGATTCACCAGACAGTACAGACCAGAGTAGCAGGAGAGAGAGACACACACAACAGATACGACGACACTCCCGTCAACCCATTAGAGGCGCGCTCTCTCAATTCTCTGTTCCCTATTCTACACGGTCCATCGTCATTAATAAAAATATAACTTCATATTTTTATATATATGCGTGTTTGTTGTTTACTGATATACAACAGACGTGAAATTGGTGCCTAGTGACTTGCTGTTTTGAGACAACAAAACAGATAGATACGAGCTGGTTACCACGGCGACGATTGAAAATTCAACGGACTTAAAACTACCAGATAGAAAGAAAAAAAGAAGACGAAAATATATAGCAGCCGCGCGACTATAAGACATCAGCCAAGGTTGGTGACTCTTTGATTTGATAGTGTGTGTGTTTTCTGCTCGTGTTTATAAGTCTAGTTAGAAAAAAAAATGCATACTTTTGCCGATCTGACCCTAGAATTGAGAAATATGGATTGTTCGGTGTCGAACACATTTAGGGTAGAACGGAGGGGGTGCAGGACTACAGGCAGAGAGTAGTACGCCTAGCGGGAGCGCATAGGTTTGGGGTTGACGGGAGGAATAAAGTTGAGATATTTACCTATCTGTAAGTATAAAACATCTGAGTTAATGATTTATTTTTTTTGTTAATATTTTACCATATATGTGAAGTGAGTTTACTGGTATGTTGCTTAATTAATCTTACTTTTATTGAGTAAGTGAAATGTAAAATCATGTAAAGGAAGTTTCTTCTACTCTTTAAAGTGGATAATTGGATTAACTTGTTGATAACAATGTTTTCGTTGGGTTGTGCAGTGTTAGGTTTTCTTTTTTTTTTTTTGATTTCTTTTCAATGACTGTACACTACAAAATGATTTACGTTTCTATGTTTGTGAATTATGCTTTGTGCAGGTTCCCATCAATTCAACATCCTCTGTGAAATTTCATTTATGTGACTTGGGAAATATCTTTTGAAGATATATTAATTTCTGAAAACTAGTAAATACCTTGGAACAGATAGATATGGAAAGATTTAGTGAAGGATATGAAGAACTCCCGGAGAAGTTGACGATAGGAGTCATTGCTGGCGTGGTCGGCGTTATGATAATCCTTGGAATAATAGCTAGGAAGCGGATTTTTAAGTGTGAAAGAAGCAACAGTGCTTCGGGAAAGGAAAGGGAGTTATCCGTTGTGAATAGTACTCCGGGGTCAACGGGTGTTCAACACTCAAATGTCTCTGCGTTAAACAGAGAGATGTCAACAAATCAGATATGCTTGGATTCGAATCCAGAGGAAGTAGTTCAAGGAATAGAAAACATTGTACAAACTAAGGAACTACGAGTCACGGGTCCATTTTTTTAGACTAAATTAATATAGATGAAACCTCTAATCCTCCACAAGTAAATTGCATGCGGATTAACGTTGGAATCAGGGTAATTTTCTTCATTTTCTATTGAACATTTCTCGGTCAGACTATGAATGATATGTACGGCAGATAATGGCCATTTTTCTGTGTTCAAACATAGTATGTTTGAAATTAAATTAAATTAAATGAAGTTACATGTGTAACAATAAACTCGAGCAGAAACACGCATGGTGTTGGTCAAAGGTCATTTACTCGATGTCAGTTTAGAAACTGGGGCGCGGTTACCGCCTATAATCGTGTGGTTATGCATCGAGGCGTCTACGCTTATGGACAGAGTCGAGAAAGAAAATGAACATTTTTAAGAACTTTGCCCAATTCTGTGAAAATGGATATTAAAAAAAAAAAAAAAAGAAAAAAGAACAATGAAACATCGAGCTGGTAGAACAATTTTCACGATGGACACGAACATTGTTGGGTTGCCGATGTAGGCTCCCCTATATATTTTTTTGTTGTTTTTTTTGTTTCGGCATGCACATGTTTTGTTGTTTTGGCGTGCACATGTTTTATACAATTGTCGGGCTTGTGTGGCATGGGGAGGAGTGTGAGGGTGTTGCGCTTAAAATGTTCTTAGGTGAACATTTTGGAAAATGGGAGGGCGAGGAATGTAATATAACAATCTGGCCCCACCCGATGGAAGGCTGATGCAAGCGGGGGCGTTTCCGGTCGTTGAAAGGAACGGATGTTTGTTTGACATTATTTCCGGCAGTAGCGGAAATGGCTACAGAGGCAAACAGAACAGGTGTCTCTGAGAATTACGTGGGCGTGCGTGGGCGAGGCAAAAACCGGAAGAAAAAGTCCCGGTTTGGAGATTATAAAAAGACCTCGGCGCACGGATTCACCAGACAGTACAGACCAGAGTAGCAGGAGAGAGAGAGAGACACAACAGATGCGACTACCCTCCCGTCAAACCCATTAGAGGCGCGCTCTCTCAATTCTGTCCCCTATGCTACACGGTTCATCGTCATTAATAAAAATATAACTTATATTTTTATATATATGCGTGTTTGTTGTTTGTCGATATATAACAATAATTCCTCTGAGTAAATGGTATCATGGCTGAGACTAAGAACTACAATTATACCTACTTAGAGCCAAACCTGAAGCAATAACTAAAATAAAAGGACTGAAAAAAATACACACATACAGAAAGCTTAACAGACACACACACAAACATCGTCTTATATATATATATATATATATATATATATTATCGATTTTCTGCACCATTGTAAGAACTGCAACCTTGAAACTTGTGAATATCGTTTCTTATATCTTTGTCTATGAGTGTATCAAATTTAATAAAAATCGGACCACTCCTTCTATAACACGATTTTTTCGATTATCGATTTTTGATATTTATCGGGGGTACATCGACACAAAACTTAGCTAAGAACACTCGCAGACGCTTATAGTACAACTGTGTAAATTATTTTAGTTTTTGCTTCGGGTTTGGCTCTAAGTTGATAAAATTGTAGTTCTTAGTCTCAGCCAAGATACCATTTACTCAGAGGAGGTATTTAACCATCAAAATTCAGTTTACGACGAAAAAACTTATTTGATATCAATACCAGTAAATCAAAATTTGACTTACATTCATCCATTTTTCTTTCAGTCTACGGTTTCGCTTTAACTAGAAACAACTATAGCTTTCGTGCCAACGTCCAAAGAGTCTGAGCTCCAGGACCATAGATTAGTTTTAAAGCTTTCATTACACCCAAGCAACGCCGGGCTCTATTGCTAGTATATATATATATATATATATATATATATATATATATATATATATAAACAGAATGGTTTTAGCAGCCCCCACTTTCTTTCTTTCTTCCTTTCTTTCTTTATTTCTTTCAAAACAAAACAGAGTCGGTGCTCTTTTGCCAGCTCAACGGGCGTTCTAGTTTTTTTTCTATTTCCGAACTGAAAGGGAGTTCTGTTTTTTAGGCTCTATTTTCTTTCCTTTTTTCTTTCTTTAATAAAAAAGAGTCCGATCCTATTTCTATTTTAGTAGGCTCCATTTTCTTTCTTTCTTTCTTTCTTTCTTTCTTTCTTTCCTTCTTTCCTTCTTTCTTTCTTTCTTTCCTTCTTTCTTTCCTTCTTTCTTTCTTTCCTTCTTTCTTTATTTCCTTTTTTCTTTCTTTCTTTCTTTCTTTCTTAAACATAAACGTATTCGTACAATTTTTATAATGAGAAAGAAATACTGTTTTTTTTTTAATAGTCTTCACTTTCTCTTTCTCTTTTTGATCTTATTCATTTTCTATTGAGGAAATGATTTCTTTCTTTCTTTCTTTTTTTCTTTCTTTTCTTCTTTCTTTCTTTCCTTCTTTCTTTCCTTCTTTCCTTCTTTCCTTCTTTCTTTCTTTCTTTCTTTCTTTCCTTCTTTCCCGAGGGATCATAATCTGTTGATTTAAACAAAATTACATTTGTTTCTATTAATCTCTCGTCCAGGTAACAACAGGTCCGGGCAAATCCACGAACAGGCTTAGGCGAATATAAACCTCGTCTCGAGCAACTTGTTAAGTAGAGTGCCATTCATGAACTTGGATTTATACATATAAATTTAACGAACGATCTGCGATGTAATCGGTCCTGTCTTGGCATCTCGTACTCGGTAAATTTCTCAACGACGTGACGTGGCTTATCTCTGTCCTTTTTACAAATATTTTCATGGCAACTGTTCTGACCAGATTTTTTTCCCTAATGTCCTGACCACATATATTTAAACGTGCTACTAGTTTGGAATCTTGGTTCTACTACTTTTTCCGTTGAAATAATTAAATGCAACAGTCACTTCTACTCGAAGTTTCTTAATTCGCATTTCCGGCCTTTGGAACTCTTTTCCATATATTTGCTTCCTTGACAGCTAAAATTTCCAAAAAATCTAAATGCGACGTCAATTGCCATCTTCTATTTTTTTGAAGGCTTACGGCCATATCACGCTGAATACACCGGTTCTCCTTCGATTACCGAAGTTAAGCAACATTGAGCCTGGTCAGTACTTAGATGGGACATTGCTTGGGAATGCCAGGTGCTGTAAGCGTTTAGTGATGGATGTGATTGTGGTGCAGTGGATATCGGATCCGAAGGAGAAATCGGTGAGCCGAGTTCGAATTTCAGTTGAATACCCTGCATTCACTTAAGCACTGGTACCCTTATGAAAGGTATTAATCCGTCCCTTCCCTGCAGTTATGGGTTAAATAACAAGGGTAGGACTTGGAGACCCTGCCTTAAAAAAAACAAAACAAATCCCAATGAATTTTGATACTCGAAAGGAAAAAAGTATTACTTTACAAAACTTATATAAAAGCAACAATAAATTGTTGAAAGTAAAAGGTATTACCAGTAATAAATAAATAAAAATTTAGTTGGCATTAAATGACCCGCCGAGGTTGATATGCCCTAAAAACAAAACAACCAACCAACAACTATTTTTGGAATCCCGTCTATCTTTTATCCTTTAGTCATTCCGCCCTGTACCTAATCTTTTTTGTCACTGTTAAGGACGACAAATAATTTCTAAGAAAACCGAGTGTATGGCCATCAGCAATTGGAGGAGCCCAAAATGCACATTAAAGGTTGCGGATACTAAAATCAATCAGGTACAAAAATTTAAGTACTTGGGAAGTGTTTTAATGGAAGACAGAAAGTGCGACACTGTGATCCGAAGGCAAATTGGAATAGCCAAGGACGTATTCCAGAAGCTGAGCAGTGTATTAAGAGACAGGAAAATTTCACTAGAAACAAAGAAGGAAGTACTGGATTGCTATGTGCTGTCAGTTCTTCAATATAGCAGTGAATGCTGGACAATTTCATCAAAGATTAAGGAAAAACTTGAAGCAACTGAAATGTGGTTCTACAGAAAGATGCTGCGGATATCATGGATTGAGCATGTGAGCAATGATGAGGTTTTGGAAAGAGAAATCGGTGAGCCAAGTTCGAATTCCAGTTGAATACCCTACATTCACTTAAGCACTGGTACCCTTGGGAAAGATATTAATCCGTCCCTTCCCTCCAGTTATGGGTTAAATAACAGGGTGGGACTTGGAGACCCTGCCCTTAAAAACAAATCCCAATGATTCTTGATACCCAAAAAGAAAAAAGTATTACTTGACACAAAACTTATATAAAAACAACAATAAATTGTTGAAAGTAAAAGGTATTACCAGTAATAAATAAATAAAAATTTAGTTGGCATTAAATGACCCGCCGAGGTGTTGATATGCCCTAAAAACAAAACAACCAACAACTATTTTTGGAATCCCGTCTATCTTTTATCCTTTAGTTATTCCGCCCTGTACCTAATCTTTTTTGTCACTGTTAAGGACGACAAATAATTTCTAAGAAAGCCGAGTGTATGGTCATCAGCAATTGGAGGTATCCAAAATGCACATTAAAGGTTGCGGATACTAAAATCAAGAAAGTACAAAAATTTTAGTACTTGGGAAGTGTTCTAACGGAATGTGATCTTCAGAAAAATGTCTGCATCTAAAAGTGAATTTGATTTTTCATTCAATTCTAAAATTTTGAGACTTTACTGACTGCTACCAAGTGACTCATAACAGTCAGACGAACGAGTGCATTAAGATACGCAGATGATACAGTGCTGATAGCAGACACGGAAAGAAAACTACAAGACCTCATAAAAAAGTTAGATGAAGAAAGTCAAAAGAAAGGAATACAAATAAATTACAAGAAAACCAAATGCATGGTCATCAGCAAACGGAGGAGCCCAAAATACCAATTACAGGTTGTGGGTACTAAAATCAAACAGGTCCAAAAATTTAAGTCCTTGGGAAGTGTTTTAATGGAAGACAGAAAGTGCGACATTGAGATCCAAAAACGAATTGTAATAGCAAAGGACGCATTCCAGAAACCAAACAGAGTATTAAGAGACAGGAAAATTTCACTAGAAACAAAGAAGAGAGTACTGGATTGCTATGTGATGACAATATCACCGAAGATGAAGGAAAGACTTGAAGCAACCAAAATTTGGTCTTACAAAAGTATACTGGTTATAAAGTGGGGGATCAATTCCATATTACAATCACCATATAAACTGACCCCTCACTTTGTGGTCACAACATTTTCTATACATTTATATTTCTGAGATCCAAAACCAAACGGATGCATTCCATGAGCTGAATAGAGTATTAAGACAGAAAACTTTCGCTAGAAACAAAGAGAGTACTGGATTGCTATGTGATGTCAGTTCTTCAATATGGCAGTGAATGCTGGACAATGTCATAAAAGATTAAGGAAAAACTTGAAGCAATTGAAATGTGGTTCTACAGAAGGATGCTGCGGATATCATGGATTGAGCATGTGAGCAATGATGAGGTTTTGGAAAGAATGACAACCAAAATGAAATTAATACTGAGCATCAGGAAAAGACAGCTAAAGTTCTTGGGAGATGGAATGAGGAAGGGGGGCATGGAGAATCTGATACTCATGGGTTAGACAGAGGGAAAGAGAGACAGGGGAAAGCAGTGGATAACATATTTATAGAGCCTTAGCAGGCGGATGGTAGAGTGGGGTTTGGGTGGGGTGACAGGAGAAAGCGTGCTAGGAGCTGCCAGGAATAGGGAGACGGGGAAAGCCATGATTGCCTACCCACTGAAAGGACATGGCACATAGAATAATAATAATAATAATAATAAGAAGAAGATATTTTTCAGTTTAATTCACTCTCAGTAACCCTTTACGTCTTAGTGGCTTTATCACCATTCTTGGGACGAAATGTTTAAAAAAATCTACTGCGATTTACGAATCAAGTATTGAAATGAAGTTGCTAACAACACAGGTATGTAGTTCCGGCTAGAATGGTTGTTAACCAAGGTTACATAATCCTGTTTGCACTGCTATTTAACCCATAGTTGAGGAGAAGGAACAAAAAAGCCATTTTATTGAGAATACAATGACTTACATCATTAAATCTGACTTATTGAACAAAATGTTCGTCATTACATTTATGGCAAAGACACTAAATCAGTCATCCAGTTCTTTTTCGTTTCTATCTTCATCTCTTTTTTTTTTTTTTTTTTTTTGTTCTGGTCGCTTTTGTTTTGTGCGGCGTCTATCCACGTTCAATGTCAATAATTTGTTTACGCCTCATTCTGCTTTCGTCTGAGTACGATTCATGATTTACGCATTCATTTAGAATTTTCATTCGCAACCTATTCTTCTCGATAATTGTTCTGGGGTAGTTAACACCCCTATATCCATGGACAATATGAATTCGTCTGGTTTATATACTGCCAGACATTTCTACCTTCAAGCGGAGGTGTACCCTTATACTCTACTATGACACTGTCAGCTCTCTACCTTCGGTAGAGAGCGCTCCTTGCTTCCGAGCAGGGAGCACTAACCCAGTCGTGGTTCCGCCGAAGGATAAAATCACGACTGGGGAAAAATAGACAGATATTTTTGGCCTGGTTATATGGCCGGGAAGACCCACAATAAAAAGACCATCTGTCACATCTAGCCTTGCGTGGGAAGGTTGGTAAATACCGAAGAGTACCCTTGTACTCTACTATGACACTGTCAGCTCTCTGCCTTCGTATGGAGAGCGCTCTCTGCTTCCGAGCAGAGAGCACTAACCCAGTCGTAGTTCTGCCGATGGTTAGAATCACGACTGGGGAAAAACAGATATTTTTGGTCTGGTTATATGGCTGGGAAGACCCACAATAAAAAGACCTTGTGTCACATCTAGCCTTGCGTGGGAAGGTTGGTAAATACCGAGGAGTACACTTGTAGTTTAACCGCTCACAGTGAACACAGGACTCTTTCACCTTATAATTGTGATCCCTTAAATAGAACCACAACAATAATATTCACCAAAAATCTCATTTTACGTTCTTCTTCTTCCATGTGTCGTTTTCTTCATAATGTTTGCATAGCTCTCCACAATTTCCAGTCTTTTGTGCTTAATAAATTTTATATTTTTGTTTTTTCCTTTGAAATCTGTTCTGTCATCTATTTACACTTGCATTCGTTGTTGCTCATGCATTTTCTTCCTCTTGCCGTTAAAATTTTCTGTGAGTGTCAAACTTGCTAAGCCGTCTTTCCTCATTATATTTGCTATTACCTGACGTATAAGTGTCCTTTTTCTTTCCACTATCATCAAAAATTCCTCGTTTCTCACATTTTTGGTCCATGTTATTCTAAGCATCCTTCTGTAGTGATATGTTTCTGCTCCCTCAAGTCTCTTCTTCAGTTGTCAGGAGACCTGTCAGCATTCACTGCAATATAGAAGGACTGATATTGCATAGCAGTTCAGTGCTCTTTTCTTTGTTTTCTAACTATTTTTTTCTGTTTCTTAATACGTTGCATAGCTTTTAAAAGGCAGCTTTCGCAATCACAATGTGCCTTCGGATCTCAGTGTCGCACTTTCTGTCCTCTGTTAAAAAAAAACAAAACTTCTCACATATTTAAATTGTTGTACTTGTTTGATTTCGGTATCTCCAATTTGCAATTTGCATGTCGCGTTCTTTCTTTCTTGTTATACTGCTAAGATGTCCCGCAAGGAAGACCTCTATCAAATAAATATATATATTTATTTGGTATGTAGTTAGGTCTTGAAGGCTGTCACAATGCGTTTAGTAAAATAAAGGAAGGTAAAGAAGTTTTGGGGTATTGCCTATTTATTATACATTAATATTTCGAGATCAAAATCTCATCTTCAAAATGGCAGAGGAGCGTGTGTCTGTCCGAGTGAGTCCGAGCCTTTAGTTCACCACTGAGTGGAGGTCCTTCTCAAGAGTGAGTCCGTGCCTTTCAAAGAATGGTCATTTCTGGCTGCTGCTGTCATTAATTGTAGTGTGTGCTTGTGTGTGTGTGTGTGTGTGTAATTCTGTTAGAGCATGTATGTGTGTATATATATATATATATATATATTGTCATCCGCAGACAGATCTGTTTCGCTGTATCACAGCTCATCAGTACGATTAGACTCCGATTGCTTTTTTACTCAGGATTAAAACCCAACCGAATTGGTATCAGTCGGCGATTCTACCTCTGGGCTATGGGCGTTCGGTGGAAGAAGGCAGACTTTTTAGCGCATATATTATCATTATACGCGCTCCATAGCTAGAGTGTTCTAATTCATTTTACTGAATGAGCGATATATATATATATATATATATATATATGTGTGTGTGTGTGTGTGTGTGTGTGTGTGTGTGTGTGTGTGTGTGTGATTTACAGTTGGGACCTTTTCCTGGTCTGATGATATCAGTCTGCTTTAATATGTGGTTTATCTTAGACGAACATTATAGCCCGGCGTTGCCCGTGCAACTCAGAACATTTAAGTAGTAGGAGAAGATGCAAGACACCTTCCGCCATTGCAGAGTCCCATCGATTGTCGTCTTCCAGTAAATCGCTTCCATTCAGTAATTATAATGTTTATAATATTAAAGAGATAAATTCCCTTAAAACTCAGTTATATAAAAAATATCTATACAAAAAATTGTTGTTTAAAAATTGTTCAAAATTCCATTTAAAAAAAACTTATTTTCTTTTGTTTTGCGTAAACGTGATTTGATGTTTTGTGTGACATTGTAAACAACATTGCATTTGTTTTTGCTTCAAAATTACAGGGGAAAAAATTTACATTTTTTGTTGACTAAATGAACTTAACATAAAATTAAAAATTATTTATTTTGTTTTACTGAAATTAGAAATATAAAAACTATTACGCTCCCAGTTCAGAAATTTTCGAAGAATACTTAAAAATGTAGACATTTAACTTTAGAGGAAAAAGTTATATTAATGCCACACGAATTAAAGACAGTTGGTTTCCTGCATGAAAGGTTAAGTTTATTTTTTTTAATAAAAAAATATTTTAGTTGCGTTTGACACGTGTGATTTGATTTTTGTGACGTAATTTAGACACCATCTTAAATCTTAGATGTTTTACGGAGCAAATGTAAACAATCGGCTCCATTGGCCAAAAAGTGCGAAAGGGAAAATTGCTGAACTTAAACTCAAAATGTATGTGTCGATCTGGCTTCCCTGCAGATATGTGTCCCTGGAAAGTTTGAATGGCGTAGCTTAAAAAATGTAGGCTTGCATAGGAAGCAGTCACACACAGACTCACAGATTGCCTTATATATATATATATATATATATAGATTGGCCAAAAAGTGCGAAAGGGAAAATTGTTGAACTTAAACCTCAAAATGTATGTGTCGATCTGGCTTCCCTGTAGATATGTGTCCCTAGAAAGTTTGAATGGCGTAGCTTAAAAAATGTAGGCGTGCATAGGGAACAGTCACACACAGACTCACAGATTGCCTTTTATATATATAGATAAACTCAAAAAGTATGTGTCGACCTGGCTTCCCTGTAGATATGTGTCCCTAGAAAGTTTGAATGGCGTAGCTTAAAAAATGTAGGCGTGCATAGGGAACAGTCACACACAGACTCACAGATTGCCTTTTATATATATAGATAAATCACACATTAAAGCAGACTGATATCAGAACAGAAAAAGGTCCCTATTGTAAATCACACACACACACACACACACACACACACACACACACACACACATACACACATATATATATATATATATATATATATATATATATATATACCATAAACACACACACACATACAGGCTCTAACACACTTACACACACACACACATACATACATGCTCTAACACACTTATACACACACACATGCTCTAACACACACACACAGGCACACACTACAATTAATGACAGCAGCAGCAGCCAGGAATGACCATTCCTTCAAAGGCACGGACTCACTCTTGAGAATGACCTCCACTCAGTGGTGAACTAAAGGCATGAACTCACTCGGACAGACACACGCACCTCTGCCATTCTGAAGATGAGATTTTGATCTCGAAATATTAATGTATAATAAATAGGCAATACCCAAACACTTCTTTACCTTCCTTTATTTTACTCAACGCATTGTGACAACCATCAAGACATATCCATACACCTAATATACATAATGCTTCAAGCAACTTACAAAACTTTACTATATATATATATATATATTTTAATCGTTTTTATCCCAAGCAAGGCGGTACCGCCACTGATGAGTAAAAGTTTAGGAGGAGAGGGAAGAGAAAGTCGAACCAGTTACAGGAGGTGTCAGAGAAAGAACAAGAGAAGGATGGGAGCATGTGTGAAAACCGTTGCAAAGGTAGAGAGAAAGGAAAAGATATACAGTGTGCTGTAGAAAGAACTGGAGTCAAGTAGATAAGAGATGGGAACTGACATTGCATTTAAATTCCTGGAGGTCGTAGCTGTCAGGAAAGCAAGTATATGGAAGGGAGTTCCACGGGCGGGAAATGTAAGAAAAGAAGCTGATGGAGTAGAATTGTCGGCTGCATTTGGTTGATCTAACTGTAAATGGGCGGGACCTTGTTGCCAGTCTGGTTGCACGAGTAAATTCTTGTGGAGGATGAACTAGTGACTTAAGTTTGTCAGAGCAGAAGCCACGAAAATATTTGTAGAATAGACAGAGGGAAGCCACATTCCGCCGGTGGGAAAGTGGCTGGAGTCGAGATTACAGATTCTTCTTTGGAGCCTGTCGAGAAATCAGCAGGGACGCCTGACCATATATGACAGCAGTATATTGAACTATTTTCTAAGTTTACTGCAGTTTTGCACAAGGCTACTAATGTAGAGCACTCAAGTTGTTAGGCTAGACAAACTGGGTAACATATTGCTACACTGTCGTGTAAGAGGACTGGTATCACGTATCAGTTCAATAATTTTTTTCTTTGTTTCTAACGAAATTTTCTCGTTTCTTAATATTTTGCATAGCATTTGGAAGGCATCTTTCTCTGTGACAATGAGCTTTCGGGTTTGGGTGTCGCACTTTCCGTAATCTGTTAAAACACTCCCCAGATTTTCAAGTTATTGTACGTATTTGATTTTTGCATATTCATTTTGTAATTTGCATGTTTGTCTATCAGTTTTTACGAAGAGAGAGCCAATCAATCGCCATTATTCGTCGCAAGCCGTTTACGACAAAAATGCTTTAGTAGAGACACAAAATTACTGAAACGTTAAATGTCTTTCAGACAATATTATCCATGTATTTCCAAAAATATTTCTTTAATGATATTGTCTATACCACAGTATCTATGAAAATTATTATCCAGAAGATTGTGTCTATCATCTTCACGAGCCTCTAACAATTTACGTTAATACCATTATCAACCACTATCATTCATATCATCATGGCTAAAGAAATACTTATTACCAATATTTTATTTACTATTTTTATTAAACACATTCCATTACTGATAATACGACTCTGGCAAACACTTCAAGACACTTGAAAATTTCCGCCTTGCATAGTTAATTGTTAATGATAATATTATCCGTTAAGGTAATCCTGAGCATGACGATAAACTAAATCACGCAGCAAGAAATTAGTGGTTTAGAGATATGTGGAACCACTTCTTAATTTCTAGTCCTGAGTATGACGATAAACTACATCTGGCAGCAAGCCCTCTGAATAAAAGATTAGAGGTTTTGAGGAGCGTGGAACCACCTCTTAATTTCTAGTCCTGGGTATAACGATAAACTACATCTCGGAGCACCGCATCTGATCGGGAGATTAGAGGTTTTGAGGAACGTGGAACCACCTCTTAATTTCTAGTCCTGGGTATGACGACAGACTACATCAGGCAGCAAGGTCACTGATCAGGAGATTAGAGGTTTTGAAGAGCGTGGAACCACCTCTTAATTTTTAGTCCTGGGTATGACGATAAACTACATCTGGCAGCAAGCCCTCTGAATTGGAGATTAGAATTTCTGAGGAGCGTGGAACCACCTCTTAATTTCTACTCCTAAGTATGACGATAAATTACATCTGGCAGCAAAGGCCCCTGATCGGGAGAATGAATGTTTTGAGGAGAGAGGAACCATCTCTTAGTTTCTAGTCCTGGGTCTGACGATAAACTACATCTAGCAGCAAGGCATCTGGTCAGGAGATTGGTGGTTTTGAGGAGCGTGGAACCACCTCTTAGTTTCCATTCCTGGGTATGACGATAGACTACATTCGGTAACAAGGCATCTGATCGAGAGATTGGAGGTTCTGAGGAGTGTGGAAATACCTCTTAATTTCTAATCCTGGGTATGACGATAAACTACATCTGGCAGCAAGCCCTCTGATTGAGAGATTAGAGGTTTGGAGAAGCGCTGTTTTTAGTCGTCTTTCATCCCAATGTAATTCTCTTTATTTAAAAAAATCTTCCAAAAATAAAATTTTCTGAAATTTTATTTGAGGAATATTATCTGATTTAATATATAATTTATCTGATTTGATCGTGTGTTTTAACGTGACATGCTCGTTAACCATCACTTATTTGCGAAATTATTTCTAAAAGGAAACCTTCCATGGTTCCTAACCCCGGTGTAAATTACCCCAGTGGGGTAATGAGCCCCTATTTTGGGGGTAATGGATGTTTGATTTGGGAAGAGGCAATCAGCATATAATTTCACACTGTGTCCTGAATGAAAACCAAGAAACGTAGTAGACTCAATGTGGCAAAGGATGTCCGAAAAGCCCTTTCAGTCACAAAGCCAAGAATAAATAAACTGGCACAGGCACAGACAATACAAGCTCAACACTCACATTAAGAATCACGGTTAGGTTATGGCTACTATACCTCTGATTATTATAGATTGGTACTATTGTATTAAATAATTTCCATTAACTTTGTTTGCTTTTGTTGTATGAAAATATAATTAATCCTTTTCCTATATTACGAGTATTTTTTCATTGGGGTAATGGATAATAGTGAAATTGGGGTAATTGCAGCAAAAAGATTGGGAACCTATGAAAGAAAACGAATAAAAACGAACCTGTTTAATAATTTGAAAATTGACTTAACAAATTTTCCTCAATTTTTACTTTTTTGTTGTTGTTGTTTTTTGGTTGGGATATGATGGATTACTCCCGTAGCTCGATGTTACTCGAATCGTCTAGCAGATGTTCGCTAACCTAATAACTCGAGTGCCCTACATTTGTAGCCCTGTGTCAAACTGTGGTAAACTTAGAAAATAGTTCAATATAGTTAACAGAGGTTTTCCTCGCAGGATATCTTATATCGTATAACAGGAAGGAACAACCGGACATGCGAATTACAAAATGGAGATTTTTTTATAATCATATCACCCCAAGCAAGGTAGTTTACTGCCACTGATGCGCAGGGGTTACATAAGAGTTATGAGAAAGAGTGACAGGTTATAGGGGTGTCAGGAAGTGGGTAAGAGAAGGATGAATATACTGATGAGAGTGGAGTGAACGGAGAAAGGAGCATGAGAGATAGGATGCAAGTTAGTGAGATAGAAAATGACGATTGACTTTACATTTAAATTCTTAGAGATTGTAGCAAGTAAACGGAAGGGAATTCAACAGGGCGGGAAGTGCGAGAAAAGAAGCTGAGGGAGTAGAATTTGCGTTTGCATTTTATTTGTTACATAGTAAAAGGGTGGGGCCTAGTTGCTAATCTTGTGGCTCGAGTAAATTCATATATAGGGGGCACCAGTGAGCTAAGTTCAACGGAGCAGAAGCCGTGAAAATAATTGTAGAAGAGACACAGGGAAGCCACATTGTGCCGGTGAGAAAGTGAATATAACTGAGCTGACAAGTCGGGATCGATCACATTATAGATTCTCTGTGGGATTTTGTCAAGGACCCCTAGGTGGATATTTCAGTAGAACCATACAAGTTATTCGAGATTAGTAAAATATTGTGTTATGCAGGAAGAAAGAGTCGATAGAGATATGCGTGGTCGAACACGGATCTCCAGGCAACTAACGTAACCTTTGAATGAATTTTACTACTAGGATCACGTGACCATAAATATTTAGGTTATAAACACTCAGACAGAAATCTTAATGCATTCTGTGTCTGTGCATTAGCACGAACACTTGTCACACTCTCTGCCATGTGCTACATTCCGCTTTGGTGGGGCGGAAGATGAATATTATTCTGTGACTGTACATTAGCACGGACACTTGTCATGTCGGACTCTGCCTTCGGGCGGAGAGTGACCCAGTCAAGGCTCCGCCGAAGGGTAGAGTCTCGCCTGGATAATATTAGACAATAAAGTTTTGCCCGGGTTTTAAGGCCCGGATACTCCACGTTAAAAATGCCTTGTGCCGCATTCCGCTTTGGTGGGGAGGAAGATGAATATTATTCTGTGACTGTACATTAGCACGGACACTTGTCATGTCGGACTCTGCCTTCGGGCGGAGAGTGACCCAGTCAAGGCTCCGCCGAAGGGTAGAGTCTCGCCTGGATAATATTAGACAATAAAGTTTTGCCCGGGTTTTAAGGCCCGGATACCCCACGTTAAAAATGCCTTGTGCCGCATTCCGCTTTGGTGGGGAGGAAGATAAATATTATTATGTGACTGTACATTAGCACGGACACTTGCCTTTGGGCGGAGATTAACCCAGTCGAGGCTGCACCGAAGGGTAGTGTCTCGTCTGGGGAAAATTAGATATTAATTTTTAGCCGGGCTATATGGATGTGCGTTGTGGTACAGTGCGTTGTGGTACAGTGGATATCGGCTCGGAACGAGAAACCAGTCGAATCCATTGTCTTCACTTACGCGCAAATACCCTTGGGAAAGGTATTAATCCGTCTCTTCCTTCCAGTTATGGGTTAAATAGCAGGACAGAATGGGTTCTATAGCCTTGGTCGGCAACCAGTCTACCGCAGAAATCAATGGCAACCTACTGCGGGATAATCTTCTGCCCAGTCAGTCATGTCTCGAAAGAGACATGATCGCCCAAGCGTGTATCACGTATGGAACTTAATTGACTGAATATAATTGTTGGAAACATGATTAACGCTTCTACTGAGCATAAAGTGGGGGATCAGTTTTATACTGTTATGAAGTAATAAACTGATCCCCCATTAATTAATACTTAATAGTATAATACATATCTTCCCCCTCTAGGTATGAGTCAAATAGCAGGACAGATTGGGTTCTATAGCCTTGGTCGACAACCAGTCTACCGCAGAAAGCAATGGCAACCTACTGCGGGATAATCTTCTGCCCAGTCAGTCATGTCTCGAAAGAGACATGATCGTCCAAGCGTGTATCACGTATGGCACCTAACTGACTGAATATAATTGTTAGAAACATGATTAACGCTTCTACTGAGCATAAAGTGGGGGATCAGTTTTATATTGTTATGGAGTAATAAACTGATCCCCCATAATTAATACTTAATAGTATAATACATATCTTCCCCCTCTAGGTATGAGTCAAATAGCAGGACAGATTGGGTTCTATAGCCTTGGTCGGCAACCAGTCTACCGCAGAAAGCAATGGCAACCTACTGCGGGATAATCTTCTGCCCAGTCAGTCATGTCTCTTTCGAGATATGATCGCCCAAGCGTGTATCACGTATAGCACTCAACTGACTCACTGATATGGCCCTGATGCCCCACATTAAAAAATCTTGTGCCACATTTTGTCTTATGTGGGACGGCACCTAAATACTATTCTGTGTTGTGTATCATTCCGCTGTTGTGCGTCATTGAAGCGATTGTTTCTGAGTGAATCACCCGAGAGAACAATTCCGAGAGTGTTACTGTGTATAATCCGAAGAATTCGTTTAGCACGTTGACTTAACGCGAAGTTACCAAATAGCGTGTTGGCAAAAGCTCTCTTCAGAACAACGTTACCAAAACTAACGTTATAAAATAAGGAAAATAGATGATCCATGAGGTGGGCCCTTCAAAGATGTTAAATATTAATGCTATCGGGGTTGGAATACGCAGAGGTGGTGGAGATTTGTTTAAATTTTAATGAAACTGGGTTTCGGAAAAAAACGGAATGTTTGGAAAGACCTGAGGAGAGGGTGAAAAGAATTAATTTGTTTGTGTGCAGGAATGCTGAGATTGACTGATTTGTTTAACGGTATACTAACATATTAATGGGTCATTTAATGCCGAAATTTAATTTTGGGGGGAGTTTTGAAGCAATAAATATGTTATACTTTATTCTGCTTTTGCGATTTAATACATCGCAATCTGTAATGTCTTCACTCCTGCAGAAAAAGCAAATGACGCTGAAGAGTGGATACATTACAACAATGTCTTCATGAAACTTCGGAGTCGGCATGAAATAACTCTGCTCGGCTAAGTGACAAACTACTACACATTAATTCTTTCTGTCTATCTCTCTCATTACACACACACACACACACACACACACACATATATATATATGAGATATACTGTGTAAAATTAGTATCTATCTATCTATCTATCTATCTATCTATCTCTGTCTGTCTGTCTGTCTGTCTGTCTGTCTGTCTCTCTCTCTCTCTCTCTCTCTCTCTCTCTCTCTCTCTATATATATATATATATACACACACACTACCAGCCACCATAATTATTAGGCAACCAAGTTTTAAAAAATTATGTATTTCATATTATTTTTAGTATTTATTGCCAAATGGATAATTCTAAATGAAAATAGAATGTCTCTTTTGTCAATACTGCACAATAACATCAAATAAAGTTTTTTGGTGTCTAGTTTTTGTGCTCTCTTCCCCATGTTAGTCTCTTCTTCTTATTGGCTGGCCGAAGCAAAGGCTTCCTGGTTGCCCTGTAAAATCTTGCAAAGTAATAATAACAAAAAAACACTCTATTTTCATTTGGCAATAAATATTAAAATAGTATGAAATACATCATTTCTTTAAAAAAAGAACTGGGGTGGCCTAATAATTATGCCCTGTAGTGTATATATATATAAATATATATATATAATCTACAGGGTTCGATGGGTAAATTGTCGCTATTTACCTTGTAAAATATTGCAAAATAACAATAACAAAAAACCCATTCTATTTTCATTTAGAATTATCCACTTGGCAATAAATACTAAAAAATAGTATGAAATACACAGTTTCAATCTACAGGATGCGATGGGTAAATTGTCGCCATTTACCTGGTAAAATTTTGCAAAGTAATAATAACAAAAGAACCATTCTATTTTCATTTAAAATTGTCCACTTGGCAAAAAATGATAAAAATAGGATGAAATACATCGTTTTTTTACAAAAACTGGGGTGGCCTAATAATCATGGCCGGTAGTATATATATATATATATATATATATATATATATATATATATATATATATATATATATATTCCGCATATCGTATTTGTCGTATTTGTTTGGATAATATCCATTGGGCTCTGTATTTTATCTATTTAATATTTTATATTAATTAAATAATTTTTTGGGATTATCCTCTGTGTTTTACGAATTTATCATTATTTCTTTAATAAATAACTGTATATTTTATAGCAAAATAATCAACAATACTTTTAATAGAAAAATTGAAAACATGATATATAATGTCAAAAAAGAAAAAAAATTTACTATGATGAATCTCATTTCTTGGGAGGGGAAACAAATTTCCACCTCTCGTTTGATTTGCTTAGATTATTTGGTAAAAAAAAATGCTGCTAAGTAATTGTAATGTAATCATGAAATAATGTCATTCTCTTGAATCTAAACTTATTTATAAATGGAACTTTGCGTGTGTATGTATGTGTGTATGTGTGTCCGTTACCTATAGACTACGAAACGGCTGAACCGATTTCCTTGAAAATTTACACAGCTGTACTATAAGCGTCTGCGAGTGTTCTTAGCTAGGTTTTATGCCGAGGTACCCCTGATAAATATCGAAAATTGATAATCGAAAAAATCGGGTTAGAGAAGGAGTAGTACGATCTTAATCAAATTTGATACACTCATAGACAAAGACATAAGAAACGATATTCAGAAGTTTCAAGGTTGCAGTTCTTACAATAGTGCAGAAAATCGATAATATATATATATATATATATATATATATATATATATATATATATATATATATAAAAGACAAGATGTTTGTGTGTGTGTCTGTTTATCTGCCTGTATATCTGTATTTTTTTTCAGCCCTGATATTTTAGTTTTTGCTTCGGGTTTGACTCTAAGTAGGTATAATTGCAGTTCTTAGTCGCAGACATGATACCATTTACTCAGAGGACTTATTTAGCCTTCAAAATTCAGTTTACGACGAAAAAAACTTATTTGATATCGATACCAGGAAATGAAAATTTGACTTACATCCATTCATTTCTCAGTCTATGGTTTCGCTTTAACTGGAAACAACTATTGCTTTTTAGTCTTTCGTGCCAACGTCCAAACAGTCTGAGCTCCAGGACCATGGATTAGTTTTAAAGCTTTCATTACACCCGAGCAACGCAGGGCTACACTGCTAGTTAATTATAAAGTTTTGAATTTCCAGATTTTGATTTTGGCATTAAATAACCCATGGAGGTATTTATATGCCGCGAAAAAAAAATCAAACCAATTCTTAAGCTTTTTTTTTTACTTTTTCTTGAAGTACATTCACTTTTTTTTCCTGCGTCTTTACTTTTCGCCTTTTTATTGAAATTCGCTTGGCTGGCCAACCAAACAACCAGCCCAAATCAAGAGATGATTCCTTTAAGTGATTCCGTTTCTGACTATTAAATAACAAGAAACCTTCATTCATATCCTCCAATATAAATTCCTGGGTCTTATTGGACCTGTACCAGAAAAATTCCATAATTATTTTACCGTGTTTCATACTGTAAATAGATTTTTTAAGAAGTACCTCAGTTGAAATTCGTGACATATTTTTACCCTGTTTCATAATGCAGATGCACTTTTTCGAAAAAAAATTCTGATCTTCCCACAAATTAATTACCATCAGTCATACTGAAAAGACTTTCTTATTCAAAAGGACTTTTTTAATAATTTCATTTAAAGGGAAGCAATGAAAGGGAAGCAATGAAAGGGAAGCAATGAAAAACTTTACTGGGATTGAAAATGAATGAGAAGATTTTAGTGAGGGGAAACGACAATAAAAGAACCAGGAAGGCAGAAGATGGCAATAATGCAACTAAGATCTAAAGGGTCTTTGAGTGAAAGTGAATGAGAAGATTTTAATGAGTAGAAAGAGACATGATTGCCGAAGCGTGTATCACGTATGGCACTTAATTGACTGATTGAATTTAATAGTTGGAAACATTATTAAGGGTTCTATTGGGCATAAAGTGGGGGATCAGTTTTATATTGTTATGAAGTAATGAACTGATCCCCCATTAATTACTACTTAATAATATAATACATCTCTTCTCCCTCTAGCTATGAATCAAATAACAGGACAGATTGGGTTCTATAGCCTTGACTGGCAACCAGTCTACCGCAGAAAGCAATGGCAACCTACTGCGGGATAATCTTTTGCCCAGTCAGTCATGTCTCGAAAGAGACATGATCGCCCCAGCACTTAACTGACTGACTTTAAAATTATTGTTTATAATTATTATTATCTTTATATTTTTTTTTACTGATAGGTTTATATTATTTTACTGTAAGAGTATTTTTAATATATTTTTTAAATTATTATTTTGCATTTTCGTAAGTTTTTATTATTTATTGGTATATTTTGTCTTCATCATTAGTATCTGTATTCGTATTATTATTTTTATTATTATTGTTTTATTATTATTATTTTTTATTACTATTAGTACTTTAAGATTTTTAAATATAAGTTTTTTTTTATTATCATGTTATTATTACTATTAATATGTTTCATATAATAATATAATAGAATAAGAAAAACTAACAATTCTTTTTTCTACAGAAAATCCAACCACTAATATTTAATTTTGAATGTCATGCATCTAAAAATAGACTAAAATCCAAGTCAAGATTCACTGACTTCTTTAATATTTAACAATTTAATTAAGTTAACCATTTTTCCCCCATTTTCCTTCTTTTTTTCTTTTTCTCTTTTTTCTTTCTTCTTTTTTAGTTGATTTTTTCTGGATAATTTTGACCCATTCATTGTTGCATGAATTTGGTCTGAGGAGCGGTCTATAAGAGATCCGCGAAATAAAATATTACCAATGGGTTTATAAAAACATCCAGCTTATGTTCTTTATTATAATATTCTGTTAAATCTTAACACTGAGTTCGCTTTGGATTTAATCTTCTGTGGGAGTTACTTTACCAAGTACCAAGGATTCTACTTTATATATATATATATATATATATATATATATATATATATATATATATATAATAAAAAGTGTGAGAAGCCGTGAACGTTTTCTTTAAAATATATATTTATTGTTTGGTTTTCTCTGAGCCAGAGAAACCCAAACGTAAAACAACGAATTTGTTCGCCTGAAGAGAGTCAATTTTAGACTCGAAACACGTGTAGCGCAAACAATGATAAATTAATACTCCATAACTTGTATGAATACCAAACAATAAATATATATTTTAAAGAAAACGTTCACGGATTCTCACACTTTTTATTTTATACTAATTACTCTCGTTGGAACAAGCCTATTCCTTTATTATATATATATATATATATATATATATATATACACACACACACACACATATATATATATATATATATATATATATATATATATATATATATATACTACCGACCATAAGTTTGGGTCCACTTAGATTTATTCTCTAAGAAAAAGAAATAACAATTTTTATGTCTTAGAAGAATAAATATAGATATATTTCATTGTTGCTCACAATTGTACAATAATTAAAACCAAACTTAACATAAAGTAATTTCAAATTTAATTAAAGTTAATTCATATTTTCTTTTCATCAAAGAAACCACCACGTAGTATATATATATATTATAATATGATATATATATGTATATATTTATATATATATATATATATATATATATATATATATATATATATATATATATATATATATATATATATATATATATATATATATATATATTATAATATGATATATATATATTTATATATATATGTGTTATATAATTATATTATAATATAATATATTATATAATTATATTATATATTCTTTATGATTTGCTTTCTTATGTTGGGATACCAAACTGACCAGATATAAAATTTTGAGAATCAAACCAGGCCAGGATGACGCCGATATATATGTAAAAAAAGTATGTGTAAAAAACTTTTGGGAGGGTATATTTTGAGGATTAACTGTTGTACCAACTGGGTCTGACGAGTCGCAATAATAACACATTATGCGGTGAAATATATATTACTCATTGAAATTGTAGTAAATCAAAAATCTTTTCTAAGTTATATTATTCTGTTAAATGGAATAAATTAATTGAACATTTCTTTTGAGTTCGTGTTTATCGAAATTTACCTGGATAGTATACCAAGTGTGCTACGTTATATATATATAATTTTAAGGCGTGTAATATTTATGGGTTAAAGTGCTCATTATCAAGAATAGAACGTATGATACTCACTGTCGAGTGGACGGATGGGTTCGTCTCTGAAAATGGAGTCAGGATGATGAAAGTAACATCAGCTCAGGTAACATTTATCAGTTTTTACTTTTGTTAATATTCTCTCTCTATTATTAATATTCTCTCTCTCTCTCTCTCTCTCTATATATATATATATATATATGTGTGTGTGTGTGTGTGTGTGTGTGTGTTTACAAGAATTTATTACTTGTTCGTCAGTTGCATTAAACCTTTCTTTTTTCTGTCTCTGCCCAATTGCGATGTGTTTTCGGTTTGATGGAAGAGAACGTTTCAAAGTAAGCGTTCAGTCCGTATTACATGCTCAATAAATATGACGACATTAAGGTCGTCCTTTTTTCGTATAATTTTGTCTATAAATCTCGCCTCCAACCAATGCACCCAGCTTAATGCTCATGAATCGGGGCTGAGATGAAAAAACGGGCGTGGCACCAACTGAAGGAGAGAAGTGACATTTCAACCAAAGCTAACTGATGCTAATTGATATGTCATTTTCACACTCTATCAATATTTACTATTTGATGCTTATTTTGCACATTTGTAAAAATACAAATAAATGGCGTTATTTTGGAATAAATTATAAAGATTCAAGGAATAGCGTGTCCACCCATTTTCAAACTTGAATTGCCAAATGAGGCCATAGAAATTGCAGTGCTCATATGTTAAATTTTAAAACAAGAACTGAAGATTGAAGAATAATGCAAATACTGTAAATACTACCTCATCTCAGAAATATAGACAAATAGAATGATCTCTTATTAAACGTCGTACAAATGGCAACAAAGATGAGGACAATAGTCCGAATAATGTAAATAGTTTAAATACTACCTCATCTCAGAAATAAAGACAAATAGAATGATCTATTGTTAAACGTCGTACAAATGGCAACAAAGATGAGGACAATAGTCCGAATAATGTAAATACTGTAACTACTACCTCATCTCAGAAATATAGACAAATAGAATGATCTAGTATTAAACGTCGTACAAATGGCAACAAAGATGAGGACAATAGTCCGAATAATGTAAATAGTTTAAATACTACCTCATCTCAGAAATAAAGACAAATAGAATGATCTATTATTAAACGTCGTACAAATGGCAACAAAGATGAGGACAATAGTCCGAATAATGTAAATACTGTAACTACTACCTCATCTCAGAAATATAGACAAATAGAATGATCTCTTATTAAACGTCGTACAAATGGCAACAAAGATGAGGACAATAGTCCGAATAATGTAAATAGTTTAAATACTACCTCATCTCAGAAATAAAGACAAATAGAATGATCTATTATTAAACGTCGTACAAATGGCAACAAAGATGAGGACAATAGTCCGAATAATGTAAATACTGTAACTACTACCTCATCTCAGAAATATAGACAAATAGAATGATCTCTTATTAAACGTCGTACAAATGGCAACAAAGATGAGGACAATAGTCCGAATAATGTAAATAGTTTAAATACTACCTCATCTCAGAAATAAAGACAAATAGAATTATTTATTATTAAACGTCGTACAAATGGCAACAAAGATGAGGACAATAGTCCGAATAATGTAAATACTGTAACTACTACCTCATCTCAGAAATATAGACAAATAGAATGATCTCTTATTAAACGTCGTACAAATGGCAACAAAGATGAGGACAATAGTCCGAATAATGTAAATAGTTTAAATACTACCTCATCTCAGAAATAAAGACAAATAGAATGATCTATTATTAAACGTCGTACAAATGGCAACAAAGATGAGGAAAATAGTCCGAATAATGTAAATACTGTAACTACTACCTCATCTCAGAAATATAGACAAATAGAATGATCTCTTATTAAACGTCGTACAAATGGCAACAAAGATGAGGACAATAGTCCGAATAATGTAAATACTGTAACTACTACCTCATCTCAGAAATATAGACAAATAGAATGATCTATTATTAAACGTCGTAGAAATGGCAACAAAGATGAGGACAATAGTCCGAATAATGTAAATAGTTTAAATACTACCTCATCTCAGAAATAAAGACAAATAGAATGATCTATTATTAAACGTCGTACAAACGGCAACTAAGATAAGGATAATAGTCCGAATAATGTAAATACTGTAAATACTACCTCATCTCAGAAATATAGACAAATAGAATGATCTATTATTAAACGTCGTACAAATTGCAACTAAGATGAGGACAATAGTCCGAATAATGTAAATACTGTAAATACTACCTCATCTCAGAAATAAAGACAAATAGAATGATCTATTATTAAACGTCGTACAAATGGCAACAAAGATGAGGACAATAGTCCGAATAATGTAAATACTGTAACTACTACCTCATCTCAGAAATATAGACAAATAGAATGATCTCTTATTAAACGTCATACAAATGGCAACAAAGATGAGGACAATAGTCCGAATAATGTAAATAGTTTAAATACTACCTCATCTCAGAAATAAAGACAAATAGAATGATCTATTATTAAACGTCGTACAAATGGCAACAAAGATGAGGACAATAGTCAGAATAATGTAAATACTGTAAATACTACCTCATCTCAGATATATAGACAAATAGAATGATCTATTATTAAACGTCGTACAAATGGCAACAAAGATGAGGACAATAGTCCGAATAATGTAAATAGTTTAAATACTACCTCATCTCAGAAATAAAGACAAATAGAATGATCTATTATTAAACGTCGTACAAATGGCAACAAAGATGAGGACAATAGTCAGAATAATGCAAATACTGTAAATACTACCTCATCTCAGATATATAGACAAATAGAATGATCTATTATTAAACGTCGTACAAATGGCAACAAAGATGAGGACAATAGTCCGAATAATGTAAATAGTTTAAATACTACCTCATCTCAGAAATAAAGACAAATAGAATGATCTATTATTAAACGTCGTACAAATGGCAACAAAGATGAGGAAAATAGTCCGAATAATGTAAATACTGTAACTACTACCTCATCTCAGAAATATAGACAAATAGAATGATCTCTTATTAAACGTCGTACAAATGGCAACAAAGATGAGGACAATAGTCCGAATAATGTAAATAGTTTAAATACTACCTCATCTCAGAAATAAAGACAAATAGAATGATCTATTATTAAACGTCGTACAAATGGCAACAAAGATGAGGACAATAGTCCGAATAATGTAAATACTGTAACTACTACCACATCTCAGAAATATAGACAAATAGAATGATCTATTATTAAACGTCGTACAAATGGCAACAAAGATGAGGACAATAGTCCGAATAATGTAAATAGTTTAAATACTACCTCATCTCAGAAATAAAGACAAATAGAATGATCTATTATTAAACGTCGTACAAACGGCAACTAAGATAAGGATAATAGTCCGAATAATGTAAATACTGTAAATACTACCTCATCTCAGAAATATAGACAAATAGAATGATCTATTATTAAACGTCGTACAAATTGCAACTAAGATGAGGACAATAGTCCGAATAATGTAAATACTGTAAATACTACCTCATCTCAGAAATAAAGACAAATAGAATGATCTATTATTAAACGTCGTACAAATGGCAACAAAGATGAGGACAATAGTCCGAATAATGTAAATACTGTAACTACTACCTCATCTCAGAAATATAGACAAATAGAATGATCTCTTATTAAACGTCATACAAATGGCAACAAAGATGAGGACAATAGTCCGAATAATGTAAATAGTTTAAATACTACCTCATCTCAGAAATAAAGACAAATAGAATGATCTATTATTAAACGTCGTACAAATGGCAACAAAGATGAGGACAATAGTCCGAATAATGTAAATACTGTAAATACTACCTCATCTCAGATATATAGACAAATAGAATGTTCTATTATTAAACGTCGTACAAATGGCAACAAAGATGAGGACAATAGTCCGAATAATGTAAATAGTTTAAATACTACCTCATCTCAGAAATAAAGACAAATAGAATGATCTATTATTAAACGTCGTACAAATGGCAACAAAGATGAGGACAATAGTCAGAATAATGCAAATACTGTAAATACTACCTCATCTCAGATATATAGACAAATAGAATGATCTATTATTAAACGTCGTACAAATGGCAACAAAGATGAGGACAATAGTCCGAATAATGTAAATAGTTTAAATACTACCTCATCTCAGAAATAAAGACAAATAGAATGATCTATTATTAAACGTCGTACAAATGGCAACAAAGATGAGGACAATAGTCAGAATAATGCAAATACTGTAAATACTACCTCATCTCAGATATATAGACAAATAGAATGATCTATTATTAAACGTCGTACAAATGGCAACAAAGATGAGGACAATAGTCCGAATAATGTAAATAGTTTAAATACTACCTCATCTCAGAAATAAAGACAAATAGGATGATCTATTATTAAACGTCGTACAAATGGCAACAAAGATGAGGACAATAATCAGAATAATGCAAATACTGTAAATACTACCTCATCTCAGATATATAGACAAATAGAATGATCTATTATTAAACGTCGTACAAATGGCAACAAAGATGAGGACAATAGTCCGAATAATGTAAATACTGTAAATACTACCTCATCTCAGAAATAAAGACAAATAGAATGATCTATTATTAAACGTCGTACAAATGGCAACAAAGATGAGGACACTAGTCAGAATAATGCAAATACTGTAAATACTACCTCATCTCAGAAATAAAGACAAATAGAATGATCTATTATTAAACGTCGTACAAATGGCAACAAAGATGAGGACAATAGTCAGAATAATGCAAATACTGTAAATACTACCTCATCTCAGATATATAGACAAATAGAATGATGTATTATTAAACGTCGTACAAATGGCAACAAAGATGAGGACAATAGTCCGAATAATGTAAATACTGTAACTACTACCTCATCTCAGAAATAAAGACAAATAGAATGATCTATTATTAAACGTCGTACAAATGGCAACAAAGATGAGGACAATAGTCAGAATAATGCAAATACTGTAAATACTACCTCATCTCAGATATATAGACAAATAGAATGATCTATTATTAAACGTCGTACAAATGGCAACAAAGATGAAGACAATCGTCCGAATAATGTAAATACTGTAAATACGACCTCATCTCAGAAATAAAGACAAATAGAATGATCTATTATTAAACGTCGTACAAATGGCAACAAAGATGAGGACAATAGTCAGAATAATGCAAATACTGTAAATACTACCTCATCTCAGATATATAGACAAATAGAATGATCTATTATTAAACGTCGTACAAATGGCAACAAAGATGAGGACAATAGTCCGAATAATGTAAATACTGTAAATACTACCTCATCTCAGATATAAAGACAAATAGAATGATCTATTATTAAACGTCGTACAAATGGCAACAAAGATGAGGACAATAGTCAGAATAATGCAAATTCTGTAAATACTACCTCATCTCAGAAATAAAGACAAATAGAATGATCTATGATTAAACGTCGTACAAATGGCAACAAAGATGAGGACAATAGTCAGAATAATGTAAATACTGTAACTACTACCTCATCTCAGAAATAAAGACAAATAGAATGATCTATTATTAAACGTCGTACAAATGGCAACAAAGATGAGGACAATAGTCCGAATAATGTAAATACTGTAAATACTACCTCATCTCAGAAATAAAGACAAATAGAATGATCTATTATTAAACGTCGTACAAATAACAACAAAGATAAGGACAATAGTCAGAATAATGCAAATACTGTAAATACTACCTCATCTCAGAAATAAAGATAAATAGAATGATCTAGTATTAAACGTCGTACAAATGGCAACAAAGTTGAGGACAATAGTCCGAATAATGTAAATACTGTAAATACTACCTCATCTCAGAAATATAAACTAATAGAATGATCTCTTATTAAACGTCGTACAAATGGTAACAAAGATGAGGACAATAGTCCGAATAATGCAAATACTGTAAATACTACTTCATCTCAGAAATATAAACAAATAGAATGATGTATTATTAAACGTCGTACAAATGGTAACAAAGATGAGGACAATAGTCCGAATAATGCAAATACTGTAAATACTACTTCATCTCAGAAATATAGACAAATAGAATGATCTAGTATTAAACGTCGTACAAATAACAACAAAGATAAGGACAATAGTCCGTATAATGTAAATACTGTAAATACTACCTCATCTCAGAAATAAAGACAAATAGAATGATCTATTATTAAACGTCGTACAAATGGCAACAAAGATGAGGACAATAGTCCGAATAATGTAAATACTGTAAATACGACCTCATCTCAGAAATATAGACAAATAGAATGATCTATTATTAAACGTCGTACAAATGGCAACAAAGATGAGGACACTAGTCAGAATAATGTAAATACTGTAAATACTACCTCATCTCAGAAATATAGACAAATAGAATGATCTATTATTAAACGTCGTACAAATGGCAACAAAGATGAGGACAATAGTCCGAATAATGTAAATACTGTAACTACTACCTCATCTCAGAAATATAGACAAATAGAATGATCTCTTATTAAACGTCATACAAATGGCAACAAAGATGAAGACAATAGTCCGAATAATGTAAATACTGTAAATACTACTTCATCTCAGAAATATAGACAAATAGAATGATCTCGTATTAAACGTCGTCCAAATGGCAACAAAGATGAGGACAATAGTCCGAATAATGCAAATACTGTAAATACTACCTCATCTCAGAAATATAGACAAATAGAATGATCTAGTATTAAACGTCGTACAAATGGCAACAAAGATGAGGATAATAGTCCGAATAATGTAAATGCTGTACTTCTAAACTACTGGTAGATCAAAGACATCTCTACATGCTGTAATGATTTGCCTGTTTACGACTGAATTGTGAGCTGACATTCTCATAGATTCGTCCTGAAATTTAATTTGTGCATCTTTGCTATGCTTAGTAAATCAAAGCCGCCTTGGTGTCATGTAATGGTTAACAAGCTTGTGTCGCTAGAAAGTCCCAGAAAGACTTGGATTAGCAAAAGTCTGCTACTGATTTTCATTTGGAAATTTTGCATAAAATGATAATTTTTTTTCAATATTAATATTATTTTTTTATAGGCCGTGTCCCTTCTAAACTTTGGCGTTAATGGATTTCCACGATTTCCTGTCCCTCATGCACTTAATAAATTTTGTCTTTTTCTTAATTCTCAAAATTTTTATTATGCCATCCACTAACTGAAGCTCACTAAATATGTTATGCTTGTTTTTCTTGCCCTCGGTCTGTCTCGTGTGTATCGCGTTCCTGATTTATTGCCCTGGAATTTTCAGCTGTTTTTTTCTTGATGTTACATAATTGTCATTTGAGTTTCCATTTCTTTTTAAGCTTTGATGTTACATATTCGGTCTATGGCATCCTCAGCATCTTTCTGTAGAACAACACTTCTGCTGCTTCAAATCTGTTCTTCATCTCGAAAGAGATTGTCCAGCATTCACTGCCGTATAGGACGACCGATATTACGTAACAGTTCAGTACTCTTTTCTTTGTTTCTCTTGCTTCAAGTATCTTCATCTGTGAGGAGATTGTCCAGCATTCATTGCCATATAGGAGGACTGATCTAAACTAATTTATAAATGGAACTTTGTTTGTCTGTGTGCGTGTGCGTGTGCGTGTGTCCGTTACCTATAGCCTACGAAACGGCTGAACCGATTTTCTTAGCTAGGTTTTGTGTCCAGGTACCCCCGATAAATATCGATAATCGAAAAAATCCGGTTATAGAAGGAGTGGACCGATTTTAATCAAATTTGATACACTCATAGACAAAGACATAAGCGATATTCAGAAGTTTTAAGGTTGCAGTTCTTACAATAGTGCAGAAAATCGATAATATATATATATAAAAGTCAAGATGTTTGTGTGTGTGTCTGTTTATCTGCCTGTGTGTTTGTATTTGTTTTTCACCCCTTTTATTTTAGTTTTTGCTTCGGGTTTGACTCTAAGTAGGTATAATTGTTGTTCTTAGTCTCAGCCATGATACCATTTAATCAGAGGACTTATTTAGCCTTCAAAATTCAGTTTACGACGAAAAAAACTTATTTAATATCCATAGCAGGAAATCAAAATTTGATTTACATCCATTCATTTTTCTTTCAGTCTACGGTTTCGCTTTAACTGGTAACAACTATTGCTTTTTAGTCTTTCGTGCCAACGTCCAAAGAATCTGAGTTCCAGGACCATAGATTAGTTTTAAAGCTTTCATTATACCCGAGTAACGCCGGGCTATACTGCTAGTATTATATAACACTTCAGTACTCTTTTCTTCCTTTCTTTTGCTTCAAGTATCTTCTTAATCTGTGAGTAGATTTTCCAACATTCACTGCCGTATAGGAAGACTGATATTACATAACAGTTCAGTACTCTTTTCTTTGTTTCTTTTGCTTCAAGTCTCTTCTTCATTACTGAGTAGAATTTCCCGCATTCACCTCCATATAGGAGGACTGATATTACATAACAGTTCAGTACTCTTTTCTTCGTTTCTGTTGCTTCAAGTATCTTCTTAATCTGTGAGTAGATTTTCCAACATTCACTGCCGTATAGGAAAACTGATATTACATAACAGTTCAGTACTCTTTTCTTTGTTTTCGTTGCTTCAAGTTTCATCTTCATCTGTGAGGAAACTTTGTTACTGTTCTTTGAAGTCTGTTCTTCATTTTTTATTCACTACCATATATGAGATGTGCTCTATGATGAGTCAAGAAAGTATCTCTGTCAGTTGAAGAACCTCTTCCGTGTGCCGTCGTGGTGAGAAGAACAAGAGTCACTACACAAGTCGGTATCCTTTTATCTCGCGATATTATGGTAACACTCTGGTCAAATTCAGTTCTTTAGTTAGCTGCGTCTAGAATAGCTTAGCAATTTAATCTTTGCATGGGTCTCTTCTGCAGATGTGGCAGACGAAGCTGGATTGCTGTATGAAGGTCTAAGATTGCTCTCTCTCTCTCTCTCTCTCCCTCTCTCTCTCTCTCTCTCTCTGTTGATGTCAAACTGTTGGTTTTGTTTTTCCCGATCTTCATGACTCCTACTTGAGCAACGTGGCACCAACCGCTGCGATCGTCTGCTTGCTCTTCCCATCGACCAGGGGCGATGCCTATGAGTTTCAGGTTCCTCTTGCAGACGTCCTTGAAGCGTAGATAATCTACCGATAAACAATATATATTCAGAATGAACCTGGGTACCTCTTGGGTTCTTAATTTTTTTTTCAAGTGCTCAAGAGTTATCCAGAACAACGAATCATAATTATGGCTTCAGCCTGTGGGAATAATTTTATTCCAACAATTTGATGCCATAGTTGTTCGTTCTTGTGTTCATTTTTTTTTTACCATTTATAATGGACGGTGTTAAGGTTTATGATAGATACGGATGAAACATTTTCAAAATAAGCAAACTTGACATGGGGAGGAATCTTATGCAAATATTTTTATGCGTGTTTGTACGATGTATAATTGTTGTGAGTTCAATACCAGGCTACAGCAGTGGGGAACAAATAAAAAATAAAAAAGGGAGATAACTACATGGATACCTAAAAGTGGCATTAGACATGGGGTGAGAATGATATACCGCAGTGATTGTAATAAAGGTTCGGTTTGAAATTTTTTCTTCTTTTCTTTTTGGAAAGTGTCCCCTTCGTGACCCTTGTCTTTTTGTCTTTTTCCTATTTCTTTCAATCTAAATAAAAACAATCAACCAACATCTTCCTCTTCTTTTTCTTCTTCTTCTTCTCCTTCTTCTTCTTCTTCCTCTTCTTTTTCTTCTTCTTCCTCTTTTTCTGCTTCTTCTTCTTCCTCTTCTTCTTCTATGCATCTCGTCTCTTCAGAATTTTAACGACCATGGCTTTTCAAAATTCGCTGTCCTTTGTAGCTCTTAATAAATCTTTAGTGCTGAGAAGTTCTTTTTCTTCATATACCGTGTACCTTCAGGACGTAGGCGATTATGGACCTCCACTTGCTCCTATCCCTTGTCACTCTTTATATTTTTCGTCTTGGTATCTTTCCCAAACCCAGCTCTTCCGTCCACTTGCCCAAACACATCAAGTATATCTAGCCTTGCTTTCCGCTGTGTCTCTTTGTCTCTATCCGTCCCGTGAGTATTAGATTCTCCAAGCCTTCTCTTCTCATTACGTGTTCTAGAAACCTCAGCTGTCTCTTCCTTATGCTGAGTATGAGTTTCCTTTTCGCTTGCATTCTCTCTAAAATCTCGTCGTTGCTTACATGTTCAGCCCATGGATCATCAGTATCCTTCTGTAGAACCACATTTCTGTTGCTTTGAGTCTCTTTGAAGAGATTGTCCAGCATTCGTTGCCATATATGAGGACAGCTATCACGTAATAGGTCAGTACTCGTTTCTTTGTTTCTAACGAAAAGAGACATCGCTAAATACGTTCCCTATTCTTCTTCTTCTTATTATTATTATTATTTTAAATAATATAAGAAGTCAAAGCTTTTAATATTGTTATGGTGCAGTTCTACGAAGAATGGGTCCTTTCTCTTACTATATATAATTACCTGCGTGACTACCGAGGGCACTTAATGGCAGTTAGACACAGCTAATACGCAGTTATAGCTAGCTACGATTCAGGCAATAAGCAGCGTAACTGTACCGTTCGGACTTACTTATTTCTAGTTACTTATTTACTAACACTTACTTTGTATCTATGTTCGTGTTTTACTAATACACTGCTTTGAACCTACCTCCTGTGTTTCGTGTCTTACTTCCGGCCAAACCGATCACTGAATTTGGTGACGAAGATCAACAACAATTTGGTGACGAAGATCCACAACAATTTGGAGACGAAGATCCACAACGTTTTGGTGACGAAGAAAGGAGTACATTTTTTTTAATCATATCACCCCAAGAAAGGTGGTAATGCCACTGATGCGCATGGGGCTACGTAAGAGTGAAAAGATTAGAAAAGAGAAAGCCGGAAACCACATCCTAAACAGGGAACAAGGGATGAGCCTCTTCATCTGTTCAATAAACGTGGGTGGAGTGTGAACCGGGCGATAGTTTAGTCTATCTACTCCAATTACTGAACTGTTATGTAATATCAGTCTTCCTATTCGGCACTGAATCCTAGAAGATGAACAATTACGATAAGAAATCATTTATCATTAATATTCTGCACATATAAGTTTCCATTTTGTTTCACTTCTCTCCAAAACCTGACATGTTCGGTCCAAGGTATCCTTAGCATCCTTCTGTAGAACCACATTTCTGTTGCTCCGTGTTTCTTCTTTGTCTTTGAGGAGATTTACTGCCATGTAGAACGACAAACATACTCTCTCTATTTTTTCGTATATTTTGAAAACGAAAGTGTGTTAATTGAACTAAAGAGGAATACATCGTCATCAGAGTTGTTTCGACTTGAAGACACACTGCGAATCAGCTAGATTTCTTCGCTTCATCATCGTAGCTCGTTTCCGAGTATGGCTCAGTCACACTTGTGTTTCTTCAACACCACCCAATGCCCCAGTCTGTTGTTTATCATACTGAGCGAACATGAGTTAGTTTCTTTTATATATCCCACCAGCGCTGAATATGATTTGGAATTCAGAGCTTACTTCTCCAGTAAGTGTTACCAACCGCGACTAAGGACTCAGTTTTTATTGCTATTTATCCCATGTGGTGGGGGATTTCATAATCTTTGCTATCAATTTTCGCGCAAAAGTGAATGTAACACTTTCGATGCAAATTTGAACTCGAGTCGCTGGTTTCTCGTTCAGAGTTTTTAATCTTTATAACTTCCGCACATCTATCATAAAAGCAGAATTAAATCTGTCGTGGACCCAGTCAAAGGTCCAGTAAGAATAACGCAAAAAACAACCAAACAGGAAAATCTAAACTTATTTATAAATGGAACTTTGTCTCTGTGTGTGTGTGTGCGTGTCTGTGTGTGTGCGTGTCTGTGTGTGTGTGTGTGTTTGTACGTTACCTATAGACTCCGAAACGGGTGAACCGATTTTCTTGAAAATTTACACAGTTGTACTATAAGCATCTGCGAGTGTTTGTAGCTAGGCTTTGAGTCGAGGTACCCCCGATAAATATCGAAAATTCATAATCGAAAAAATCGGGTTATAGAAGGAGTGGTCCGATTTTAATCAAATTTGACACACTCATAGACAAAGACATAAGAAACGATATTCAGAAGTTTCAAGGTCGCAGTTCTTACAATAGTGCAGAAAATCGACAATATATATATATATATATATATATATATATATATATATATATATATATATAAAAAGGAAGATATTTGTGTGTGTATCTGTTTGTCTGCCTGTATGTCTGTAATTTTTTTTCAGCCAGCCCTTTTATTTTAGTTTTTGCTTCGGGTTTGGCTCTAAGTAGGTATAATTGTAGTTCTTAGTCTCAGCCATGATACCATTTACGCAGAGGACTTATTTAGCCTTCAAAATTCAGTTTACGACGAAAAAAACTTATTTAATACAAGGAAATCAAAATTTGACTTACATCCATTCATTTTTCTTTCAATCTACGGTTTCGCTTTACCTGGAAACAAGTATTGCTTTTTAGTGTTTCGTGCCAACGTCCAAAGAGTCTGAGCTCCAGGACCATGGATTAGTTTTAAAGCTTTCATTACACCCGAGCAACGCCGGACTATACTGCTAGTACCCATATATATTAAATACGGAAAGAATACAATACTTGGAACTTGGTTAGTAGGAATGATAATACGAGTTAGTGTGGAATACTATGATTCGACCCTCGGCCTTAGAACTGGGACTCGTAATGGTCGTTAAGGTAGCAGTGTTCGTAGACCGACTCTCAGCTGAGTCCGGGATGCTCTGAGGGCGCTCTCCTCCCACCTCTTGTGATGGGGGGTATAACTAATGGTTGGAAGAGTTCATTCAGTCGGTCGGTGGTGCTGCCATAACAAAATCAAACTAACGACATTGTTTCCTGAACCATTTTTCTTGCTGTTGTTCTTCTTTTCTCCTGTCACCTGTATTTTATTTCTTTAAAGCCTGTTTGTAAAGTAATGAAACAAACTAAATTTTATTCAAGTGAATTCTAATGCTACGCGCAAATACCCTTAGGTAAGGTATTAATCAATCTCTTCTCACTCCGGCTATGGGTTAAATAGCCGGACAGATTGGGTTCTTGAACTTTAGTTAGCAACCTGTCTAACACAAGAAGTAATGGTCACCTCCTGCAGGAAAATCTTCTGCCTAGTCAGTTAGAGATTTGTTTTTTGGGTAGTTTTGTATACTAGTGAACCAGCAATAGACTGACTCATTTTATAGTTCACCAATAGAAAGTTTAACCAATCAGAAGGCTCAAAATATTCAATGCGACATGTATAAAAGGCGGCCATATTTTCCCGAGTATTGGCAATATAGTCCGATTCAGTAGAGTGTCTGACTCGTGAGTGTTCATCTTTGATGTTGTTTCATTGAACAGATTACGTACTGCACTGTATTCTATGTCCATAAACTATGGTGGACATGGTCAACATATTGAATCATGTCTCGAAAAAGACATAATCGCCGAAGCGTGTATCATGTATGGTAATTAACTGACTGATATATTTAGAGATTCTCGACAAAATCCCCCAAATAATCTGCAACGGTACCGTCACCGAGACATCATCTCAGCTTCAGTCATTTATTTACCCACAGCCCTGTGCTTCTTCTATCAATACTTTCATAGTTTTCTTCTCTGATAATGTTTTCTCTTTGGTACATGTCAACTGAATTGCTATTTGATGTCCGTCCTTCAATATGGCAGTGAATGCTGGACAATATCATCAAAGATGAAGGGAAAACTTGAAGCAACTGAAATGTGGTTCTACAGAAGGATACTGGATATAAAGTGGGGGATCGATTTCATATTACAATCAATATATAAATTGACCCCTCACTTTTTGGTCACAGCAGCTTCTATACATTTATATTCCTCAGATCCAAAAGCACAAGGATGCATTCCAGGAGCTGAGTAGAATATTAAGAAACAGGACAATTTCGCTAGAAACAAAGAAGAGAGTACTGGATTGGTATGCGATGTCAGTTCTTTAAAATGGCAGTGAATGTTGGACAATATCATCAAAGATGAAGGAAAAACCTGAAGCAACTGAAACGTGCTTCTATAGAAGTATACTGGATATGAAGTGGGGGATCTATTTCATATTACAATCAATGTATAAACTGACCTCCCACTTTGTGGCCAAATCAATTTCTATACATTTATATTCCTGAGACCAAAAAGCACAAGGATGCATTCCAGGAGCTGAGTAGAGTATTAAGAAACAGGACAATTTCGCTAGAAACAAAGAAGAGAATACTGGATTGCTATGTGATGTCAGTTCTTCAATATGGCAGTGAATGCTGGACAATATCATCGAAGATGTAGCAAAAACTTGAAGGAACTGAAACGTGGTTTTACAGAAGGATGCTGCGAATATCATGGATCGATCATGTGAGCAATGATGAGGTTTGGAAATGATGGAAACGAAAAGGAAATTAATACTGAGCATTAAGAAGAGACAGCTAAAGTTCCTAGGACACGCAATGAGGAAAGAGGGCTTGCAGAACCTGATACTAACAGGCCAGATAGAGGGGAAAAGAAGGCAGGGGAAGCAGCGGGTAACATTTTTGATGGGCTTGAACAGGTGGATGACAGAACGAGGGTTATGTGGTGTAACAGGAGAAGACGTGCTAAGAGCCACCAGTGATAGAGAGACGTGGAAAGCCATGATCGCCTACGTCCTAAAAGAACGGGGCACAGAGAAGAAGAATATATATGCAAACTGTTTATAAGAAATTATAATGTGGATATAAAGTGGGGGATCAATTCTGTATTATAATCAATATATAAACTGATCTCTCATTTTGTGGCCATGCTAGTTTCTATACATTTATATTCTAGATTTGTAGGTTTGAGCTAGTGAATGGCAGAGCGGGGTTTGGGTGGTGCAACAGGAGAAAGCGTACTAAGAGCCCCCAGGGATAAGAAGATGTGGAGGGCCATGATCTACATCTTGAACGGACAAGGCGCATAGAAGAAGACATAGACTTTACGAAGTCAAACGCAAAACTAGGTTGGCAAGTAGGTCTCATCATTTTGCAGTTTAAATTGCTAGATGTAACCAACACTCGCACTTCTTGCTTCTAGAAATTTCTTCCGGATTCTTGAATTCCAGTCAACTTTGATGTTCAGAAACCTGAACGCAATTTCATTTATCATATTCTGTCTACTTTTCGTTATTGTCCCTCTCTTTAATAATGACTAGCAGTATAGCCCGGCGTTGCTCGGGTGTAATGAAAGCTTTAAAACTAATCCAAGGTTCTGGAGCTCAGTCTCTTTGGACGTTGGCATAAAAGACTAAAATGTTTCCAATTAAAGCGAAACCGTAGACTGAAAGAAAAATGAATGGATGTCAGTCAAATTTTGATTTCCTGGTATCGATTTGTACATATATATATTATCGATTTTCTGCACTATTGTAAGAACTGCAACCTTGAAACTTCTGAATATCGTTTCTTATGTCTTTGTCTATGAGTGTATCAAATTTGATCAAAATCGGACCACTCCTTCTATAACCAGATTTTTCGATTATCGATTTTCGATATTTATCGGGGGTACCTCGACACAAAACCTAGCTAAGAACACTCGCAGACACTTATAGTAGAACTGTATAAATTTTCAAGAAAATCGGTTCAGCCGTTTCCGAGTCTATAAGTAACGGATACACACACAGACAGACAGACACACGCACAGACAAAGTTCCATTTATAAATAAGTTTAGATTAGATTTTTTGTCATATTATTTCACACTTTCCTTGAGTCTTAGTGGCTTTAACGCCTTCTTCTAATAAAATTTATTTTTTAAAAGTCTCCAACTGAGGTGAATTTTTTGGAATCAATTTTTTGTTCCCAGTGGATTTTCGCGTAGGGTACTTGATTTTCGCATTGGGTGTCGCTGTGGAAGGGTTAAAAGGCTGATTGTTGTACCAGATGCGCGTCTACACGTCACTACGTTCCGCATACAGCTGTTAGAATGATCTGTTGGTGAGGCTTTCTGCTTAACTCGTCTTGTTAGCCTTGTGTGATAGGTCGTGACTTGAAGCAGTGGCGCGGAGATCCGAGTTCAATCCCGCGTATCTCCAGTCTCTCGATTTTTTTCTCTCTGTTATTTAAAGTTATGTCATTAAAAGGTTTTTTTATTTCAGCGAAGTTTTCTTTAAAGGCTTCCAGAAAGAGAAAGTGGAGTTTTAATGCAAGCGAGAAATTAGAAATTCGTAATCGAGAATTGATTTCATTTTCATTCTAGACACAAAATCGTTAAAACATATGTGAAATGATTAAATAAGGGAATGTATATACATTTGACATGTTTCTCTATTTAACTTCATCAAAAGCGATAGAAGTAGATTGATTAAGAGTTATATTTCAGTTTTAAATTCTATGGTGTTTTGTCTTTGAGAAAGCGGAAAGGACTGCATATAAACTACAAGAAAACTGAATGCATGGTCATCAATAAAAAGAGAAGCCCAAAATGCTAACTACAGACCGGGAATATTAAAATCAAGTGGGTATTGAAATTTAAATACCTGGGAAGTGTTCTAACCGAGGACGGTAAGTGCGACATTGATATCAAAAGGCGTATTGGCATGGACAAGGACGAATTCCAGAAGTTGAGTATTGAGAGAAAGGAAAAATTCCTGAGATTCAAAAGCACAAAGGTGAATTCCAGAAGCTGAGTAGACTATTAAGAGACAGGAAAATTTCGCTAGTAAGAAAGAAAAAAGTACTGGATTGTTATGTGATGTCTGTCCTTCAATATGGCAGTGAATGCTAGATGATCTCATCAAAGATGAAGGAATGACTTGAAGCAACCGAAATGTGATTCTACAGAAGTATACTGGATAAAAAGTGGGGGATCAATACCATATTACAATCAACATATAAACTGACCCCTCACTTTGTGACCACACCGGTTTTTATACATTTATATTCTTGAGGTCCAAAAGCACAAGGATGCATTCCAGCAGCTGAGTAGTGTATTAAGAGATAGGTAAATTTCGCTAGAAACAAAGAAAAGAGTACTGGATTGTTATGTGATGTCTGTGCTTCAAGATACTGTACAATATCATCAAATATGAGAGAAAGTGTCGAAGCAACCGAAATGTGGTTCTACAGAAGGATGCTGAGAATACCATCGACCGAACATGTGAGCTACGACGAGGTTTTGGAGAGGATGGAAACGAAACAGAAATTAATACTTAATATCAAGAAAAGACAGCTGTAGTTTCTGGGATGTGTAATGAGGAAGGAGGGCTTGGAGAATATGATACTCATGGGACGAATAGAGGGAAGGAGAGACAGAGGAAAGTAACTGGTGACATAGTTGATGAACATGGGCAGATGGATAACGGAGTAGGGTTTGGGAAGAAGAAGGGGTGTTAAGAGCTCGGAAGGATAGGGGCATGCGGAAGGCAAGGTTCTCCTACGTACTGAAGGGGCACGACACATGGAAAAAGAAAATTAAGTGAGAGTGTGTATGTCTCGATTTCAGCTTCTGTTACTATTAGTGGTATTGAATGTCACCTGTATATGCAACGGAGTCTGTGTGTACGCTTAATTTTTGAAATGTTTAAGTTTGAGATTGAGTTTTGTTTAACGGCATATCAACACTTCTGTGGGTTGTTTAATGCCAAAAAGGTGGAGTTTTAAGGTATTTTTTTAATGTTCGATTATAGTGAGAAGGTTCATTTAGAAAGATTTTAGTGAAAATTTTTCGTTTTTCTTCTTTTTTATTTTAGAAAACTGAAAATGTCTTCTAGTTTTGTATTCAAAAATGTTTTTCTGAGAATAATTTTTTTTCATTCAAAAATGTGTTATGGTTATAATTTTTCCTTAAAAAATATCTTGGTAATATTTTTCCTTCAAAAATGTATATTTTTTCCATAAAATTCTGATAAAAGTCTATTTTGTGTAAATGGAGCTGAGTTTGAATTTTGTTTAACGGCTTTAAGGTATTTTTTAATGTTCGGTTATAGTGAGATGGTTGATTAGAAAGATTTTAGTACTTCTACGTACTGAAGGGGCACGACACATAAAGAAAAGAAAATTAAGTGAGAGTGTGTATGTCTCGATTTCAGCTTCTGTTTCTATTAGTGGTATTGAATGTCACTTGTATATGCGACGGAGTCTGTGTGTATGCTTAATTTTTGAAATGTTAGTCTGAGTTTGAGTTTTTTTTAACGGCATATCAACACCTCTGTGGGTTATTTAATGCCAAAAAGGTGTTAACTATTTGCCCATAGCTGGGACCCTAACAGGCGCTAACACTCTGGGTCAGGGTGGACCTAAGAACAACAACAATTAAAGAGTGGTTTCTTTCTCCTCATAACCTCCTACTCAGTGGCCTTGCTGCCTGAAGCAGTTAAATGTTAGGTTAATTTAAGTGTATTGATATAGGGTATTTTATAATGTATAATTATATTATATAAATTATTAATATAATGTATAATTATATTAATATAAGTGCAATATAATGTATAATTGTATTAATATAGGGTGTAATATAATGTATAATTGTATTAATATAGGGTGTAATATAATGTATAGTGTATTAATATAGGGTGTAATATAATGTATAATTGTATATTAATATAGGGTGTAATATAATGTATTGTATTAATATAGGGTATGATATAATGTATAATTGTATTAATATAGGGTATGATATAATGTATAATTATTATTAATATAGGGTGTAATATAATGTATAATTGTATTAATATAGGGTGTAATATAATATATAATTATATTAATATAGATTATTAATATGAAAGTATATAATTGTATTAATATAGGGTGTATTAAATATATAATTGTATTAATATAGAATTTAATAATATAATATTATAATTGTATTAATATAGGGTGTAATATAATATATAATTGTATTAATATAGGGTGTAATATAATGTATAATTATATTAATATAGGGTATGATATAATATAATTATATTAATATAGGGTATGATATAATGTATAATTGTATTAATATAGGGTGTAATATAATGTATAATTGTATTAATATAGGGTGTAATATAATGTATGATATATTAATATAGGGTATAATATAATATAATTAATATTAATATAGGTATATAATGTATAATTGTATTAAATATAGAATTATATGATATATAATGTATAATTGTATTAATATAGGGTATGATATAATGTATAATTATTAATATAAGTTGTAATATAATGTATAATTGTATTAATATAATTATATAATGTATAATTGTATTAATATAGGGTGTAATATAATGTATAATTGTATTAATATAGATTATAATATAATATATAATTGTATTAATATAATTATAATATAATTTATAATTATATTAATATAGGGTATGATATAATGTATAATTGTATTAATATAAATTATAATATAATATAATTATTATATTAATATAAATTAATAATATAATGTATAATTGTATTAATATAAGGTGTAATATAATATAATATAATTATATTATATAGGGTGTAATATAATGTATAATTATATTAATATAGGGTATAATATAATGTATATTGTATTAATATAGGGTATAATATAATGTATAATTGTATTAATATAGGGTGTAATAATGTATAATTGTATTAATATAGGGTGTAATATAATGTATAATTGTATTAATATAGAATTAATAATAATATAATGTATAATTGTATTAATATAGGGTGTAATATAATGTATAATTGTATTAATATAGGGTATAATATAATGTATAATTGTATTAATATAGGTATGATATAATGTATAATTGTATTAATATACGGTATAATATAATGTATAATTGTATTAATATAGGGTGTAATATAATGTATAATTGTATTAATATAGGGTATAATATAATGTATAATTGTATTAGTATAGAGTATAATACGACGACGCTGGAAAGAAAATGTGTATTATTATATTATGTCCTCTGCAAAGGTACGGATCTCGTATTCGTGACAAGGCACAAAAGCCACTTGAGGTAGGGATTTTACAGGGTAAGAGATAAAGTACAGATTATGAAGATATGTGGGGAATATAACGGTTAATCCAAGATATGGACAAAATAAGATTGTCGTGATCAAGGAAGCATCCTCTTGGACGTCAGTTCCACAAAGAAGAGCGATTATTTTATTTATTTTTTTTATTTTATATTTTACGTCAATATTGAGTAAAGAAATATTTAGTTTCCAACGTGGCCGTAAGTTGTTGACAGAAAAGAAAAGAAAGACATGACATTTAAAGCCACATTTTTCACGCTATGGTTTGCCAAAAAGAAAACCAGGCACGACGTTAAATAACTTCCTGTGGTGCAGTGGATATCGGCTCAGAAGGAGAAATCCTAGAGCCGAGTTTGAATTCCAGTTAAATTCATTACATTTATTTACACGCAAATAACCATGGGAATCCGACGCTTCTTCCTCCAGTTAATGGGTTAAATAACAGGACAAATTGGTTTATACAGTCTTGGTGGTAGTCAGTGTACCGCAAAATGTAATGGCAACCTAATGCGGGAGAAATCTTCTGTTTTGTCAGTAATCTCGAAAGAGACATGATCGCCCAAGCGTGTATCAAATAGGTCACTTAACTGACACAGTCGTACAGTAACCGGGGTTTGAACGTGATACGGTCGTAAGCACAGACAGAAGTACGAAATATTGCCAATTTAAACGCTGTTGAAAGCAATGTATTTGTATTTATATGGATGTGCGTTGTAGTACAGTGGATATCGGCTCGGAATGAGAAACCGGGGAGCCGAGTTCGAATTTCAGTAGAATCCATTGTATTCACTTACGCGCAAATACCCTTGGGAAAGGTATTAATCCGTCTCTTCCTTCCAATTATGGGTTAAATAGTAGGACAAATTGGGTTCTATAGCCTTGGTCGGCAACCAGTCTACCGCAGAAAGCAATGGCAACCTATTGCGGGATAATCTCCTGCCCAGTCAGTCATGTCTCTTTCGAGACATGATCCCCCAAGCGTGTATCACGTATGGCACTTTAACTGACTGAAAGCAATGTAGAAAAACCTTTTTTTTTCGTTTTCTTTCTTTTTAAAATCTCTGGGGTAATGAAAATTTTCAGATGATCTTTTCAGACAATACACGATAGCTATAAAATATAAAAGTGAAAATAACTTTTAAAAAGAAAAAATTATAAGAAATATTAAAAAACAATTGGTTTTCAGACGAGGTTAAAAAAAGTCACACAAAATACAGGATTAATGAATAAGGTTGTTATAACGGCAAAAAGGAGAGCTTGACGTGCAAAAGTTAAGGATATGTAGGGTAGATGATTGAGCTAGGTGTATACATCGAGGAGTGGTATCTCGTTGCCTTCTAAGTGTTCTAACAGAAGACGGAAAGTGCGACACAGAGATCCGAAGGCGATTTGGCATGACGAAAGACGTGTTCCAGAAGCTGAGTAAAGTAGTAAGAGACAGGAAACTTTCACTAGAAACAAAGAAGAGAATACGAGATTGCTATGTGATGTCAGTTCTTCAATATGGCAGTTAATTCTGGACAATATCATCAAAGATGAAGAAAAAACTGAAAGCAACCAAAATTTGGTTTTACAGAAGTATACAGAAGTGGGGGATTAATTTCATATTACAATCACTATACAAATTGATCCCTCATTTGAGGTCACAGCAGTTTCTATACATTTATATTCCTGAGATCCAAAAGCACAAGGATGCATTCCATGAGCTGAATAGAGTATTAAGCGACAGGAAACTTTCACTAGAAACAAAGAAGAGAGTACTGGATTGCTATGGGATGTCAGTTCTTTAATATGGCAATGAATGCTGGAGAATATCTTCAAAGATGAAGGAAAAACTAAAAGCAGCTGAAATGTGGTTTTACAGAAGGATGTTGCGGATATCGTGGACCGAGCATGTTAGCAATGACAAAGTTTTGGAAAGGATGGAAAGAAAAAAGAAATTAATATTGAGTATCAGGAAGAAACAACTAAAGTTCCTGGGACATGCAATAAGGAAGGAGGGCGTGGAGAACCTGATACTAACAGGCCAGATAGAGGGAAAAAGAGACAGAGGAAAGCAGTGGATAATATATTTGCAGGGCTTGAGCAGGTGGATGAAAAATGGGTGTTGTGTGGCGTTACAGGAGAAAGTGTCTTCAGAGACACCAGGAATAGGCAGACGTGGAAAGCCATGATCGCCTACGTCCTGAAAGGACAAGGCACGTAGAAAAAAAGAAAAAGAAGCAGAAGGTAGATGACGACTGATCGTACGGTTGAAGAGAGAAAGAAAGAAGCGCATATTATGAGGATGTGTAGGATAGACAACGGCTGACTGCATACGTAAAAAGGGGAAGTAATAATCGCATATCATGAGGATGTGTGGGATAAATAACGGCTGACACTACATTTGAAAAGGGGAATAAGAACTTCATATTATGAGGATGGGTAGGATAGACAATGGTTGACACTACATTTGAAGTGGGAAACTTTTAGCGTATATTAGGAATATATATTTTTTTATAATCGTGTGGCACTCAAACAAGGCATTTACTGCCACTGTTGTGCAGGGGGTTACATAGGAGGAATGTTATTAGAAAGAGTGACAGGTTACAGGGGGTGTCAGAAGAAGAGCATGAGAAGGAAGAGAATACTGATGAGAGTGGGGTGGACGGAGAAAGGAGCATCAGAGAGAGAGAGAGAGAGAAAGAGAGAGAGCGAGAGAGTATGCAGGTTAGTGAGATAGGAGATGACTATTGACTTTACATTTAAATTCTTGGAGATTATAGCTGCCGGGAAAGCAAGTATGCGGAAGGGAATTCCACAGGCGGGAAGTGCGAGAAAAGAAGCTGCTGGAGTAGAATTTGCTGGGAGTACCAGTGAGCTAAGTTCATCGGAGCAGAAGCCGTGAAAGTATTTGTAGAAGAGACACAGGGAAGCCACACTGCGTCAGTGAGAAATCGACTGTTATCTGAGTTGCCAAGTAGGGATCTTTCACATTACAGATTCTCCGTTGGATTTGGTTGAGGACACCGTGGTGTATAGCAGGAGCACCCGACCAGATGTTTAGAACATGTAACAGCTGATCGTAGACTTGAAGAGGAAGAAAGAAGTGCATATTATGAGGAATATATAGCGTCTGCGCTATACTTGATGTGGCTAAGATTGAGTTATCGTATTCTGTTTCAGAGTTTGTTCCTCAACGAAACATTTCTGAAGAAGAAGTCTGAGCTGAGCTTCCACCTTACTAATGGAATACAAATGTAATATGAATGAGATTTTTGTGTAGTTGGCGTGGCAGGCTGGACTGGGAGAATTAAGTGAATATAACGATTTCAACAGAAACTGGAATCAGCGCTCCGATTAACTAGCCATTCCCGATTAAATCACTCGAACATTCAAGCTTACACCACCTGGTATTCCCAGTCGCTTACCCATGTCGATAATCGTAAGGGAACCGGTATTTGAACATGCTATGGCCATAAGTCCAGAAAGAGGTGACATGTGGTTGAGCAACCAGGAAGAAGAGCTCGACAGAGCAGTTGCCAGGAAAATACATGTAGAAAAGACAGAGGGGCGCCACATCACATCGGTGAGAAAGTGAGTGAAGGCGGACAACCAAGTCAGGATCAATTATATTGTAGATTCTCCTTTGGATTATTGTTGAGAACCTCATGATGAATAGACGAAGCATCCAACCAAATATGGCAGCTGTATTCAATGCACGAACAAATAGTAGAATATATATATATATATATATATATATATAGGTGCAAAATGGATTCTGACGTAAAAACAATTCCTGGCCTGACACAGCGCAGCTATGGATTCGAGGTGTTCATTTCATTTGAGATCATTTGAGAGAGTAAGGCCAAGGAAGAGAAGTGTATTGCTCTCTAGGAGACTAGCGTTATCCATTCTGATGGTAGGCAAGAATGTTTGGCGGACCTGAAGGAGACTATCCACCACCTTTAAATTTGTTGCTTTTCATTTTTTTTTTATCGATTATTGCATAAAGTTTCCGATTATCAAATAAAATTTGAAAAAATCTCAATATTTAAACAATTTTAGTGGGGGCTCACTTTCTCATACAACGTTATAGTAAATCGATCCTCCATTTTGGAACCACTCGCGTTGGGGTCGCTTTTGTTTTTTTTGGGGGGGGGGACGAGTTGTTGCTCTTGTTTTTGGTTTTTTCAAGTTTTCTTCAATTCTTACGATGGCATCTTCCTCGGAAACTCCAAGAATGGCTTTATTCAAAAATTTTGCAAAGGATCCAGTTGTTGAATATGCACAAGCAAAAAATTAATTGCACAGGATCGATTTACTATAAGGTTGTATGAAAAACTGAGCCACCCCCACCCTAAAATTGTTTAAATGTTGACATTTTAATAAATTTTTTTGTCAGTCGGAAAGTTTAGTGTTTAATCGATAAGATTGCACTGAAAAAAAAAAAAAAAAAAAGAAGATAATCAACAGATTTATAGGTGCTGGTAATGTCGTAATGGCGAGTGGTTCCAAAATGGAGGATCGATTTGTTATAACGTTATATAAAAAAAACTGAGGCCCCTCCCACTTAAAATTGTTTAAATATTGAATTTTTCTAATTGTTTTTTTTTTTTTTGTCAATCGAAAAGTTTAGAGTGTAGTCGATAAGATTGCACTGAAAAAAGTAAAAAAAAAAAAAATGAAAAACAACAAATTTAAAGGTGGTGGTAGTCTCCTTCAGGTCCGCCGAATATTTCTCTATGGTGGTTAAAGAAATACAATAAACATGCTTTTAATCTCCCCCAATACCCTACATATTTCATACCAACGCAAAATAAAAGTCCCTAAAAAAATTTAAAATACAAGAGAGAACAACGCAAATTTTCAAAACAGACACTAATATAATTTTAGTGTATCATCCAATATACAACGTCTGTCTAAAACAAGGTTTGGCAGCCTGTTGGAGAGTGAGGGCCAAAAAGCTATGTAGAATTATGGAGGAGGGTCAAACAGCTAAGGCCCCTGTGTCATGGAAGAGAACCATGTTATTAAATATGTGAATAAATTTTCTATGTGTTTGAAGAAAGCAATATAATTTAATATCTGATGGGAATTTTGTTAAAAAAAAATATTACGTCTTAAAAGTTTCATAAATCATTATTGGAAAACAAATTTCATGAAAATTGGTTGAAAACGCTGTTTTATAGTCATTTAAATGTGCCCGCTCAAGAAAGCAATTTCACAGAAAAAGTGAAAGTGAGGCCGTACACTAATTTTGGCGATCCCTACAAATAAAAAATAAAAGTAAAACACATTCTCCAGGTAAAAAGAAATAATTTTTTAAATTCCGACGCAATATATTCAGACTATCAACTGTCATTTATGATTGAATTATCTAAATTGTATATGGTGTCCAGAGTAAGGTAGCGGGCCGGACAAGATTTACTCGAAGGCCAGATGTGGCCCGCGGGCCGGGGGTTGCCGACCGCTGGTCTAAAAAGTCCCAGGTCTGGTGTCACAAGTAATTTATTTTAATTTCAAACAACAAACTACAGGATTTCCTTTTTAAAGTAATCCTCCCCAAGTCTAATGCACTTTGTCGTCCTTTTATGACAGAGTCTATGAACTGCTAGGAGGAATATTCTTGGTTTCCCTATCAGCTCCGTCATTACGGGCCTCTTAAGGGCCTTCATTCTTTCAAAACGGGCCCTCTTGTTGATCCCCTTTAGCTTGGAGAAAATGTAAAAAGTCACACGTAGCAACATCAGGAGGTTTTTCCGGTACGGCGATATTCTTCACGGACAGTAACTGCCGGATGCTCAGGGCGTTGTGAGCACGTTTTGTCCTGCCACAACTCTCGTCTATTCTCGTCTTATGTAGAAATTGCCCGAATGTTCTGGATGCCCGAGCGTTTTGGGCTATTTTTTTACTCTTATTTTCCATTTAACTGAATGTTTTTATTGTTTTGTGTTTGTATCTATAGTTTGAGTAATGTTTATTTTCCAAACAGGGTCAGCACATTCATAGTTAATGCTATTGATTGTTGACTTTTCCTTTTTTTATGAATAACGCTTCCATTATTATTGAATGATTCTCTTTGCTTGATAAATTTGCAGATGGTTGGTTGCTTTTTATTGTGGGGAAGCAACAGCATGAAAAATTGACTCTAACATCTGTAGCAATTGCCACAAGTAATACATAAGAGAAACCTCAAGGAGTTAAAAATATATATAAACACAAAATTGACCTTTTACGTTTTTTACCTTTCCTGGAAGAACTTTTAGGATAAAAAAATTGAAGTTTTAATGAAAATAAGAACATAGAAGGTTCCAATAATGGTTAGCGCCTCGGATTGAGAAAAAAAGAGTGTAAATATATATATATATATATATATATATATATATATATATATATATATATATATTAATTAGAGAAAATTTTCAAAATTCAAAGGTGTCGGATGTACATTTCGACATAGGATCTCTAATAGAGATTCTACGTCACGTCAGCAACATTGTTTTTTTTTTCAAATGGCGAAGGCCCTGGGGTAGAGTGTGGAGGGTTTTTTGGTTAACAACGGTCACAAAGTAAAACAGGACAGAGCTGGTAGTCGCGGGGTTACAGGGTGTTGAAACGGTATATTTAGGAAGGGGAGGGATAGGAGTTCATATTTTATAAAGATAGACAACTAAATGAGTTAAATTACTTTTTAAGGTTAAGATGTTGGGCTGTTTGAAGAGGTGTATTTAGGCGAGAAGGAATGGGTTTCAATATAAGATTTTTAAAATTTTTATTTAAGTTTATTTATTAAAAGGTTTAATCAAACAAACTTAAATAAAAATTTTATGTTTCAGGTGATATGTTAAAATAAATGGCGAAAATTATTTATTTTTAAAATATAAAATGAATTCATGGTGATTTATAAAATTAGAGAGTGGTAGTTAAAGAAAATGCTTAAGTGCGTCAATATTGTTCAATTAAAAATGAGAATTATGTAATCATGGAGTCTTAATATTTGGGTTATGAAAGTGATGGATGACTTGGATCTAGATATGTCACTTTTTAATTTTGTCTGGATAAGGTACATAGTGGGACCTTAGATTTTTTAAATGTCAGACAATAATTTTAACTGGAGTTGGATTTTAGCCCCCCTCCCTTTTTTTTTTTATTAAACAATAGATTTTTTTTACTATCATTCCATGAGTAAAGGAGCTGGAATATTTAGCTCAGAATTAAGATTAAATGATTATGGCATACTTAGTTAAGTACGTATTAAGTATTGTGTGGGTCATTTATTTTAGTAAAATAATAATTATTTTTTTAATTATGTTGGAGTATAAATTATAAATGAAACATTTTAATTAATTAAATTTTAAAGAAAATTGTTTTTTCTGAGTAAGGTATATAATGGGATCCCCCAATATTTAAATAGGTAAATAATTTTTGACAGCAAGTTGGATTTTTTAAACTACTTCAAGAGTAAAGGGACTGGAATGTTTATGTTAGAATTATAATTAAATAATTATGGTATACTTAGTTGTATTGTAATTAAGAACAGCAATTACGTATTATGTGGGTCATTTATTTTATTAAAATAAATAAAAAATAATTATGTTAGAGTATAAGTTATAACTGAAACATTTTAATTAATTAAATTTTGAAGAAAATTATTTCGTTTGAATAAGGTACATAGTGGACCACACAATACTTAAATAAGAAAATTTTTAACAAGTTGGATTTTTTAAAAAATTACTTCCTGAGTAAAAAGGCTAAAAATGTTTGTTATAATTATGATTAAATAATTATGGTATATTAAAGTATATTGCAGTTAAGAAAACTAATTATGAGCCGTTTATTTTAGTAAAATAATTATTTATTTTTAAGTTATATTAGAACATAAGTTATACATGAAACATAGGTTTTTTTATAATTTAAAATATAATTATTTTGTCTTGATAAGATGCATTGTGAAAACATACATTATTTAAATGGGCAGACCACAATCATGAACAGCAGGCTGGACTTCAGGGATTTTTATTTAAATTAGATGTAGTACTGCCTCATGATTAAAGTGGGTGGAATATATAGTTTAGAATCAGGATTTTAATAATTATGGTATACTCAGGTATATCATAATTTAAAAACAAATTAAGTATTGCGTGGTTCGGTTATTTTGGTAAAATAATTTTAAATTTATATTGGAGCATAAGCTATCAATGAAGCATTACAATTAATTATATTTTAGAACTGAATAATTTTAGTATACTACGGTATATTGTAGTTAAGAAAACCTCCAGTATTTTGTCGGCCATTTATTTTAGTGAATTAAATTTTAAGTTTTAAGTTTTATTGGAGCACAAAAGTTATAAATGAAACATTATGATTAATTAAATTTTAACGAAAAATATTTTCAATGTTTACATAAAACAGTCAATTCATCTCTACGGTTCAATAGTTCCCCATTTTTAAGGAACATTAAAATCTGGATCTTTTCACTCAGGCACAAAGGACAGATGTCGTAGAACGACTTACAGATTCTTGTTTTTTCCAGAATTTTCTATTTGACTTTGGGGGTTTTGTTTGTATCATTTAACCTCCAAAAATACGCAGAAAGGGATGTTTGGTTTCGGTACGTGTTGTTTTTAAAGGAAGTTAAGTACATATACCAACGCTGTTTAAAATTGTTCTTAGCAGATCCAATGTAAACTACTTTAATTGTTTGGTTTTCATTTGATATTATATTACATTAGTACGAATAGTATACAATATTAATGGTTACTCTGTATCGAAGACTCTTCATAAAAGTAAATGCTTAAGCAGTGGGTTCTTCCACTTTCTTGTTTTATATATATATATAAATCTAAGCCGACTTGCCCTGACGATCCGTTAGGTCAAACCTAGTTAGGTCTGTTGGCTCTAAGTTAGATTTATTATTATTTGTTTGCTGTACTATTGTATTCAGCGCTTTAGTGTTAGGGTTCTCGTCTCGGGTTTTTTTTTTCTTTTCAACGAGTATTTTGAGGGATGTTACAGTACTTAGTTTGTTTCTTTTTATCGTTCCCCTTTTTACACTCCGCGTTTATACTCGGTGGGATTTTCGAGACGGATTGAAATATATTATAACAATTATTATTATTATTATTATTATTATTATTATGATATATATATATATAAAAAAAATATATATATCCAATAATATATATATATATATATATATATATATATATATATATCCAATAATATATATATATATATCTAAAATTAAAAAAGACCCAATTTTGAAATGGGAAATAATAAAAAAATGTACTGATTATGATAAAGGCAGTAAATTCTGTAATTTATGCGGCGAGGAAAAACTAGCGATAGCCTTATTCGAACCCGCCCATAATCTTCTTAATGCTAAGACTGAGATTTTAAACAAATGTAAGTTTCACAAATATAAATTCATTGCTTAGTGTGAGAGCTTAGTAATTGTTAACTCCCTTTTTTTTTCTTTTTTTTTGTTGCTAATATGTCTAATAAATTATTCCTAATATAGTTTGTTTTGCTTCATTTGTTCTTACCCCCCCCCCTTCTTGTGTTGGTATGGTTCCCCCCCTACCTTAGTGTATATCTATTTATTTGCTTTTATCTTTAGTATTTCAGCCTTTGCCCTGACGATCCGTAGTGTGAAACCGCGGTAGGTTTTGGCTCACTCTAGATTTTTGTGTATATATATATATATATATATATATATATATATATATATATAATATATATATATATATATATATATATATATATATATATATAATAATATTTATTAATAAATTATAACATTGATATGTTATAATATCACTACAAAAGTAGCTATTTTGTTTCGACACTTTTTGTGTCTTTTCAAGTGATGTTGTTATTTCGAAATAACAACATCACTTGAAAAGACACAAAAAGTGTCGAAACAAAATAGCTACTTTTGTAGTGATATTATAACATATCAATGTTATAATTTATTAATAAATATTATTATTATTATTAGCTCTACTTTGTATTGAGCACTTTTTTAAAAATAGTGTTTCTTTGGATGGGGAATATTATTCCACCCATACTTGGATATATATATATATATATATATATATATATATATATATATATATATATCCAATAATATATATATATATATATATACATATATATATATATGGGATTAATGTGGAGAAGTTTGTCACTTAACTGAGCAGAGTTATGCAAATTTTGTAAATTTTGTGCAGTCACCATTGCGATGTAATCACTTCTGAAAATGTTTTTCTCATCTGTTAAGTGGCAAATTTCTTCACATTAATCCTATTAACTCACTCTCGAGCACTTTGCGACAAATATCTGATTGCCAAAATTATATTTTATCAGTAAACCACTAAAAAACAGCACTAAGCATCATCACAACTCAACAGTATAAATAACTAAATATATATATATATATATAGTCGTCAGCAGACAGATTTGTTTCACTGTATCACAGCTCACCAGTTCGTTTAGACATCCAGTTTCTTTGAACCCAGGATTGAAACCCGACCGAACTGGCGTCACTAGGCGATTCTACTTCTGAGCTATGGGTGCTCGGTAGAAGGAGGCAAACCTTTGACGTATAATGTATCATACGCCAATAGTTAGAGTGATCTAATTCATTACTGAAAGAGCAATGCGGAGATGCTAGAGTAGCTACTGTTTTTCAAAGTCTACCATTCTTCCAGAGTGCTCAATCAGGGTGTGAGAGCGTAAATAGTCATCCGCAGACAGATCTGTTTCGCTGTATCATATATAGATATATATATGTCTTTTTTAAATAACTTTAATCCAAAAGGAAAAGCAGGAAGGTAAATCCCAAAGACACGATCCCAATTAATATTAATATTTTAATATTAAAAAATGACACAGGTGGAAAGCTCAATGTAATTAAAATTACAGAGCTAATTATGAAATAAAATAAATTTCGATGTTCAAAACTGTTGAATGATCATTTCAACATGAAATCCCTAAGAGAGATTTCACATCTCATCGGTAACTACCACATTTCAAAATGAAATAAAAAAGAAATAAAACATGAAGGTTAAGAATTTAAAAATTACGGACACAAAAAAAAAAATCGGTACGATTAATATATATATATATATATATATATATATATATATATATATATATATATATATATATATATGTTAGAAAAGGAAATAGGGTTGTTCGCTTGAAGAGTCAATCTTAGACTCTAAACACGTGTAGCGTCACAATTATCATTATGGACACTTAAAAAATCATAACATGTATAATATTTTTAAACAACTATAAATATACACTTTAAAACGTTCACAGCCTATCACACTTTTTATTCTATATATATATATATATATATATATATATATATATATATATATGTACCGTTGCCCTGTAATTATTCTGGTGATGTTTTAAAATTGTGTTAGTTCAAAAATCAGTGTAAAGGAAAGTGATCGAGATGCTGAACTGTTGTCATTAACAATCAGTGATATTACATAAGAGAATGTATTGCTAGAGATCCTTCATGATCATTTTCTAAATACACAACAATTTTTCTTCATCATTTATGTCGCAAATCTAATCCCGTTATTCCTATTAACGCTCTATTGAGCAATTTGCGGCCAAAATTCTGTTTCCTAAAATATCTTTTTATCTGTAAATTACTAAATAAACAGCAATATTGGCACCAAGCATTATCACAACTCAACAATATATATATATATAGTGCATCGAGGCAGCAAATAATTTCTAAACATATACTGTTAAACATAAGAGACAATGAATATCTATTATGTTTAATCATGAGCCGTTCTAAACGTCGTATTGTATTACCGTCTTTATAACCTCTCTGAAGATGGCTCATGTGAGCCGAAAGCTTAGAACCAACTTAATAAAAAATTATCCAAATGTTGGAGAATTTTTGTGTTTGTTTTCCAATGAAATTAAAGCCAAAATACGACGTTTAGAACGGCTCATGATTAAATATAATAGATATTCATTGTCTCTTATATTTAACAGTATATATTTAGAGTATATGTATATATAAATATATATATATATATATATATAAATATAGTTAGCCTTGATTCTATCTCAGAAGGTAATGGTATTTTAATGCGGGAAAATCATCTGCCCAATCAGTCTTTTTCATGTCTTTTTCATGGATCACATATGGCACTTAACTGACTCTAGTTACTCTGATCATGTTTTAAAATATTTGTGCGTTCAAAGATAGTGTTAAGAAAAATGATCGAGATGCTAAACTGTTGTCATTAATAATCAGGGATATTGTCGAAGAGAATGTAGTACCAGTCTTCCTTCAGGATTACATTCATACACAACATCTTTTTCTCTCGATAAGCTAAAAACAGAAAGCCAATTCTGTTTGCCTCGGCCGACAGATTCCTATCATATTTTTCTCCTAACGAACAGAAATTTGGGAAGGTAATGTCAGTAAATAGCAGATATTTATTTCTTTTTGCGTTTGAGATTTTGACTACTGTAAAAGAGAAGGAGCGATCGCAAGAACTTATGCGACAAAAGGCTTCACTCGTTCTCACAATTCTAAAGTTACGTTATCTTTGTCGAGGATCACTGGAAACTGGCGACACGCCATTGTACACTCGAATGCAGACGTAGGAATGGAGGCAATGCGAAAGGAATTTTTCTCACGAATAAACGAATGTTGAAAACATATATTCACGTGCGTGTGTTTTCATATATCGCATGTGCCCTCTATGAACATTTAAGCATATATTTACGCACATACACGCAAGAAATCATCTATCATCAGCGTATACATATATATCTACATATAACAGAATTCACTTAACTTATCCAAACTCCTAGTTTCATGGACAGATTGTACAGAAGTTATTCATGAAAGTCGGTAAATAAAACGAACATTTGAGCAATGACGAGGTTTTGGAGAGGAGAGACACAAGAAGGAAATTGATACTTAACGTTAAGAAAAGACAGTTGAAGTTTTGGGGACATGTAATGAGGAAAGAGGGCTTGGGGAACCTGATGCTCACGAGACAGATAAAGGGGAAGAGAGACAAGGGAAAGCAACCCATGACATACTTGAGCAGATGGATGGTGGAGGAACTGAGTAGGATAACAGGAGAAGGGTTATTAACAGCGACAATGGATAGGGAGATGTGGAGGGTCATGATCGCATACGTTCTCTAGAGACACGGCACTTAGAAGAAGAAATGATACAGTACACTACTGTAATGACCCCATTTATCAAAGATCGCCGATAGTAGTGAATCTTCCTCCCCACCTTTCCGACTCGCGTTTCCCCCACCCCGTCTGCAAATTTAAATTTAAAAAACTTTTTCCTTACTTTTCCTCCTTTCCCCTTCTCCCTATTCTTCTTTCTTCTTTCTCTTTCTTCCTGCCTTCCTTTCCTTCTTTCTTTCACTATCTATTCGCTACACTTTGCCTTTCCTTTTCTTTGGCAAGTCGACTTTCGGTTTCTTTAACCTCAAACACACTCGAGTAACTTTGTGAATTTTTGTTCAATTTTTTCTCTAGAAACAAAGAAGAGAGTACTGGATTGCTATGTGTTGTCAGTTCTTCAATATGGCAGTGAATGCTGGACAATATCATCAAAGATGAAGGAAAAGCTTGAAGCAGCTGAAATGTGGTTCTACAGAAGCATATTGGATATAAAGTGGGGATCAATTTCATATTACAGTCAATATATAAACTGACCCCTCACTTTTTGGTCACAGCAGCTTCTATACATTTATATTCCTCAGATCCAAAAGCACAAGGATGCATTCCAGGAGCTGAGTAGAGTATTAAGAAACAGGACAATTTCGCTAGAAACAAAGAAGAGAGTACTGGATTGCAATGTGATGTAGGTTCTTCAATATGGCAGTGAATACTGGACAATCTCATCAAAGATGAAAGAAAAACTTGAAGCAACTGAAATGTGGTTCTACAGAAGGATGCTGAGGATATCATGAATCAAGCATGTGAGCAATGATGAGGTTTTGGACAGGATGGACACGAAAAAGAAATTAATACTGAGCATCAGGAAGAGACAGCTAAAGTTCCTGGGACATGCAATGAGGAAGGAGGGTTTGGAGAACCTGATACTAACAGGCCAGGTAGAGGGAAGGAGAGACAGGGGAAAACAGCGAGTAATTTACTTGACTGACCTGAGCGGATGTATGGCAGAACGGGGGTTGCGTGGTGTAACAGGAGAAAGCGTGCGAAAAGCCACCAGGGAGAGGGAGACGTGGAAAGCCATGATCGCCTACGTCCTGAAAGGACAAGGCACATAGAAGAAGAATATATATGCAAACTGTTTATAAGAAATTACAATGTGGATATAAAATGGGGGATCATTCTATATTATAATCAACATATAAACTGATCCCTCATTTTGTGGCCAAGTTAATTTCTATATATTCTAGATTTATGGGTTGCGTGGTGTAACAGGAGAAAGCGTGCTAAGAGCCACCAGGAATAGGGAGACGTGGAAGGCTATGATCTCTTACGTCCTGAAAGGACAAGGCACATAAAAAAAGAAGCGAATTCAGTTCTCACAGCTGATCATTATATATGGTAACCGAAAAATTCGCCGAAAGACGGACAGTTTGCCGACAGACAATTCACAGACAGGACAATTATCGACACTTATGTCTTTTCAGGTTCAAGATCTCATCCAGTCTTTTTTTTTTTTTTTTTTAGAACATTCATTCTAAGCCTTTCGGGCGTCATTCTTGAATTTGTCAAGACAGAAAGAGGAGACAGAAAGCTTTTATTTTAGGGATACGTCTATATTATTGACAAAATAATAGAATTTACAAGTTTCTGGAGGTGCAAACAAGAAAAATTCGTCATCCACACATATATAGATCTGAATAGACATACTTTCATTTTCATTTTTTTATAATATTCGGACCTGGGCTTCTTCAGGGACTAATCGTCGGTACAATTATTAATACGTAAAATTACGTATTTATAATAATCGTAATTTTAAAGGTGTTCCAACATTATCTCTGGTAATTCTTCGTTATTCAGTCTAATATAATTATAATTGTGCCAACGATTGCTCCCTGAAGAAACGTTGTCCGAAAGGCAGCCTAGATCCGATTATAAAATAAAATGAACATAAAATTATGTTTATTCAAATCTATATTTTTGTTCTGTGGTATGAAGTCATTAATCCGATATATATATATATACTCTACGCTCTCACACCCTGATTGAGCACTCTGGAAGAATGGTAGACTTTGAAAAACAGTAGCTACTCTGGCATGTACACATTAGAGTTGAATTAGAGTTGAATTAGAGCACTCTGGCTATTGGGCGTGTATAATGATAATATACACGCAAAAAAGTCTGCCTCCTTCTACCGAGCGCCCATAGCCCAGAGGTAGAATCACAGACTGACGCCAATTCGGTCGGGGTTTCAATTCCTGGATTAAAAGCAATCGGAGTCTAACTGTACTGATGAGCTGTGATACAACGAAACAGATCAGTCTCCGGATGACTATATATATATATATATATATATATACTCTAGAAAATTTTTTTTAGATATTCTACAATTTAATGGGCAATATGTATTTCGCAAGGCAAACCTGCTCGGCAAACCCAACAGTTAATATTCAAAATAATCCAGAAAAGGATAATAATAATTTGAATATTAACTCTTTCTTATCATTTGGGTCTGACGAGCCGAAAGGTCAGCAGCGAAATACGTATTACCCATGAAATTGTAGAATACCTAAAAATTTTCTAGATTATATTACTCTGTTAAATAAAATAAATAAATTTAACATTGAGTTCTTTTTGAGTTCATCTCTATCGGAATATACCTGACTTAAATACCAAATATTCTACGTTATATATATATATAATTATACGGTTATGTCAATTTTACATTGCTACATGGAAATTTCTATGTTTTGAGATTAATTCTCATCATCAGGCAATGCTGGTGTGGTTGTGCAGACGATTTACATTTAAATGACAAATACTTTCGGTTTACTGTGAATGCATGTGGGTGTTTTTTTTTGTGTGTGTGTGTGTGTGTGTGGCTAATCAGAATGGAGATTCACTTAGGGGTTTGACCCCGAGGAATTTCTGTGCTAACCAACTTTTTTCCTCCCCTTTTTTCTTTTCCCTTGACTGTTTTCCTTCGCATTTATCTGATCTTATCATTTTCCCTTCAGTTTTATTACATTTGCTGTGATATTCCTTTTTGGTAGTACCAATCTCCTTCCCTTTAGTCTATTTGTTAAAGAAAAGATTTTTTTCTAAAAGGAAACCACGAACTGCTATTTTTTTTTTCGCCCCATCTATCAATTTGCTGTAAAGTTTATTATCCTGATACAAAGGGGAGAATTATTAAAAAAAGAACAACTAACTTATTCTAAATTTGGCTTTATTTTTATTTTTTATTTTTACCTAATTCGTCGGTGGGCATGTTATTTAATTTAGGTTTTATTCATTTTCTAATGTGAATAATTTACAATGTCTACATATGACATTAATTTCGTTACGTTTATAATAAATTTTTTATTTTTAAGGGATCTAATAATAAATGGTTTTTCATATAAGCAAAATGAACATGGTTCATTTAAGACTTACATGTTTTAGCTTCTTTTAGGATTTTCCACTTTATTTTGGGTGTCTTTTTTGTTTCCTTTAGGTACCAATGATATCTCGATAGGGATGTTCTATTTCTGTATTTGCTATTATTAAATGGAGGTATATATATATATATATATATATATCCTCAAATTTACACTAGAACTTAATATTAATAACAAACTCCCATTCCTTGATGTATTCATTGATTCTAGCACACATAAATTTACTACTTCTCTATATAGGAAACCAACTAGCATAAATTCGTGTCTTCTTAATTATAATAGTGAATGCCCCCAACGATATAAGTTAGCTGTTATAAAAAACTTACTTCAACGCACACAAATGATATCTTCTTCCAAATCTATATTTTATAAAGAATTACACAACATTAAGCAAACACTAGTCAATAATGGATTTCCTAACTCCGTTATTGATCAACAAATTAAAATGTATCTCAACAAACTTAACAATAGCTCTAACAATAATGATAATATTAATAATAATGGTTTACATCAAAATAAACATAACACTATTAACTTATACTATTGCAACCAAATACATAATAATTATAAACAAGATGAAAAAACTCTCAAAAACATAATACGTAGAAATGTTAAACCAGTCGAAAGTAATAATCGAATTAAACTCATTATATATTATAAAAAGTTTAAAACAATTGACCTCATAGTCTATAATAACCCAACAAGCACTAAACTAAATTCTTTACAAAAAACCAATGTAGTGTACCAATTTACATGCCCATTCAGAGATTGCATCTCTGATACTAATCAAAAACCTAGTACATATATTGGTTTTACCACAACCACGCTCTCCCGAAGACTTACATGTCATCTTTCTGATCAGAGTACTATTAAACAACATTTCTCTGAAAAACATAAACATGTAGGTAACATCAAAGACAGATTTTGGTCAACAATACGGTGATCCTTACTCATACACACAGTAAGAGGAACCTGCAGATATTGGAGGCCATGTACATCAAATCAAAACAACCAACACTCAATAAAATCAACTTTAAAACAGGAAATAACATATTACATTGCATTTGACTAGATGGTTTTGTTGTCATTTCGCGCTATCCCGCGGTGTGACGTCATAAAACCGCATCGCAAACTTAAGAACTGCGTTTATTATTTTTGGTAACTATTGCCGTTGCCAAGCGGAGTTTTATGTCAACACAAAATAAAATCGTCGGTGATAGTGGATTTTGTAATATTTCAGTTTAAACAACCTCTCTGAAGATGGCTCATGTGAGCCGAAAGCTTAGAAGAAAACCAATAAATAATTATCCAAATGTTGGAGAATTTTTGTCTTTATTTTCAACTGAAATTAAAGCAAAAATACGACGTTTAGAACGGCTCATGATTAAACATAATAGACATTCATTGTCTCTTATATTTAATAGCATATGTCTTGAAAAACAAATATATATATATATATTACACGTTTTTGAGGATTTAGGCAGAAATATATTTGATTGTTTTTCGTATAAAAAATTGTTCTGTTAATAATTATTAACTCTTGTGCATTTTACTGCTAGAACATGTTTTTTGTTGTTATTTTTAATACTAGTGTCATGTACTTTTTGTAAGAATAATTTTATTTGTTTGTCAATTGTATAGTTGGAAAAACTATTGTTGACTAATGACTGTTATGTATTTTAGTTCACTGAAACTTGGGTAGAGGAACTGTGATGTGCCCTATTTAAGAAGTTCGTTATTAATGCTATTTTATAGCTCTCCGGGTATTGGCTATTATTGTTAAGAAAACAAGTATTCTTCAGCACCAAAAAAAATAACATTCTTGGAAATGGCCAGTGAAGTGGCTGAAAGCACTTGGAGAGTAAATCATCATAGAACATTTTTTTCATTCCTGATCTCCATCAAAAAAGGAAACATGTCATAATACTGGAAAAATTAAATCATAAATTAATAGAATTTTCCTTCTCGGTCGTTTTTAACGAAACATGTATCGAAGAATGATTGCTGCACACACACACACACACACACACACACACACACACACACACACACACACACACATATATATATATATATATAATCAGGGTTAAGCAGCATACTATTAAAAATGTAAAGTTTATATGCGGTTTACCTTTATTTGGTTCGGAGTGAGACTTTAGCTAAGCGCATTTCTCTGTCTATTAGCAAATGTGTGTATGTGTGTATATGTTAACTATAGACTCCGAAACGGTTGAACCAATTTTCTGGAAAATTCACACAGTTGTACTTTAAGCGTCTGCGAGTGTTCTTAACTAGGTTTTGTGTCGAGGTACCCGCGATAAATATCGAAAATCGATAATCGAAAAAATCAGGTTACAGAAGGAGTGGTCCGATTTTAATCAAATTTGATACACGCATAGACAAATATATAGGAAACGATATTCAGAAATTTCAAGGTTGCAGTTCTTACAATAGTGCAGAAAATCAATAATATATATATATAAAAGGCTAGATGTTTATCTGTGTGTCTGTTTATCTGCCTGTATGTCTGTTTTGTTTTATTTGTTTTTTTGTTTTTTTTCAGCCCTTTTAATTTGGTTTTTGCTTCGGGTTTGGCTCTAAGTAGGTATAATTGTAGTTCTTCATCTCAGCCATGATACCATTTACTCAGAGGACTTATTTAGCCTTCAAAATTCTGTTTACGACGAAAAAACTAATTTGATATCTATACCAGGAAATCAAAATTTGACTGACATCCATTCATTTTTCTGTCAGTCTACGGTTTCGCTTTAACTGGAAACAACTATTGCTATTTAGTCTTTCGTGCCAACGTCCAAAGGGTCTGAGCTCCAGGACCACGGATTAGTTTTAAAGCTTTCATTACACCCGAGCAACACCGGACTATACTGCTAGTATATATATACTAGACTCAGCCTTAAGAATATTTGTGTTAAGTTTGGTGAGAATCGGATAAAAATTGTGAATTTGTATAAAGGACATACAGACAAACACACACACACACACATTTTGCCTTTTATCTGTATATATATTATCGATTTTCTGCACTATTGTAAGAACTGCAACCTTGAAACTTCTGAATATTGTTTCTTATGTCTTTGTCTATGAGTGTATGAAATTTGATTAAAATCGGACCACTCCTTCTATAACCCGATTTTTTTTATTATAGATTTTCGATATTTATCGGTGGTACCTCGACACAAAACCAAGCTAAGAACACTCGCAGACGCTTATAGTACAACTTTGTGTAAATTTTCAAGAAAATCGGTTCAGCTGTTTCGGAGTCTATAGGTAATGGACACACACACACAGACACACACACACACACACACACACACACACACACACACACACACACACACACACACACAGACAAATTGCCATTTATAAATAAATTTAGATACACCAACATAGTTAAAAAAATAATTATTATTTTACTAAAATAAATGACCCACACAATACTTAATACGTACTTAACTAAGTATGCCATAATCATTTAATCTTAATTCTGACCTAAATATTCCAGCCTCTTTACTCATGGAGTGATAGTGAAAAAAATCTATTGTTCAATAAAAAGGTGGGGGGGGGGCTAAAATCCAACTTCCAGTTAAAATTACTGTCTGCCCATTTTAAAAAAATTTAAGGTCCCATTATGTACCTTATCCAGACAAAATTAAAAAGTGACATGTCTAGATCCAAGCCATCCACCCCTTTCATAACCCAAATATTAAGACTCCATTATTGCATAATTCTCATTTTTGATTGCACAATATTGACACACCTAAAGCATTTTCTCCAACTACCACTCCCTAATTTTCTAAATAATCATGGAGTCTTCTTATATTTTAAAAATAAATCATTTTCGCCATTTATTTTAACATATCAACCAAAGAAGAATAGTACTGTTGTATAGTGATATTATGCTTTTATAAACTGCTTTAATATAAAATTGCAATATATATATATATATATATATATATATATATATATATATATATATATATATATAGATATATTAGGGTGTTCCGAGAGTATTTCAACACTATGAATTTTGAGTCAGTTAAGGAAGAGAGAACCGAGGTAGACTGGTAGGAGACTGCGTCTGAAATTAGTTCATAATCTCTTCAAACCGATACCATGTCGTTCTTAGTGCAATGCAGGAATGAAATGAGGAAATTTGCAACGGTAATTTGATTTCTTTATGAGGTTTCGCTTAAGAACTGAACAGAATGTTCAACCATCTGTAGAAGACTCTTCATTAGGAATGCCAACACTTCATTTTTGGTTTTTGAAACTCACTGTCACGGTAAATTTAGTAAAATCTACTTAAAAAAAAAAAAGGAAAAATAAACCATATAATTAAAGCAAAAATAAAAATGAACTACATTCATATGACTAATACTAAAGTAAATTTAGTTGAAATAAAATCCATTTTTTTTGTAACGGTGTTTGGTTAGTGAGATCTATCAAAATATTTTTCCAAATTGTCCTATACATTTAATTCTTTCAGCATATTCTCTTCCAGTCTTTAATCACACTTCCACACATATATAAGGATGACTATATATATATATATATATATATATATATATATATATATATATATATATATATTTCAATAGCTAAACTTATTTATATATATATATATATATATTTCAATAGATAAAATTTAGATACATTCAAAAAATTTTCTCTAAAACAAAATTTATAAGTATTATTAAAGATAGGTTTACGTTTACAAATATTTTTAAAAAAATCTGTCGCTTTCTGCGTCACTTTATGTAAACAAACACTCTCCACAGACGCGTCACGTGATGTAAACAAACTCCCTCCACAGACGCTCTCGTGAAATACGTTTCTAATTCAAATTTTAAAATCATTTGTTTCTGATGAAGGACCGAGGGCGGTCTGAAATATAAAATATAATAATAGAAATAAACAAATACTGTCAAAAAATACATTTTTAAACTCACAACTTTTAATAGTTTTTCCTATATATATATATATATATATATATATATATATATATATATATATATAAACTTATAAATGGAGCTTTGTCTGTGTGTCAGTGTGTGTGTGTATCCTTTACCTATAGATTCCGAAACGGCTGAACCGATTTTCTTGACAATTTACACAGTTGTACTATAAGCGTCTGCAAGTGTTCTTAGCTAGGTTTTGTGTCGAGGTATCCTCGATAAATATCGAAAATCGATAATCGAAAAAAATCGGGTTATAGAAGGAGTGGTCCGATTTTAATCAAATTTCATACACTCATAGACAAAGACATAAGAAACAATATTCAGAAGTTTCAAGGTTGCAGTTCTTACAATAGTGCAGAAAATCGATAATATATATATATATATATAAAGCAAGATGGTTGTCTGTGTGTGTCTGTTTATCTGTCTGTATGTCCTTTATACAAATCCACAATTTTTATCCGATTCTCAACAAACTTCACACAAATATTCTTTAGGCTGGCTCTGAAAGTTTCAAAGCTTTCATTACACCCGAGCAACACCGGGCTATACTGCTAGTATATATGTAAAAATATACTCAGTTATGATCTGTGATTAAGGACAGGACGGTTAAATAAAAAGAAGACAAGAGGAAAACTGTATTTAACTCGTCTACGTGTTTTTGTGGTGCATTGGATATCGGCTCGGAACGAGAAATCGAGGAGCCGAGTTCGAATTCCAGCTGAATTCATTGCTTTTACTTACGCGCAAATACCCTTGGGAAAGGTATTAATCTGTTTATTCCTTCCAGTTATGGGTTAAATAACAGGACAGATTGGGTTCTATAGCCTTGGTCGGCAACCAGTCTACCACAGAAAGCAATGGCAACCTAGTGCGGGATAATCTTCTGCCCAGTCAGTCATGTCTCTTTGGAGACATGATCGCCCAAATCGTGTATCACGTATGGCACTTAACTGACTGACTGACGCGTTTCGTCCTGTGATGGACTTTATCAAGGCAAAAAGACGAAATGTATTTTATTGCAAATTATGTATCTATAAACAGTGATGCCAATTATAAAAACGCTCACAAGTCATTCAAAAAAGTTTAACAGAATATTTTAGTTTTACAATTCCTTCATGTGTAGTGTTAGGTCACGAGATGTTGCTTATGGAAATTATACTAAAACAGACTAACATACATAATAAAAATCCAAGGAAAACGGTTGAATTTCCCTTAATTTTAACATCTCGTGACGTTGCATCTGGTCGGGTGTCCCTGCTATTCACCTCGGGATTCTTGACAAAATCCAGTGGAGAATCTGTGATGTGATCGATCCCGACCTGGCAGCTCAACTGCAGTCACACGCTCTAAGGCATAATGTGGATTGCCTGTGTCTATTCTACAAATAATTACACGGCTCCTGCACTAATGAACTGGTGCCCCCTATCTATGAATTTGCCCGAGCCACCAGATTAGCAAATAGGTCTCACCCATTTTACAATGAAACCGATAAAATGTAACCGAAACTTCTTATCTCTAAATTCTTTTCTCGCACTTCCCGTCTGTGGAATTCGCTTCCGTATACTTGCTTCTCCGAAAGCAACAATCTCCAAGAATTTAAATGCAGGGACAATAGTCATCTCCCATCAAACTGACTTGAGATGAAAGGAAAAGGAACAAATTTCATAAAAAGATGAAAGAATAAAAAAATAAAAGGAAATGGAAGAGATTTCATGAAAAGATGAAAGATTAAAAAAAATGAAAGGAAATGGAATAAATTTCATGTAAAGATGACAGAAATGGAATAAATTTCCAAAAATGTTCAAAAGATAAAAAAACGAAAGGAAATGGAATAAATTTTATAAAAAGATAAAAGAATAAAAAGATGAAAGGAAATGAAATAAATTTCATAAAAAGATGAAAATAAAAAGATGAAATGAAATGGAACAAATTTCCTAAAGAGATAAAATAATAAAAAGATGAACGGAAATGGAATAAATTTCCAAAAAAATTTGAAAGAATAAATAGATGATAGGAAATGGAATAAATTCATAAAAATGAAAGAATAAATAAATGAAAGGAAATTGAATAAATTTCATAAAATGAAAATATAAAGGAGAAAAAAAAATGGAAAAAATTTCCTGAAAAAATGAAAAATAAAAAAATGAAAGGAAATAGTATAAAGTTCCCCAAAAAATGAAAAATAAAAAAAATGAAAGGAAATGGAATGAATTTCATGAAAAATGAAAAAAAAAAAGATGAGAGGAAATGGAATAAATTTCATAAAAAGTTGAAAAAAAAGAATGGATAAATTTCATGAAAAGATATCAGGAAATGGAATAAATTTCATAAAAAATGAAAGAATAAAAAGATGAAAAGAAATGAAAAAAATATTTGTAAAAAGGTGAAAGGAAATGCATTAAATTTCATAAAAAGTTTAAAATAAAAGATGAAAGAAATAGAATAAATATCATTAAAAGATGAAAGAATAAAAAGATGAAAGTAAATGGAAAAAATATCATTAAAAGATGAAAGAATAAAAAGATGAAAATAAATGGAATAAATATATTAAAAGATGAAAGAATAAAAAGATGAAAATAAATGGAAAAAATATCATTAAAAGATGAAAGAATAAAAAGATGAAAGAAATAGAATAAATATCATTAAAAGATGAAAGAATAAAAAGATGAAAGAAATGGAAAAAATATCATTAAAAGATGAAAGAATAAAAAGATGAAAGAAATAGAATAAATATCATTAAAAGATGAAAGAATAAAAAGATGAAAGAAATAGAATAAATATCATTAAAAGATGAAAGAATAAAAAGACGAAAGAAATAGAATAAATATCATTAAAAGATGAAAGAATAAAAAGATGAAAGAAATAGAATAAATATCATTAAAAGATGAAAGAATAAAAAGATGAAATAAATGGAAAAAATATCATTAAAAGATGAAAGAATAAAAAGATGAAAGAAATAGAATAAATATCATTAAAAGATGAAAGAATAAAAAGATGAAAGAAATAGAATAAATATCATTAAAAGATGAAAGAATAAAAAGATGAAAATAAATGGAATAAATATCATTAAAAGATGAAAGAATAAAAAGATGAAAGAAAATGGAATAAATATCATTAAAAGATGAAAGAAGAAAAAGATGAAAGAAATGGAAAAAATATCATTAAAAGATGAAAGAATAAAAAGATGAAAATAAATGGAATAAATATCATTAAAAGATGAAAGAATAAAAAGATGAAAGAAATGGAAAAAATATCATTAAAAGATGAAAGAATAAAAAGATGAAAATAAATGGAATAAATATCATTAAAAGATGAAAGAATAAAAAGATGAAAGAAAATGGAATAAATATCATTAAAAGATGAAAGAATAAAAAGATGAAAGAAAATGGAATAAATATCATTAAAAGATGAAAGAATAAAAAGATGAAAGAAATAGAATAAATATCATTAAAAGATGAAAGAATAAAAAGATGAAAGAAATAGAATAAATATCATTAAAAGATGAAAGAATAAAAAGATGAAAGAAATAGAATAAATATCATTAAAAGATGAAAGAATAAAAAGATGAAAATAAATGGAATAAATATCATTAAAAGATGAAAGAATAAAAAGATGAAAGAAAATGGAATAAATATCATTAAAAGATGAAAGAATAAAAAGATGAAAGAAATGGAAAAAATATCATTAAAAGATGAAAGAATAAAAAAGATGAAAATAAATGGAATAAATATCATTAAAAGATGAAAGAATAAAAAGATGAAAGAAAATGGAATAAATATCATTAAAAGATAAAAGAATAAAAAGATGAATGAAATGGAAAAAATATCATTAAAAGATGAAAGAATAAAAAGATGAAAATAAATGGAATAAATATCATTAAAAGATGAAAGAATAAAAAGATGAAAGAAAATGGAATAAATATCATTAAAAGATGAAAGAATAAAAAGATGAAAGAAAATGGAATAAATATCATTAAAAGATGAAAGAATAAAAAAGATGAAAGAAATGGAATAAATATCATTAAAAGATGAAAGAATAAAAAGATGAAAGAAATAGAATAAATATCATTAAAAGATGAAAGAATAAAAAGATGAAAGAAAATGGAATAAATATCATTAAAAGATGAAAGAATAAAAAGATGAAAATAAATGGAATAAATATCATTAAAAGATGAAAGAATAAAAAGATGAAAATAAATGGAAAAAATATCATTAAAAGATGAAAGAATAAAAAGATGAAAGAAATAGAATAAATATCATTAAAAGATGAAAGAATAAAAAGATGAAAATAAATGGAATAAATATCATTAAAAGATGAAAGAATAAAAAGATGAAAATAAATGGAATAAATATCATTAAAAGATGAAAGAATAAAAAGATGAAAATAAATGGAAAAAATATCATTAAAAGATGAAAGAATAAAAAGATGAAAGAAATAGAATAAATATCATTAAAAGATGAAAGAATAAAAAGATGAAAGAAATAGAATAAATATCATTAAAAGATGAAAGAATAAAAAGATGAAAGAAATAGAATAAATATCATTAAAAGATGAAAGAATAAAAAGATGAAAGTAAATGGAAAAAATATTAAAAGATGAAAGAATAAAAAGATGAAAATAAATGGAATAAATATCATTAAAAGATGAAAGAATAAAAAGATGAAAGAAATAGAATAAATATCATTAAAAGATGAAAGAATAAAAAGATGAAAATAAATGGAATAAATATCATTAAAAGATGAAAGAATAAAAAGATGAAAATAAATGGAAAAAATATCATTAAAAGATGAAAGAATAAAAAGATGAAAGAAATAGAATAAATATCATTAAAAGATGAAAGAATAAAAAGATGAAAATACATGGAAAAAATATCATTAAAAGATGAAAGAATAAAAAAGATGAAAGAAATAGAATAAATATCATTAAAAGATGAAAGAATAAAAAGATGAAAGAAATAGAATAAATATCATTAAAAGATGAAAGAATAAAAAGATGAAAATAAATGGAATAAATATCATTAAAAGATGAAAGAATAAAAAGATGAAAGAAAATGGAATTAATCTCATCAAGGCGATGATTTTTTTTATATATCTAAAGTTTTTAATATAAAAGTAGAAAAAAAACATTCTTGGCATAAGAATGGGAGAGTTGAGAATTTCAGAGATGGAGGACTTGGAAAATCTGATATTTGAAGCCTTTATAATGCATGCAACAATAAAAACCTTGTTGGAAGGACTGATACTTGTTTTATTTTTTGTTTTATTTTTATAAGACAGCTATATTTTTGTGGTAAGGTCTGCCAAACCTATGTTTACATGAGTTTATTCATAATGTTGATTTCTGTCATCCGGAACTCTCTGTGGTTTTGCAGTCGCCCGAACCCAAGGGTCCCATATTAAAGGGGTCGTACTGTAGTTTGAAACATTGCATTATTATCACTCCATGATCTGATAATTCACATGACCCATCACTGTTTTAAATCAGCTGCGATTAATTCGTCGTGTGCCCATGAGGGCAGCCCATCACGTACAATTTCTTACATTAGCCGAGTGCTGTGAAAAATTCGCAACAAAACATTTTGGTGGTATGATCTTGCTCATTTCTTATATATAGCTGCACATTTATCTATTTCTCTAGTCAGGCGCGACTGCAGTTCATCTCAGTGTTCTCGACAGGCTCCAAAAGAGAATCTGTAATGTGATAGGTCTCGATCTGGCAGCTCGACTCCAGCCACTTTCTTACCGGCGGCATATGGCTTCCCACTGTCTCTTCTACAAATATTTTTATGGCTTCTGCTCCGATGAACTTAGGTCACTGGTGTCCTCTCTCTCAAGAATTTGCTGGCAACAAGGTTCCACCCATTTACAATTAGATCTACCAAATGTAGCCGACAATTCTACTCCAACAGCTTCTTTTCTCGCACTTCCCGCCTGTGAAACTCTCTTCCATATACTTGCTATCTTGACGGCTACAAACTACAGGAATTTAAATGCAACGTCAATTCTCACCTCTTATCCACTTGACTCCAGCCCTTTCCTCATCACCCTCAGTATATCTTGTTCTTTTCCTTTCTCTCTACCTTAACAACTGTCTTCACTCCTGTGTTCACATCCTTCTCTTGCCCTTTCTCTTTCACCCCTGTAGCTGGTTCGTCTTTCTCTTCACTCTCCTCCTGCCCAATACTTCAACTCTCTTATGTAACTCCAGCCCTTTCTACATCACCACGTGTATATTGTTCTTTTCCTTTCTCTCTACCTTCACAACTGTCTTCACTCCTGTGTTCACATCCTTCTTTTGCCCTTTCTCTTTCACCCCCTGTAACTGGTTCGTCTTTCTCTTTACTATCCTCTTGCTTAAACTTTTACTCTCTTATGTAGCCCCCTGCGCATCAGTGGTGGTACTGCCTTGCTTGGGGTGAAACGATTAAAAAAAGTACATATAATATTTTGGTTTTATTCTTTTAGCCTCTGTATTGCATGAAACAATGAAAAAAGGTGTTTAGAAGCATTAATGTTTGTTTTATTTTATGTTTTATGTTTTGTTCTAACTCGATGACATAGCAGGATGATTACACTTCGGTATGGTGTAATGGTTAACAAGCTTGTCACGCTAAATTACAACTGGCTGATCCATACATTCGGGATTATGTCATATCTAAGCTATGCTTATATCAATATACAGTCAGCCAGTTAAGTGCCATGCGTGATAAACGCTTTGGGCGATCATGTCTCGAAAGAGACATGACTGACTGAGAAGAAGATTATCCCGCAGTAGGTTGCCAGTACTTTCTGCGGTAGACTGGTTGCAAGCCAAGGCTATAGAACCCAATCTGTTCTATTATTTGACTCATAGGTAGAGGGGTAAGAGATGTATTATATTAAGTAGTAATTAGTGGGGGATCGGTTTATTACTTCATAACAACAGAAAACTGATCCCCCACATTATTCCCAGTAGAAGCCTCAATCATGTTTCCAACTATTATACTCAGTCAGTCAGTTAAGTGTCATACGTGATACACACTTTGGGCGATCATGTCTCGAAAGAGATATGACCAACTGAGAAAAGAAGATTATCCCGCAGTAGGCTGCCATTATTTTCTGCCAAGGCTATAGAACCCAATATGTCCTATTATTTAACCCGTAAGTAGAGGAAAGAGACGGGTTAATACCTTTCCCAAGGGTATTTGTGCGTAAGTGAATGCAAGGAATTCAACTGGAATTCGAACTCGGCACCCCGATTTGTCATTCCGAAGCGATATTCACTGCATCATAACATACGTTCCCCTAAAAGTAATTGAAACAACGTTTTTGTTTTTCGCTATACGGTCAGTTTTAGACCCACTGAAGTTACAGGGTGTAATTAGTTTCGATATTTTCCTCGGATTAGGTCATTTGCTGTGACATGAATATAATCTCGAGGTGTATGATGAAATTTGTTAGGCCTTGAAAAATATTGCATCATCCATGATTGCATTTTAACACCCAGATACAATTGTCTCGACTGTCGATTAGTTGTTCTACGGCCATTGTCTACGTTGGAGGTTATTCCAAGCAAGCGTACGAAAATTGTAGCGCTGAACAAACATACTGGCAACATAACAGAGGGATCGCAGATATTGTTGGTGTCAGCCTTTCAACTGTCCGTCGTATCATCAAGGCGAAGAAAAGAAACGGGATCTAACAGACCAAAAAGTAAAAGAAAATGCTGTCGGAAGAGAACAATAACGCCATGAGACGACGTATACGTGATCAGGGAAAGTGTGAAAGATCCTAGGAGGACATTAATCGTTTTGTTTCAATTAATATGAACAAGTGTATATCCCTGTTCACATCTATCTATCTATCTATCTATCTATCTATCTATCTATCTATCTATCTATGTTCAGTTCTCTTCCACTTGTTCAGTCTGTATATCTATCTATCTATCTATCTATCTATCTATTCTCATCCGAAGACAGATCTGTTTCGCCGTATCACAGCTCATCAGTACGGTTAGACTCCGATTGCTTTTCTACCCAGGATTGAAACCGGCGACTCTACCCATGGGCTATGGGCGTTCGGTGGAAGTAGGCAGACATTTTAGCGCATATCATTATACGCGCCCAATAGCTAGAGGGCACTAATTCATTTCACTGAACGAGCGATGCGTACACGCCAGAGTAGCTGCTGTTTATCAAAGTCTACTATTTTTCCAGAGTGCTCAATCAGGGTGTGAGATATGTTCCGTTCTCTTCCACTTGTTCAGTCTATCTATCTATCTATCTATCTATCTATCTATCTATCTATCTATCTTCTAAACATATACTGTTAAATATAAGAGACAATGAATGTCTATTATGTTTAATCATGAGCCGTTCTAAACATCATATTTTGGCTTCAATTTCAGTTGAAAATAAAGATAAAAATTCTACAACATTTGGATAATTTTTTTATTAATTTGATTCTAAGCTTTCGGCTTATATGAGCCATCTTCAGAGAGGTTATTAAGACGGTAACACAGTAACATCCACCCTCACCGACGATTTTATTTTGTGTTGACATAAACCTCCGCTAGGCAACGGCAATAGTTACCAAAGATTACAAATGCAGTTCTCAAATTGTGACTTATATCTAACAATATATGTTTAGAAAATGATTTGCTGCCTTGATACACTAAATATAATTAGATATATATGTTCAGTTCTCTTCCACTTGTTCTATCTATCTATCCATCTATGCCTTGTCTGTTTCTTTCTATCTATCTATCTATCTATCTATCTATCTATCTATCTATCTATCTATCTATCTATCTATGTTCAGTTCTCTTCCACTTGTTCTATCTATCTATCTATCTATCTATCTATCTATCTATCTATCTATCTATCTATCTATCACAGTTCAAAACGTAAAGGAAAATGCGGCCGGAAGAGAAAAAATAACGCCAAGAGACGACGTATACGTGATAAGGGAAAGTGTGAAAGATCCTAGGAAGACATTATTCATTTTGTTTCAACTAATTTGCACAAGTGTATATCTCTGTTCATATCTATCTATCTATCTATCTATCTATCTATCTATCTATCTATCTATCTCAGTCTCTTCATATCTATCTATCTATCTATCTATCTATGTTCAGTTCTCTTCCATTTGTTCAGTCTATCTATCTATCTATCTATCTATCTATCTATCTATCTATCTATCTATCTATCTATCTATCTATCTCAGTCTGTTCATTATCTATCTATCTATCTATCTATCTATCTATCTATCTATCTATCTATCTCTCTATCTATCTATCATAGTCTGTTCATTATCTATCTATCTATCTATCTATCTATCTATCTATCTATCTATCTATCTATCTATCTATCTATCTATCTCAGTCCAAAACGTAAAAGAAAATGTGGTCATAAAAGACAAACAATGCTAGGAGATGACGTATACGCGATCATGGAATCTGTGAAAGATCCTAGGAAGGCATTATTAATTTTGTTTCAGTTAATTTGCACCAGAAGATATGTTGAATGAGCTGGTAAACCTATGTTTATATAAGGTTTTTTTAGGGTGATTTTTCTCATTCAACATCATCAATAATCCGGCAATTGACTCGTATCTACTGTACCAGATTTATTGTTTTTATTCTCAGATTCTTAATGATAGAAAATGTTAACGGAAACATGTTATCAATATAAATAAAAATCTTTTATCCTATTTAAAAATGGAGTGTTTTCCTTTGCATATACAATATTATTTTTTTGTTTTATTTATACACTTACTTTTTATCTTTCGTTTTATCTGTAGACTTCAGTTCCATTTTTATAGCACTGCGCCCGAAATCAGCCGAAAGTCAGCTGTTGAGGAATCAAGCACAAATCTATTTTCCAGATTGAAAACTGAATCAATGGCGTGATGTCTATGAAGATTGCCAATCGGACGACGCCATCATGAATCGTCTGTTTTTGTTGAAAAACGTCTTATAACGGATTTGGAGCATCGTTTCCTGTTTATAATATACTTCATAAGACATATCTAAATGACATAGTACTGGACGAAGATTACTCGACTTGCTTACGGTCATATCACGTTGAATACACCGGTTCTCGGTCGATCACCGAAGTTAAGCAGCGTTGAGCCTGGTCAGTACTTAGATGGGTGAACGCTTGGGAATATCAGGTGCTGTAAGCCTTTCTTGACGGAGGTGCGTTGTGGTGCAGTGGATATCGGCTCGGAGAGAGAAATCAGTGAGCCGAGTTCGAATTCCAGTTTAATACCCTGCATTCACTTAAACACTGGTACCCTTGGTCTCTTCCCTCCAGGGTAGGACTTGGGACCTTGCCCTTAAACAAATCCCAATGAAACTTTCTCCGTCGGGGTGGAAGCTGGCTCAACTCACCTAGGGTGCATGCGACTTGGACACACGCAGTTCCATGTTTCTAATTCGCGACAGTATTGCAATATAGTCGCTATTATAATAAAGACCGTCTTATATACATATATATTTCCATCCTGTCACGCTTTTGGAGAAAGAGAGAGGATGGGGCAGCTCCGTCTCAGCTCAATAGAAAGACAATATAGTGGCAGGGTTCATTCTCTCTACTCTACCAGGTATGAAAACTTTTACCGCGTGTTTGCTCTTTAAAATTCCTTATCATTTTATTTTTTCTCAGCAATTATGTCGTCGAGTAGTGAAGAATATATATATATATATATATATATAACGTAGCACACTTGGTATACTATCCAGGTAAATTCAGACAGAGACGAACTCTAAAGAACTCAATGTTTAATTCATTTATTTAATTTAAGTAATCAATATAACTTAGAAAAGATTTTTGATTTACTACAATTTCAATGAGTAATACATATTTCACCGCATAATGATGTTATTATTGCGGCTCGTCAGACCCAAATGGTACAACAAATGATCCTTAAAATATCCGCGCCGCCAATTGTTTTACGCAGACGCTCACATGTCCATATTTAGAATAGACATTTGTAACGGTAATTTACACAAACTTTCTCGCTTCTTTAAAAAGAACCCCCAAAGAATTGAAAAAAACGAGGAAAAAAAAAAGTAGACGATTGATTCTCGTTTACTTCTTTCTTTCTTTTATTTTTTATTTCTTTTTTTCTTTCTTTCTTTCTTTTTCTTTTTTCTTTCTTTTTCTTCTTTCTTGCTTATTCTCATTTCTTTCTCACTTTTGTCTCCCTCTACTTTCTCGTTTGCTTTCTTTCTTTCTTTTTTCTTTCTTTTTTCTTTTTTCTTTTCTTTTTCTTTCTTTCTTTCTTATTCTCAGCTCTTTCTCACTTTTGTCTCCTCTACTTTCTTTGTTTCTTTCTTTCTTTCTTTCTTTCTTTCTTTCTTTCTTTCTTTCTTTCAGTTCTTTCTCACTTTTGTCTCCCCTTCTACTTTCTCCTTTGCTTCTTTCTTTCTTTTTTCTTTCTTTCTTTTTTCTTTCTTTTCTTTCTTTCTTTCTTATTTTCTTTCTTTCTTATTCTCAGCTCTTTCTCACTTTTGTCTCCCCTCTACTTTCTCGTTTGCTTCTTTCTTTCTTTCTTTTTCTTCTTTCTTTTTCTTCTTTCTTTTTTATTTTCTTTCTTTCTTATTCTCAATTCTTTCTCACTTTTTTCTTCCCTCTACTTTCTCGTTTGCATCTTTCTTTGTTTCGTTTTTTTCTTTCATTCTTTTTCTTCTTTCTTTCTTTTTCTTCTTTCTTTCTTTTTCTCAGTTCTTTCTCACTTTTGTCGCCCCCTACTTTCTTGTTTGTTTGTTTCATTGCTTCTTTCTTTCTTTCTTCCACTTTTTAATTTTAGTCCTTCTCTTCCTTCTATCATTTCTTTCTTTTTTCCTTGGTTTCTTTCTTTCTTCAATTTTTCTTCTTTCCGTTTGTTTGTTTGTTTCGTTCTTTCTCAGATTGTTTTCTGGCAATATGTTTTCCCAGAGACAATCCCATGATCATTTAATTCATTAAAACATCCACATTTTCTCCCTGGAGTTCGTAAATCATTCGAATGGTTGATCACGGTTGATCTTAACATCTTTTCCAACGTTCTCTCATCTGCTTAGAAATCATCTTGAATCCGTTACAGATGCCGGCGCACAGATCAGCGACAATGGCATACCTGTAAAATCTATTACACCAACCGAGCTGTTTCCCAAATGAGATTAGTGGGGAGATAAAAATAAATCAAATACTTCTTTTTATGTGCTGTGCTCATCCCCCGCCAGAACATTGGTGATCATGACTCTCCACAACTTTCTATCCTTTGTGGATTTAAACAGTGCTTCTCGTCTTATTATCCCTCTCACTTCGGACCATCTACTTATGCTGTTTCGTTTGGTATGTTTCCTTCTGTCATCTTTGCCGTAAATATGTACTGTGAGTGTCAAATTCTCCAAACCTCCTTTCACCCTGTCCTTCATAGTTTGATTGATTCTTTCTTTCTTTCTTTCTTATCCACATTTATTACTTACTTTTTCTTCCCTTTTTCTTTCTTTCTTTCTTTCTTTCTTTCTTCTACTAATGCATTCCTTATTTTTTTCTTTTTTGTTTGTTTGCTTCTTTCTTTCTTTCTTTCTTTTCCAAATTTATTCCTTACTTTTTCTTTCTTTTTTTGTTTGTTTGCTTCTTTCTTTCTTTCTTTCTTTTCCAAATTTATTCCATACTTTTTCTTTTTTTTGTTTGTTTGCTTATTTTTTCTTTCTTTCTTTCTTTTCCAAATTTATTCCTTACTTTTTCTTTCTTTTTTTGTTTGTTTGCTTCTTTCTTTCTTTCATTTCCAAATTTATTCCTTACATTTTTTCTTTTTTGTTTGTTTGCTTCTTTCTTTCTTTCTTTCTTTCTTTTCCAAATATATTCCATACTTTTTCTTTCTTTTTTGTTTGCTTGCTTCTTTCTTTCTTTCTTTTCCAAATTTATTCCTTACATTTTCTTTCTTTTTTTGTTTGCTTGCTTCTTTCTTTCTTTATTTCTTTCTTTCTTTCTTTCTTTCTTTCTTATCCTTATCTATTCCCACTTTTTCTCCCCTTCTTTTGTTTGTTTGCTTCTTTCTTTCTTTGTTTTCTTAGCTTGCTTTTTTGTTGTCAATATCTGTTTATTAATAAAACTATCTTCTCTCTTTCCATTTTCCTTGAAACTTCCTCATTTTTCACATATTCCGTCCATGGTATTTACAGCCTTGTTTTGTAGAATTACGTCTCTCTTTAGTCCGAGCTTCTCTTTCTCTTTCAGTAAAGTTTATCTTATTCACTGCCGTCGGGGAACATTTATAATATCTAACCCTTATCTCTCATTTCTCACGAAATTTTCCTGTTTCTGAATACGTTGCTTAGTATTTGGAAGGCATCTTCCCCTATCTTAATGCACTTTCGGATTATGGAATCAATTTTAACGTCGACTGTTAAAACGCTAACACAAAGGAAAAATTGAGCATTGACAGTCGGTTCTTGACGTTCAGACTGCGTAATCTTCAATGATAAAGTTAAAAGAAAGATTCAATAGGAATTGAAATTTTATGAAATTGTTGTTTTGTCCGCGCGAAAAAAAACCCATTAACAATAATATGAAAGGAAAAAATGTATATCAATACTCTCGACGTGTACGCACAAAGACACATGTGAGAGTGGCCAAGCTTATAGGCACAGGCACACACACACACGCGCACACAAAGGTACAACAATATCAAGTTTTAATTCGTTTCAGCCTATATTTTGCTACCCGAGTTCTGATTTGATAATAAAAAGCTCGACGCCTCTTTTTTATGCTATAACCACAAAACTAAACTGTCTTTTATATTTTCTTTCTCTCTTTCTTTCTTTCTTTCTTTCTTTCTTTCTTTCTTGCGATATCTATCTATCTATCTATCTATCTATCTATCTATCTATCTATTTCAATTTGTTTATATCTATCTATCTATCTATCTATCTATCTATCTATCTATCTATCTTCAGTTCTCTTCCACTTGTTCAGTCTATCTATCTATCTATCTATCTATCTATCTATCTATCTATCTATCTATCTATGTTCAGTTCTCTTCCACTTGTTCAGTCTATCTATCTATCTATCTATCTATCTATCTATCTATCTATCTATCTATCTATGTTCAATTCCCTTCCACTTGTTCAGTCTATCTATCTATCTATCTATCTATGTATCTATCTATCTATCTATCTATCTATGTTCAGTTCTCTTCCACTTGTTCAGTCTATCTATCTATCTATCTATCTATCTATCTATCTATCTATCTATCTATCTATCTAAATTTGTTCATATCTATCTATCTATCTATCTATCTATCTATCTATCTATGTCAGCCTTTTTTCTCTTCCTCTTTACAAACACACACAGATATATACACACACACACTCTCAAAGCGCTCACGCACGGGCACACACGCACCCAGGCACGCACGCGCGCACACACACATGCTTGCTAAAGGTTATTATTTAATCTAATGTTTATTTCTCTAAGTGAGCGATTTTCTACGTTTCTAGTTTTATCCTACGAGCTCCGACCACCGCCTCCCTCGCCTCGCCCCTCCGCCATACTGAAGGCAACCATCCGTACAGCCTGAGAGATAAACAGGCGGGGAAAAGCAAATGTTTAAAGAAGAAGAAAAAAAAATTAGAACATCTACGTAAGCCACAGAGGAATGTGGCCGAATCCGAGCTCCACCATTGTATGGAAACCCACTCGTGCTATCATTTGCGACGTCTCCTAAGTATAATACATAACTCTATCGTAGTCAAAAATACACATCTGCGAATTGTCAAAATTATGAATATATATATACATTACCGGCCATAATTATTAGCCATATTTTATACACTATATATATATATATATATATATAGCTTATAAAGGAAAACTCAACACGTTATGTTAGTTGTAAACTATAGTTCATTTCAATGAGCTTAAATAGCTCATCTCATCAGATCCTTTTACAAGATTCCTCTATCTGGCAGAAATTTTATGCCAGATGGAGGAATATTGTAAAAGGCTCTGATGAGATGAGCTAATTAAGCTCATTGAAATGAACTATAGTTTATGACTAATATGATGTGTTGAATTTTCCATTATAAACTTCATATCGCTCTGGTTAACACCCATCGAGCTCTCTATATGGATTTACCTATTAATAATTTATATTAAGGAAATCTTGTTGGATTATCCTCACAGTTTACGGACTGACAACTATATATATATATATATATATATATATATATAATATATATACATATGTACATTCATTATTAGTATATATATATATATATACATATATATATATATGTGTGTGTGTGTGTGTGTGTGTATACACTACCGGCCATAATTATTAATTCACTCCAGTTTTTTTTTAAAGAAATGATGTACTTCATAATAATTTTTAGTTATTTTAATTTATTGCCAAATGAAAATAGAATGGTTCTTTTGTTATTATTACTTTACAAAATTTTACAAGGCAAATAGCGACAATTTACCAATCACACCTTGTAGATTTGCTATATATATATCTATACATATATATAGACTACTGGCCATAATTATTAGGCCATCTTAGTTTGTTTAAAAGAAATGATGTATTTCATACTATTTTTAGTATTTATTGCCAAGTGGACAATTCTAAATGAAAATAGAATGGTTCTTTTGTTATTATTACTTTGCAAAATTTTACAAGGCAAGGAAGCAAAAATGAACTCATCCGAATCACCCTAAATTTTCTTCATTCTTTCATTGATGAAACTGCAATATAGGCAATTATTAAATATTTATAAATTCATTTGATGCACATGTTATTGTGCAATATTGACTAAAGAACCATTCTATTTTCATGTACAATTAGTCACTTGGCGATAAATACTAAAAAATAGGATGTAATACATCATTTTTTTAAAACACTGGGGTGGCCTAATAATTATGACAGGTAGTGTGTGTATATGTATATATATATATATATATATATATATATTATATATATATATATATATATATATAATATAGACATATTTTGTCTATTTATTTTTACAATAATGCGTTCTAATTTTCTGATGATATTCTTATATTAAGTTGAAGTTCATCAAGGAAGATGCCGTAGTTTTACGATATTTCGATCTCTTCCTCTATCATCGTCAGGAGTGAATTGTGAAGATTATGTTAATGTAATTTTAATAGTTGTGATAATGAACTTTTGTAAACACGTTCTGTTATAATTATTTGAAATGTAATCGTTGTGCTTACGATGTTTTGTAAACAATCGTTCCCAATGCAAAATGGACAACCAGAAATGGTAAATTGCAACATGGTGTAAAATGACAATTAACTCAAATTAATTTTGAGACATTACGACAACACTCTGAATAAATTTTGTTCGGTGTTAGTTGGTTACTTTTGATATTAAGGGCCTCTAGAATTTATAGTTCTTGTTTATAATTTTCATGGTGTAGTATATTGGTTTTACTATAGCACCAATATGCATTTATATTTTTATAACACTAATATACGTTTCGGCCGTTGTACGCTCCGACTTTCTTCAATTGACATAAGTTGGAATTTTGAAACGAACCCTTTACTTCATCTATCGGTGTAGATTGTTTTAATTCCATATGTCATGCCTCTTCCTGACTCAGCTCTTCAAGTTTTTGTTCATCTCTGCCCTGGCCAAGTATTGAACTCACAACACTTTGTATCAAGTCAACACTTTGCATCAAATCAACGCTTTTATCAAATGTGTTTGGGGGGGGGGACAATCTACCCCCGTAGACTAAATAAAATGTACGATTCGAAATGCCAACGAATATAACCTGAAGAAGGCCGGTGCGTACAACGGCTGAAACGTTGTGAATATGTCAGTAAAGATAAGGACAACAGTCCGAACAATGTAAATAGTGTAAATAAGCTGTATGGCTCTCATGCCTGTGTTGCTGCTTGTTCAAATACTTTCGACTGCCTCAGTGATTTCCACAAAACAATGCGATATCGTCAGAACTAGGATATAGACAAAAGAATTTTACCTATCACACAGATCCCGCGATAGTGTTGGACTTTTTGTCTACATATATACTGTGCAGACCCCCATGAGCCAACCCATTTCATAGTTCAACCAATCAGGAAGCTCAAAATATTCAATGCAATGTGTATAAAAGGCGGTCATATTTTTCAGAGTATTGGAAATCAAATCCGGTTCAGGAGAGTGTCTGATTCAGGAGTGTTAATCTTTGACGTTGTTTCATTGAACAGATTACGTGCGGAGAGAATACTCTATAATCCATATACTATGATATATATATATATATATATATATATATATATATATATAATCAGATTAATGAGTTTAACCACAGAACAAAAACAGTACGTGAAAGACCGAAATGTTAACAATACCATCGTTCTAGATGTAATGTAATGTGTTGTGACTTGAATGACGAAATGAAAAACTCCTACATATGCACCATGTATAATAATTTTCTCTTATTCATAAAAATTATATGGAGTTTTTTATTAGTGTTGTCATCCATATGTCAGACCCGGGACTTATTGAGTGATATTTTATATATATATATATATATACTGTTAAATATAGCAGGCAATGAATGTCTGTTATGTTTAATCATGAGCCGTTCTAGACATCGTATTTTGGCTTTAATTTCAGTTGAAAATAAAGACAAAAATTCTCCAACATTTGGATAATTTTTTATTAAGTTGGTTCTGAGTTTTTGGCTCACATGAGCTATATTTAGAGAGGTTATAGAACCAACTTAATAAAAAATTATTCAAATGTTGGAGAATTTTTGTCTTTGTTTTCATTTTTGTCTTTGTTTTCACAGTATATGTTTAGAAAATTATCTGTTGCCTCGATACACTTTATATATATATATATATATATATATATATATATATATATTAATAATAATAATAATAACACCGACTCTGTACGTATTCTAATCTTAAAATCTTACACAAGTAATTTTTAAAGACCACGAATAACCAGCAGAATCTAACTCCGTTATTGTCCTCGGCTATAGAGCTTTGGACAAAGAGGGGAAAAAAAGAAAACTGCGTAGGACCGACAACACATACGGTTCTTCACAGTAAAGAAAAAAAACCCTCGAACGGAACGAACCACCAGGAAAGAAAAGAGCTCGATACTAAACTAACCAAAAAGTGTTAACAAAAAGGCAGTTACGCAGAGCAAAAACACACGAAAAAAATCGCAAGATCGCCAAGACCTACCGCGGTTTCGCACAACGGCTCGTCAGGGCAAAGGCAGACCAAGGACTAATCAAATAAATAGACACCTATTAAAGACTAACCCATTTGGGGGAAGGGGTTGTTTAGGAAAGAAAAAAAAATATTGTGGGGGGGGGGGGTCACGTTAATGTCCGATAGTCTAAGCAAGAAACTTCATTTTGTGCATTCTACACTTATTTAATATTTCTGTTCTAGCGTTAATAAGCTTGTTAGCTTATATATATATATATATATATATATATATATATATATATATATGTGTGTGTGTATGTGTGTGTGTGTGTTGATTTAAATCGGATATTAAAATCTTGAAAACGTTACGTAATTCGATATATGAAAATGTTTCATGAATGAGGAAGAAAGATTTGATTAAATTGGTGATGCATTTCGGTTATTTGAGGCTTCGTCAGATCAAAAACGAAAAAGATAAAATGTATGAATCTATTCGTGGATATTTAAATAAGAAAATAAAATTATACCCTAAGCTGGCGTTTCTCGTGAAAACAGAATGAAATCGTGACTTTCAAAAAAGTCGTTAATATATTTTTTAATTCAAGTCGAAAAATTTTCAATTGTTTCAGTAAATTCTTTTTTCATTGTCGGAATGGCTTAAAACTAAGAAAGTTGTAGATAGTCACAGCTCTTTCCGAAAATTTTTTGAAAGTCGCTAATAAAAATTTTGTGTATATAATTTATTTCTTTGAACGTCGTTTTTTATAGATACTCATATTTGAGTAGATAGTCTGCACTTATTAAATAAGGAACGAAGAAAAAAAATTTTTTAACAACGTCCAAAAAATAAATAAATATATATATATAGTCATCCGCAGACAGATCTGTTTCGCTGTATCACAGCTCACCAGTACGTTTAGACATCCGATTGCTTTTTACCCAGGATTGAAACCTGACCGAATTGACGTCAGTCGGCGATTCTACCTCTGAGCTATGGGCGCTCGGTAGAAGGAAGCGAACTTTTAGCGTGTGATATACCATATATTCATACGCCAGTAGTAACAGTTACTAATTCATTACTGAATGATCGATGAGTTGATGCTAGAGTAGCCACTTTATTTTCAAGGTTTATCATTCTTCCAGAGTGCTCAATCAGGGTGTGAGAGCGTAAATAGTCATCATCAGACAGATCTGTTTCGCTGTATCATATATATATATATATATATATATATATATATATATATATATGTCTTTTTTAAATAACTTTAATCCAAAAGGAAAAGCAGGAAGGTAAATCCCAAAGACCCGATCCCAATTAATATTAATATTTTAATATTAAAAAATCATCCAGGTGGAGGGCTCAATCTAATTAAAATTACAGAGCCAATTATAAAATAAAATAAAATAAATTTCGATGTTCAAAACTGTTGAATGATTATTTCAACATGAAATCCCTAAGAGAGATTTCACATCTCATCGGCAACTACCACATTTCAAAATGAAATAAAAAAGAAATAAAAAATGAAAGTTAAGAATTTAAAAATTACGGACACAAAAAAAAAAATCGGTTAGCAATCAACGTCTATTTTTAGATTTTGGACAATTTTACTTTTAGATAGAGATGTACGTGAAAAAATTGGAACATTTGGCTTTGTCTAGCTTTACAAAGGGAAAAGGGGTTAAAGGATGGAATAGGAAGTGGTGTTAAATTGAGAATTGGGTTAAAACAAAACAGAAGGAAAAGGAGGGAAGGAGTAAGAAGGATAAAGAAAAAAGAAAAGAAAAAAAGAAAAGAAAAGAAAATAATGAAAAGAAAAAAAGAAAAAAAGAAAAAATCCCATATTTTAGAGACGCTCGATACGTGTCAAACAAAAACTAGTGTTTATAAAAGGGTTAAAATATTAGAAAAAAGATTTTTAGAAAAACATATTTAGGGGAAAAAAGGCAGATATATGATTTAATTAAATTTAATTAAGTTATTCTAATTAATGATAAATCTAGATATAAATAAAATAAAAATAAAAAGGATAAATAAAATAAAATTTAATTTAAAAAATTTTTTTCTAAAAATTGTTTTAAAAACTTCATAAAAAATTTATAAAAAATTATGTTGTGAAAAATATATATTTAAAAATTAAATTAATTTATGAAAAACAATTAAATTTATATTTACTCTCTTAAAAACTAAAATTAGAATTTCAAATTTAAATGTTCACAAATTTTGCTCTATGACGGCACTTACTAATGAATTCCTATCTAAAATTCAAGAGTAGGTGCTGGTATAGGTATTTTGATATTAGATTTTTTTCTTGCAGACACAGATCGCACCTATCACGAAAATTTCTCTGAATTCGGGCTGAAGCTATCAGCTCCAGCTAATTACAGGGTTCAGCCATTCTTCCTTATTTTCCATTTTTAAAATTTTGGAACGCTTCCATGAACACTTGGATTCTTAAATCGCCACGAGATCTGGGGGTGAAAAGAATGATAAACACGCGCCAAAAACATTTTGTTGCAATCACTAACCATTGCTGAATCCATTTTTAAAAATCTAACGAATATATAGATCTAAAATGAATGGTATGTGCGTAAAAATGTATCTACAAATGGATGTAAAAATGTTCCTAAATTAACATGCGAAAAAAACAAAAAAAAACAAAACAAAACAAAAAACATAACATCTACCCCAACACATACCTAATCCCATAAATACATATTTATTTTATAAAAGCCAAAACAACTAATAATGTCAAAGGCAGTATATATATATATATATATATATATATATATATATATATATATATATCAGCATGCAGTGTGGGTATAGAAGAATCCAAAGGAGTATCCTGTACATACAGTGGTAGGATAACTCTCTAAGGGAGCTCTAAACATATATTCATATAAATACATATAGAGCAAATAGAAGAAAAATTAAGACAGACACATTTCATGGTGAATCGGAAGTATGGGCTATTTCAGGCGAACCATCGTCAGTTTCCGTCTTTTTTTTACAAAGGATTATACACGAATCCGTGTATAATTATACACTTATAATTATATATATTAAATCCGTGTATATTATATACGAATTCGTGTATAATCCTTTGTAAAATGAAGACGGAAGCTGACGATGGTTCGCCTGAAATAGGCCTACACTTCTGATTCACCATGTCTGTCGTAATTTTTCTAATATATATATGCAGGATATCTTCATTGAAAAAGAGAAAATCTACAGCAGATTGCTGAAACCTCATGACTAGTACACCGAAAAATTACAAAAAGTTTTGTTTTTGAAGCTGTGGATTTTAGGTGCTGAAAATAACGTCTTTTAGCTAAAAAAAAAAACAAAACAAAAAAACAAAAAACAAAAGAGTTCTTTGACGAGAAACCACCGAAATGCTAAAAAAAAAAACGGAATCTTTAAGTTGAAGGGAAAATTAAGAAATGTTGTTCATTAAAATTGTTGTAATTAGTTGAACGGCATAGTTTTATTTTGCGTTTTAATTTCGTTTAATAATCGACATGAACTTTCCGGGCAAGCCAATATTTTGAGGTCCTCAACAATTATTAAACACTCACATCAGTCAGTTAAAGTGCCATACGTGAAACACGCTTGGGCGATCATGTCTCGAAAGAGACATGACTGACTGGGCAGAAGATTATCCCGTAGTAGGTTGCCATTGCTTTCTGCGGTAGAATGGTTGCCGCCCAAGACTATAGAACCCAATCTGTCCTGTTATTTGTCTCATAGCTAGGTGGAGAAGAGAAGTATCTTATTATTAAATAGCAATTAGTGGGGGATCAGTTTATTACTTCATAACAATAGAAAACCAATCCCCCACTTTATGGATAATAGAAGCCGTAATCATTATTCCAACTAATATATTTCGTCAGTCAGTTAAGTGCCATACGTGATACACGCTTGTGCGATCATGTCTCGAAAGAGACATGACTGACTAGGCAGAAGATTATCCCGCACTAGGTTGCCAGTGCTTTCTACGGTAGACTGGTTGCCGACCAAGGCTATAGAACCCAATCTTTGTCCTGGAAGGAATAGACGGATTAATACCTTTCCCAAGGGTATTTGCGCGTAAGTGAATGCAATGAATTCAGCTGGAATTCGAACTCGGTTCCTCGATTTCTCGTTCAGAGCCGATATCCACTGTACCACAATGCACATACATATACCAATATTTGCAGTTTTTCAGGTAGATTTGGAATTGGTAAATTTCTAAAAACTTTGGATGGACGTGTCGCCTCTCCTTGAATTCGAAACGACATGAATAAAGTAACGTTGATTAACAAAGTTGAATGATTAACCAATGAAAATCAAACAACACCAAAGTTAAATACCAGGATTTATTTATTCTTTTTCTCCGTATATTTTTGTAATTGTTTCACCCAAAGCAAGGCGGTACCGCCACTGACGCGCAGGGGGTTACATAAGAGTAAAAGTTTAGGCAGGAGGAGAGTGAAGAAAAAGACGAACCAATTACAGGGGTGTCAGAGAAAGGGCAAGAGAAGGATGGGAACAGAAGTGTGAAGACAGTTGCTAAGGCAGAGAGAAAGGAAAAGAGCAAAATATACGGAGTGATGAGGAAAGGGACTGGAGTTACATAAGAGAGTTGAAGTATTAGGCAGAAGGAGAGTGAAGAGAAAGACAAACCAGCTACAGGGGGTGAAAGAGAAAGGGCAAGAGAAGGATGTGAACACAGGGGTGAAGACAGTTGCGAAGGTAGAGAGAAAGGAAAAGAACAAGATACTCGGGGTGATGTAGAAAGGGCTGGAGTAACATAAGAGAGTTGAAGTATTAGGCAGAAGGAGGGTGAAGAGAAAGACAAACCAGCTACAGGGGGTGAAAGAGAAAGGATGTGAACACAGGGGTGAAGACAGTTGCGAAGGTAGAGAGAAATGAAAAGAACAAGATACTCGGGGTGATGTAGAAAGGGCTGGAGTAACATAAGAGAGTTGAAGTATTAGGCAGAAGGAGGGTGAAGAGAAAGACAAACCAGCTACAGGGGGTGAAAGAGAAAGGGCAAGAGAAGGATGTGAACACAGGGGTGAAGACAGTTGCGAAGGTAGAGAGAAAGGAAAAGAACAAGATACTCGGGGTGATGTAGAAAGGGCTGGAATAACATAAGAGAGTTGAAGTATTAGGCAGAAGGAGGGTGAAGAGAAAGTCGAATCAGCTACAGGGGGTGAAAGAGAAAGGGCAAAAGAAGGATGTGAACATAGGAGTGAAGACAGTTGTGAAGGTAGACAGAAAGGAAAAGAACAAGATATAGGGGTGATGTAGAAAGGACTGGAATCAAGTGGATAAGAGATGGGAATTGACATTGCATTTAAATTCCTGGAGGTTGTAGCCGTCAAGAAAGCAAATATACCTAAGGGAGTTCCACAGGCGAGAAGTTCGAGAAAATAAGATAATGGAGTAGAATTGTCGGCGGCATTTGGTTGATATAACTGTAAATGGGCGGGACCTTGTTGCCAGTCTGGTTGCACGAGTAAATTCTTGTAGAGAGGGGGAACCAGTGACTTCTCATTCTCTGATGAAAAACTTTAATAAAAAATGAAACATTATAGACTGATAAACGATTCATTTTGGTTCGTTATTTCTTCATACTCCCAGAGTCCGGTCCATATTTGATCCCAATCTATTTAAAGAGACGAATGTAGTCAGCGTTTATTTGCAAGTGGATTAGTATGCATAGAGGTTAAAAATTATTCCCAACAGTGTGTGTGTAGTTCTTTCACTAAAGGTGGCTCTTCCACCTTTTCTCTCCCTGCACAAGACGATTAACCTTTTCAAACATCATTCGGGAAATTTGCAGGTTTCCGTTAATATCACCGGCCATATTTATTCATTCGTTTAGTAAAAAATGATCCTGCTCTCCTCCTCCTTTCTTCTTCTTCTTCTTCTTCTTCTTTTTCTTCTTCTTCTTTCTTTCCTTCTGTTCGTATTTTCTGCTATTTCTGCTATCTCTCACGCCTATTTTTCTTCTTTGTTTGTTATGATTTTTCTTTTCTCACTCACATCTTCTTTATTCCTTCCTGCCTTCTTGATTTGATTTTGTTTTCTCCAATTATTCGACTTCCTCTTTCTTTCCTTCCACTTTCTATTATCGTTTTCTTTTTTCTCTATCGCTGGTTGCATTTTCTTTTGTTATCATTTTTCTTGTCTCCTTCCTTCCTTCCTTCCTTCCTTCCTTCCTTCCATTTTCTATTGCTCTCTCCTTTCTTTCTTTCTTTCTTTCTTTCTTTCTTTCTTTCTTTCCTTCCTTTCTTCCTTCCTTCCTTTTCCTACTTCTTCTCTCCTTCCTTCCTTCCTTTTCCTACTTCTTCTCTCCTTCCTTCCTTCCTTCCTTCCATTTTCTATTGCTCTCTCCTTTCTTTCTTTCTTTCTTTCTTTCCATTTCCTACTCCTTCCTTCCTTCCTTCCTTTGTTATCATTTTTGCCTATCTCTCATTCGACATCCTCCTTCCTTTCTTCCTTTCATCCATTTCCTATTTCTTCTCTCTTCCTTCCTTCCATTTACTCCTTCTTCTCTCCTTCCTTCCTTCCTTCCTTCCTTCCTTCCATTTCCCACTCCTTCCTTCCTTCCTTCCTTCCTTCCTTCCATTTCCTACTCCTTCCTTCCTTCCTTCCTTCCTTTGTTATCATTTTTGCCTATCTCTCATTCGACATCCTCCTTCCTTTCTTCCTTTCATCCATTTCCTATTTCTTTCTCCTTCCTTCCTTCCTTCCTTCCTTCCATTTTCTATTGCTCTCTCCTTTCTTTCTTTCTTTCTTTCTTTCTTTCTTTCCTTCCTTCCTTCCATTTCCTACTCCTTTCTTCCTTCCTTCCTTTGTTATCATTTTTGCCTTCTCATTCGACATCCTCCTTCCTTTCATCCATTTCCTATTTCTTCTCCCTTCCTTCCTTCCTTCCTTCCTTCCTTCCTTCCTTCCTTCCTTCCTTCCTTCCTTCCTTCCTTTACTCTTTACCATCTCTATTACCATTCTTTCTTTTACTATCTTTATCTTCTTTTTTCTCTATTCCAATATTTCTTTCTTTCTTTCTTTCTTTCTTTATTTATTTATTTACTCACTCACCCTCTACACTTTTTCACTTCTTTCTCTTTCTCTCCTGCTTAGAACGCACTTTCATTTGTCCATGTTGCAATGCAGGCTTTTTCACCGTCACCATCGGCAACACTGTCGCCTTTTCGATTTCAGATCGAGGCTGACATCGAATTCTTTACCTTCTTCTGATTGCACAGCTTCTTCTTTCTTTTTTTTTTTTTTCTTTTTTTCTTTTCCAAAATCTTTCTTTGGTATTGTCCACTTCTCGCGACTCAGCAGATATAGCAAATCAATAGAACCGAACTAGAACTTGGGCGTTTCGTCATTGCTTAGATCAGTGATTTTCAAACGGCAATGTGCCGCGAGAGGCTCGTCGGTGTCCCACGATTCTTTAAAC
>JBBBDQ010001569.1:597500-752500 GCA_037127315.1 Ascarosepion bandense
TTTTTCTTACATATTTCTTTATGTTAATCTCAGTAGGTTGCTTTACTTTCTGATGGAGAGAGAAGCGACGGATTTTATTATTATATTAATAAGTATTAATTAGTGGGGGATCAGTTTATTACTTCATAACAATCGAAAACCAACCCCCCCACTTTATGACCAGTGGAAGGTTTACTTATTTCTCCAACTATAATATTCAGTCAGTCAGTCAAGTGCCATACGTGATACACATTTGGGCGATCACGTCTCAAAAGAGACATGACTGACTGGACAAAAGATTTTTCCCCAGTAGGTTGCCATTGCTTTCTGCGGTAGACTGCTTGCCAGCCAAGGCTATAGAACTCAGTCTGTCCTGTTATTTCACGGAAGAAACGGATTAATACCTTTCCCAAGGGTATTTGCGCATAAGGGAATGCAACGAGTTCAACTGGAATTCGAACTCGGCTCTCCGATTTCTCGTACCAAACCGATATCCACTGCACCACATCGCAAATCTTAAATTATCGATGAGCTCTCTTCATATTCCAGGTTAGTTTCACGTTCACAAAAAAAAAAAAAAAAAATCGTAGGGAAATAGCTAAACAGAAACTGGATTCTCTAACCTTGGATGTTAGCCAGCCCAGGAGAAGGATGGGTAGCAAAGAAGACATACTACAGGATTTTACTCGACGAAGTTGTGGCTTGTTATCAGTTTGTAGCGGGGGTGGGGGTGAGTTCCGACTCGATTCGTGGGTGGTAGAAAACTTTCAACGTAAATGAATTCAGCATTTTCCAAAGAAATGTGTTTTAACACATGAAGGAATTTTACAGATATATTCATAAAAACAAAACAAAATTTCGTATTTAGCTGTAGTGCATATGCGTGCGTATATGTTAGTCCACATGGTTTGTTTGAAATTAACTAGTCGGTTTTCCGGGGAAAAGAAATCTCCTTAGATGTGGACAGTCTCGGCGTTATCGCTACATTGCAGAGCAAAAAAAGACAGGAAGACTGTTTTGCTATTTAACTCATAACTGGAATGAAAGGCGGATTAATACGCCCACCAAAAATATTTGCGCGTAAGTGAATGCAAGGAATTCGACTGGAATTCGAACTCGGCTCTCCGTTCCGAGCCGATATCTCTGTGTATCTTGTACCCATGCCACAGTGCCAGCGTTATCAATATCTACATATGTACAGTATGTGCCTATCTATTTCGCATATATAAATATGTATATTTATTTCGAACACACACACACCCACCCAACCACACACACACACATATATATATATATATATATGAGAATGTGTTTGCGCGTGCGCGCGAGTGTGTGTTGAGCCACGTGGCTAAGTTAGCAGGTACTCCACCTCTTGATAATGTCTTGCCAAGGCCGAGCGCACCTTGTAAACACTGTAATAATGATCGCACCTGTACCTGGTGAACTTGTCTCATCTCCCAGGTAATTGATACGGACTGCCCACCTGACATCCTGACCAACACCTTCAGTACAATGGAACGAACCGGAACAGTTTGGCTTAGAAAGGCTCTCAGCTTTTGCAGCGGTGGGGAGGAGAGAGGTGTAAAATGAGGGGGGAAAAGGAAAAGCAATAAATTAGGAGGAATGCCCAAGCGGAAAAGAAAAAACGAAAAAGAAATAAAAAAAAAAGAACTGAAGAATGAGAAGAAGAATTTAATTACCAAAGGTAAAAAGAAAAATAGTGAAGAAGATGAAGACGCAATAGGGAAATGCTAAAAAAGAAGGAGAAAAAAAAGAAAAAGAATGAAAACAAGGATAATAGACAGAAAAAAATATGAGGAAAAGGAAAAAAGAAGAAGTAAAAAGAAAAAAGAAAAAGAAGAAAGACGAGAAAGAATAAAGGTGAATTAGAAAAAAGAAAAACAAAAGAAAGCAGGAAGAAGGATGAAGAAAGAGAAGAAGAAAGATGAAAAAGGAAAAGAATAAAGGAGAATGAGAAAGAAGAAAAGACAGAAGCAGCAAGAAGAAGAAAAAAAAAAGAAGTAAAAGAAGAAGAAGAAGGAAGATGAAAAGGAAAAGAATAAAGGAGAATTAGAAAGAAGAAAAGACAGAAGAGGCAAGAATAAAAAGAAGAAAAAGAAGAAGAAAAAGAAGAAGAAAGATGAAAAAGGAAAAGAACAAAAGAGAATGAGAAAGAAGAAAAGACAAGAAGCAAGAAGAAAAAGAAGAAAAAGAAAAAGAAAGATGAAAAAGAAAAAGAATAAGTGAGAGGAAAAGAAAAAATAAATAAAAATTAAGAAGTTAAAAAAAAAATTTTTAAAAAAATGAATGGGAAAAGAAAACCGAAAATGAAACGGAAAAAGTTAAAAATGAAGAAATTAAAAGAACGAGAATTAAAAATGGGGAAAGAAAAAATGAAAGAAAAAAAATCATTCTATTTGTCTATATATCTGATATGAGGTAGTATTTACATTATTTACATTATTCGGACTATTGTCCTCATCTTTGTTGCCATTTGTACGACGTTTAATAATAGAATATTCTATTTGTCTATATTTCTGAGATGAGGTAGTATTTACATTATTTACATTATTCGGACTATTGTCCTCATCTTTCTTGCCATTTGTACGACGCTTAATAATAGATCATTCTATTTGTCTATATTTCTGAGATGAGGTAGTATTTACAGTATTTACATTATTCGGACTATTGTCCTCGTCTTTGTTGCCATTTGTATGACTTTTAATAATAGATCATTCTATTTGTCTATATTTCTGAGATGAGGTAGTATTTACAGTATTTACATTATTCGGACTATTGTCCTCATCTTTGTTGCCATTTGTACGACGCTTAATAATAGATCATTCTATTTGTCTATATTTCTGAGATGAGGTAGTATTTACTGTATTTACATTATTCGGACTATTGTCCTCGTCTTTGTTGCCATTTGTACGACGTTTAATAATAGAACATTCTATTTGTGTATATTTCTGAGATGAGGTAGTATTTACAGTATTTACATTATTCGGACTATTGTCCTCATCTTTGTTGCCATTTGTACGACGCTTAATAATAGATCATTCTATTTGTCTATATTTCTGAGATGAGGTAGTATTTACAGTATTGACATTATTCGGACTATTGTCCCTATCTTTGTTGTTATTTGTACGACGTTTAATAATAGATCATTCTATTTGTCTATATTTCTGAGATGAGGTAGTATTTACAGTATTTACATTCTTCGGACTATTGTCCTCGTCTTTGTTGCCATTTGTACGACGCTTAATAATAGATCATTCTATTTGTCTATATTTCTGAGATGAGGTAGTATTTACAGTATTTACATTATTCGGACTATTGTCCTCGTCTTTGTTGCCATTTGTATGACTTTTAATAATAGATCATTCTATTTGTCTATATTTCTGAGATGAGGTAGTATTTACAGTATTTACATTATTCGGACTATTGTCCTCATCTTTGTTGCCATTTGTACGACGCTTGATAATAGATCATTCTATTTGTCTATATTTCTGAGATGAGGTAGTATTTACAGTATTGACATTATTCGGACTATTGTCCCTATCTTTGTTGTTATTTGTACGACGTTTAATAATAGATCATTCTATTTGTCTATATTTCTGAGATGAGGTAGTATTTACAGTATTTACATTCTTCGGACTATTGTCTTCGTCTTTGTTGCCATTTGTACGATGTTTGATAATAGATCATTCTATTTGTTTATATTTCTGAGATGAGGTAGTATTTACAGTATTTACATTATTCGGACTATTGTCCTCATCTTTGTTGCCATTTGTACGACGTTTAATACTAGATCATTCTATTTGTCTATATTTCTGAGATGAGGTAGTATTTACACTATTTACTGACATATGTACGATGTTTCGGCCGTTGTACGCTTCGGTCTTCTTCAGGTGCTAGGAATTTCGGACTGAACCCTTTATTACAATCATTTAAGGACACATGGCCCTCCCAGTGGATATAGACCTTATTTAGTTTCTGACTTGACTCTTAGAGTTGTGAGTTCATTACCAGGCTACAGCAGAGGTAGATCTAATGATATCAAGCAATGAGGATGATATACCCCAGTGATTGTAATAAAAGATTCGGTTCGAAATTCCTAGCACCCGAAGAAGGCCGGAGTGTTCAATGGACGAAAACGTCGTACAAATGGCAACAAAGATGAGGTCAATAGTTCGAATAATGTAAATACTGAGGATGTTGAAAAGTGAAATAATAATATGAAAAAGCGTAAAAAAAGAAGAAAATGAAAAGGTTTAAAAAAAGCAACGAAAAGGAGAATGAATATTGTCATAAAAAAAGGTGGCGACAGAGAAACAGGGGAAAAGAGAAAATATTGAAGGAGAAGTTAGATGAGCAAGAGGAAAAGAAAATAACAAGGAGAGAGATTTAGGAAAAAATTGGTAAAAAAATAAGAAAAAGAAAAGAAAGTAAAATAGAAATATACAGAGGAATAGGGCATAAAAAGAAGAAGAAAAATAATACAAAAGAAAAATAAAGTTAAAAAAAGAAAAAGAAAAGAGAAAGAAAAAATTAAGAAAAATAGAAAAAGAATATAAGAATAAGAATAAGAAAAAGACGACGAAAAAATGAAAAAAAAGAGGAAGAATATAAAAAAGAAAAATAAGGTTAAAAAACAAAATGAACAATAAAAGGAAAATGAAGAAATGAAGAAAAATAGAAAAAGATGAAAAAAGAAAAAAGAAAAAACGAGGAAAAAATTAAAAATAAGAGGAAGAATATAAAAAAAAACAAGGTTTTAAAAACACCAAAAAATGGCATAAAAGATGAAGAAAATAAATGAAAGATAATTAAAAACACGACGAAGAAGAAAATGAAAAAGACTATACAAAATATATATTTAAAAAAAAATAACAAAATGGCAAAGAAAAGAAGAAGAAGAAGAAAAAAATTGAAGGAGAATATAAAAATAAAAATAAGTTAAAAAAAAGAGAAAAACAAAAAAGGAGAGGTAAAGGAGACAGAAAAGAAGCAATAGAAAAAGAATATGAAAAAAAAAAAGTGAAAGCGACGACGAATAAGAAAATGAAAAAGAAGATAAAGAAAGTGAAAGAGACGACGAAGAAGAAATAAAAAAAGAAGATAAAAAGAAAAAGAAAGTGAAAAAGAACGACGAAGATGAAAGTGAAAAAGAAGATAAAAAGAAAAAGAAAAGTGAAAGCGACGACGAAGAAGAAAGTGAAAAAGAAGATAAAATAAAGAAAGTGAAAGAGACGACGAAGAACAAAGTAAAAAAAGAAGATAAAAAGAAAAAGAAAGTGAAAAAGAAGAAGAATATAAAAAAGAACAAAGTAGTTAAAAAAGACGAAAAGAAAAAAGAAATGAAAACCTCATAGAAAGAATGAAGTGGTGGTGGTGGAGGTGGAGGAGGAGGTGTATGTCAGGTGGAGCAAAACATTTAACAATAACAAAGGACATCTTTAATGATCCTGAGGATTCTGAACAACGATGCCTATGTCAAGGGATTTGGTCCACAAACGGCACATATCCTTTACACAAATCTTGAAACCCGAACTTTAGTCGCAGAGACGCACTGTTCCCAACGCAACAAGAAACGGTCGAAGTCTGCGACGCGGGAAAGCAGGAAGTAAACGCGATCGTACAAGAAAAAGCCGGTGGCGAATTAACAGAGAAAATGCCAAATAAATGCGGCTAAGAAGCTTTTTCCGTCTTATTTTCGTCTTTTAAAGGTTAGAGAGTGTTCCGGTTGAAAAGGTGGAGTTGGTGGATACTGAAAGAAACGCTTTTTAAAGCCACTCTTTGTTCGGGGGTAGAAAGAGTAAGAGAGAAAGAGCGAGAGAGGACGAGATGGAGAAGAGAAAGAGATGGACAGAGAATGTGAGAGAGAAAGAGTTGGAGAGAGAAAAAGGAGAGAGAAAGAGCAAGAGAGAAAAACGGGAGAGAAAGAGAAGGAGAAGAGAAAGAGTGTAAGAGAAAGAGATGAAGAAGAGAAAGCGTGAGAGAGAAAGAGCAAGAGAAAGAAGGCGAGAGAGAAAGAGATGGAGAAAAGAAAGAGCGAGAGAGAAAAAGATGGAGGGGAGAAAGAGTGAGAAAGAAAGAGATGGAGAGAAAAAACGAGAAAGAGATGGAGAGAGAAAGAGATGGAGAAGAGTGAGAACGAAAGACATGGAGAAGAGAAATAGTAAGAGAGAAAGAGCAAGAGAGAATAAAGTTGAGAAGAGAAAGAGATGGAGAAAGAAAGAGTGAGAGAAAAAGAGTTGGAGAGAGAAAAAGCGAGAGAGAAAGAGATGGTGAAGAGAAAGAGTGAGAGAGAAGGAGATGAAGAAGAGAAAGAGTGAGAGAGAAATAGCGAGAGAGAAAAAGCGAGAGAGAAAGAGATGAAAGAGCGAGAGAGAAAGAGTGAGAGAGAAAGAGTGAGAAAGAATAAGATGGAGAGAGAAAAAACGAGAAAGAGATGGAGAGAGAAAGAGATGGAGAAGAGTGAGAACGAAAGACATGGAGAAGAGAAAGAGTAAGAGAGAAAGAGCAAGAGAGAATAAAGTGGAGAAGAGAAAGAGATGGAGAGAGAAAGAGAGAGAGAAAGCGAGAGAGAAAGAGATGGTGAAGAGAAAGAGTGAGAGAGAAGGAGATGAAGAAGAGAAAGAGTGAGAGAGAAATAGCGAGAGAGAAAAAGCAAGAGAGAAAGAGATGAAAGAGCGAGAGAGAAAGAGATGGAGAAGAGAAAAAGCGAGAGAGAAAGAGATGAAAGAGTGAGAGAGAAAGAGTGAGAAAGAATAAGATGGAGAGAGAAAAAACGAGAAAGACATGGAGAAGAGAAATAGTAAGAGAGAAAGAACAAGAGAGAATAAAGTGGAGAAGAGAAGGAGATGGAGAAAGAAAGAGTGAGAGAAAAAGAGTTGGAGAGAGAAAAAGCGAAAGAGAAAGGGATAGAGAAGAGAAAGAGTGAGAGAGAAAGAGCGAGAGAGAAAAAGCGGGGAGTGAAAGAGATGAAGAAGAGAAAGAGCGAGAAAGAAAGAGATGGAGAAGAGAAAGAGTAAGAGAGAAAGAAGGGGAGAGGACGAGATGGAGAAGAGAAAGAGATGCACAGAGAATGAGTGAGAGAGAAAGAGCTAGAGAGAAAAAGTGAGAGAGAAAGAGATGGAAAAGAGAAAGAGCGAGAGAGAAAGAGATGGAGAAGAGAAAGAGTAAGCGAGAAAGAGCAAGAGAGAATAAAGTGGAGAAGAGAATGAGATGGAGAGAGAAAGAGTGAAAGAGAAAGAGATAGAGAGAGAAAGAGTGAGGGGGAAGGGAATGGAGAAAGAAAAAGCGAGAGAGAAAGAGATAGAGGAGAGAAAGTGTGAGAGAGAAAGAGTGAGAGAGAAAGAGTGAGAGAGAAAAAGCGAGAGAGAAATAGATGGAGAAGCGAAAGGGAGTGAGAGAGAAATAGATGGAGAAGAGAAAGAACGAGAGAGAAAGAGATGTAGAGAGAACTTGTCTTCACATTGTTATTCCCCTGCTTCACTTGCCCTTTCTCCGATACTCTCGGTTAGTCTGCTTGAACTTTCACTCTTCTCTTATGTAGCCCACCCCCCGCACACCAGTGGCGATACCGCCTTGCTCGGAATGAAACGATTAAAAAACCCTACGGCAAATAAAGGGCCATCATTTGGAGGGTAAAACTAAATGGATAAAAATTTTAGCTCTTATTAAAACTATTTTTTAACAGCAGTTATACCCTTTGGGAAAGGTATTAATCCATCTCTTCCTTCCAGTTATGGGTTAAATAACAGGACAGATTGGGTTCTATAGCCTTGGCTGGCAACCAGTCTACCGCAGAAAGCAATGGCAACCTACTGCGGGATAATCTTCTGCCCAGTCAGTCATGTCTCTTTCGAGGCATATCGCCCAAGCGTGTTTCACGTATGGCACTTAATTGACTACCTTGGGAAAGAAAAGAAACTGTTTGAGTAGAAGAGGGGATTCATTTAACTATTTCGAATGTAAAAGGATGAGACCTTGATGACAATTTTTTTTTATGGCCTATCAACCTCGGCGGGTCATTTATTGCCAACTAAATTTTTATTTATTCATTGCTGGTAATACCTTTTTCTTTCAACAATTTATTGTTGTTGTTTTTTATATTGTGTCTAGTAATACTTTTTTCTTTTCGGGTATCAAGATTCATTAGAATTTGTTTTGTTTTTGTTTTTTTTAGGGCTGGGTCCCCAAGTCCTACCCTTGTTATTTAACCCATAAAAGGAGGGAAGGGACGGATTAATACCTTTCCCAAGGGTACCAGTGCTTAAGTGAATGCAGGGTATTCAACTGGAATTCGAACTCGGCTCACCGATTTCTCTTTCCGAACCGATATCCACTGCACCACAACGCACATCCGTCACTAAACGCTTACAGCACCTGATATTCCCAAGCGGTCACCCATCTAAGTACTGACTAGGCTCAACGTTGCTTATCTTCAGTGAACCTGATGCCAATCTAATCAGTCAGTCAGTTAAGTGCCATACGTGATACACGCTTGGGCGATCATGTTTCGAAAGAGACATGACTGACTGGGCAGAAGGTTATTCCGCAGTAGGTTGCCATTGCTTTCTGCGGTATACTGGTTGCCGACCAAGGCTATAGAACCCAATCTGTCCTGTTATTTAACCCATAACTGGAAGGAAAGGACGGATTAATACCTTTCCCAAGGGTATTTGCGATTAAGTGAATACAATGGATTCAACTGGAATTCGAACTCGGCTCCGGTTTCTCGTTCCGAGCCGATATCCACTGTACCACAACGCACATCCCAATCTAATAGCCCGCGTGAATACATATGGTCGGGCACCTAGGAAGGAATTTCGTCAGAGCAGATACCATGAAGTACATAGTTACCAATGTTTTCAGCAACTGTCTCCCATCTTTCTACAAGCCTACTGATTTAATTTTATGAGAAACTTTGTGTTCATTTTATTTTTTTATATTTTTTCTCGGAAGAATGTATTGAGATACTTTCGACTGTACCGAGTTTGTCCTTCAGTCATTTCAGTTATTCTTCAGAAACAAGGACAAATGAAAAACCAAAGGAGTCAAGTCTCGATAATACGGAGGGTGCTGGAGGGTATCCACTTTTAAATCTTCAAGCTACTGCAAGACCCGTTTTGCAACATTTGCGTTGTTGTGGTTGAAAAAGACGCCTTTTCGATTTGCCAAAATTGGTCGTTTTTTCTTAGACCTCTGTCTGTTCAAACGTCGAAAGCCAGTTGTGATATCGATTTTTAAAACACTTAGCAATCTCTTCGGTCGAAGAACTTCGTTTTATTGTCCACACGTGGCAAGCAGAGCGTCTTCATCGCGTCGGAAGTGTGGTTGACTGTTTAATTTTAAATCTCTAAGACGAAATCTGCCAAAAAAACCTTTTGACTGTCCAAAGAGATGGAGCACGATCCAAACAAAACTTTCTGAATGGTTTTTGTTGAAGATTCGGCGATTATTCCTATTAGTATGGTTTGTAAACTGGCGATATTTCTAGTTACGCGATACGAATATAAACATTAATATCACGTGCAGTAAAAGAAAGAACAACTTACATGGCAATAACAAATAGGCCTTTAATATAGCATAAACAAATATAATACATTCAGACTATTTAAGTACGTCTCAAAACAAGATGAATGTTCATGTCCAAATGGACGAGAAAGTACTGATTGCGGACACGGAAAGGAAACTACAAGACCTCATACAGAAAGTAGCAGTGGAGAGTGACAAGAAGGGACTACAAATAAACTTTAAGAAAACTGAGTGCATGGTCATCAGCAAAAGATACAATCCAAAATGCCAAATACAGGTGGAGAATAACAGAATCAAACAAGTACAAGAATTTAAGTACCTAGGAAGTGTTCTAACAGGAGATGGAAAGTGCAACACGGAGATCCGAAGGCGAATTGGTATGGCAAAGGACGCGTTCCAGAAGATGAGCAAAATACTAACACACAGGAAAATCTCAATAGAAACGAAGAAAAGAGTTCTAGACTGCTACGTGATGTCAGTTCTTCAATACGGCTGTGAATGCTGGACAATATCATCGAAAATGAGGACAAAACTGGAAGCGGCCGAAATGTGGTTCTACAGAAGGATGCTACGGATATGGTGGACTGAGCATACAAGCAACGACGAGGTGTTAGAAAGAATGGCAACAAAATTGATGCTGAGCATCAGTAAGAGACAACTGAAGTTCCTGGGACATGCAATGAGGAAGGAGAGCCTGGAGAACCTGATACTGACTGGACAGATAGAAGGAAAGAGAGACAGAGGAAGGCAGCGGATAACATATTTGCAGGGACTGATCAGGTGGATGACGGAACGGGTGTTGCCAGGAGCAACAGGAGCAAACATACTAAGAGCCACAAGGGATAGGGAGACGTGGAGAGCCATGATCGCCTACGTCCTGAAGGGACAGGGCACATAGAAGAAGAAGAAGAAGAAGCAAAGAAATTATATACTGTTACGCCAGCAATACTTATCGTGGTTATACCCACCAAGGCAAGGAAGGGAACTGACTCCAGACTAGGTACCTCCACTGGAGTCCAGTCATTTTTCTATACCTAAATTTAAATTTAAATTTTAAAATTAAATAATTTATCTTCAAGCTTTAAAATTAGCTTTAATTGAAAGCCAAGACATTAAATTTAATAATTCTTGTAAGCAAAACATACTGGTGTATTTTTAACCGAAATTATATTGATTGAAATCTAAAATTTTAAAACTTTTTAAAAAAAATACCGCCATTGTTGATTGATTGACTCATTACGTAAACAGTAACCAAATTTCTGTTTTTAAAAATATTGAAAAAATAAAATATACCGCGCTGGCACGTTATTTAAGTCAAATCTTAATACTAAAACTTACCTTTGTCCGTTTTCAATCAATTAATAATTGCTTACTCCCAGAAATTTACAATAAGAAAAAAATTAAATACGGTAGCCACTTTTTTTGTATGTAAGTCATAGAGGTGTTAATAGATGACTGCTACCGGATGTTGACAGACACGCAATGTCTGGTGACCAATCGTGATAAAAAAAATTTAATTTTTTTTGGTAAGGGGGTTTTAACTAAATAGTGAAATTAAAAATTTAGCATAATAATTTCAGCACTTATATAATATTTTATAGAATTTTAGTTTAGATTTATAGCCAGACATTTGAATATGCTTTCTGAATAAATAAAAAATTTCGAAACGTAGATAATAAAATTAAAATATCGTAAGATTGAAATTGCGTTCTTCTGTTTTGCTAACGGGTAATAACCCAGAACGCTTGTTAACTTATAAAATCATTTTGACCCATATGGAACACCGTACTTTATAACTTTGACCGTATTTGCACAAATAATTTAATTTATTTTTTTCTTTTTAAAAATATACGTGGTGAAAATTTTTTATTAATTTTTTTTTATAGGCAATATAATCATCAATTCTTAACTAATAATAAAAAAAACGATTCAGTTCTTTAAAAGATTTTTAACATATTTTTAAATCTTTTATGAATTATTTATAATAAAAAAAAATGAAAACAATTCTTTTAAAATTTTATTAGTAATCAAAAAATCTTTTTTCTTCAGACTATAATGTCCTTAATTTTTATTATTTATTCCAGCAATTAAAAGCTTATCAAATTAAATTATATCAAAGTTTAATTGCATTTTTTTATTTCTCTTCGGAGCAGATTTTCGTTTTGTGAATCATAATTTTAAATAAAAAAAAATACATGATTTATATTTCCCGATGAGTTCTGCGTTTAACTAATAAAAAAGAAAATACCAGAAAATTAAAATTTATTAAAATTTCATGAATTTACTTGAAGGGGAGGTAACAGAGTTAAAAAAAAATTTTTCTTAAATATTTTAAAAAAGTAATAATTTCAGAAATAATTGTATTCATTTGTGAATGAGTACTGAAAGTTTCATTAAAATCCGACAATTATTTGATTTTTTGTGAGATTTTCCAAATTAAATGTGTTTGTCATCGAAAAAGTGAGTGACGTAAAAAAATTACGTAATCAATTGTAAAATTGTCGTAATATTTTCGACAACGCTAACGCCAAATCAAAACAAAATTTTCTGCCAAAATTTCGAACATGTTAAAAGGGATTAAAAAATTTTATAAAATAAATAAAAATTACTTTGATCTTTCCTCTTCATAATATTGCAAACAAAGAAAAATACATGATTTATATTTCCCGATGAGTTCTGCGTTTAACTAAAAAAAAGGGAAAAGCAGAAAATTAAAATTTATTAAAATTTCATGAATTTACGTGAAGGTAGGGGGTAACAGAGTTTCAAAAAAAGTTTTTCATCAATATTTTAAAAAAGTAATAATTTAAAAAATAATTTTATTCATTTGTTAATGAGTACTGAAAGTTTCATTAAAATCCGACATATATTTGATTTTTGCAAGAATTTCGAAATTAATGTGTTTGTCACCGAAAAAGTGACTTACGTAAAAAAATTACGTAATCAATTGTAAAATAGTAGTAACATTTTCGACCACACTAACGCCAAATCAAAACAAAATTTTCTGCCGAAATTTCGAACATGTTAAAAGGGATTTAAAAATTTTATCAAATAAATAAAATTTATTTTGATCTTTCCTCTTAATATTATTATAAACATTTTGATGGGAAGAGTTCGTTTTATTAAGTTTTGAACATTTTTAAATCATACGATGCTGGATTTTTTGTTATGTAATGGAGGTACCTACTCCAGACAAAGAAGAATTTCTCAAAAGACAACTGTAATTCCCTTGTAGTGGATAAGAAATGAAGAATTAAAATCAACCCTCTTCTTCCCATTTACAAAAATTCACATGACGTGCGAAGTCCTCGTTTTTCCCAAATAGAAAAAGGACTGACCATGTGCTTAAAGAAATAGTCGAAACCAGATTTTGCAAGTAGGTGTTAAATTGCTTTTTGACCAATGAGAGCGACTTGAAAGACTTGAAGACTTCTCGTTCTAAATGTTCAGGGCATTCATTTGTGGACAAAATGCCAACATTGAAGAAAGTCTGACTTACAACTGGACGATGCAAGCTTTCAATCTAGAACACTCCAGAAATTGGTACCAAAACAAACGACAGTGTCGAGTTGCGGTCATTTTATACAGGGTTTGACCGAAATCCATCCCATATTTTTAATGTTGGCAAAAAATACTAATTTATATACAATGCAAGTCATTATCTTCTGTCTTCTTAATTCATGTTCTTTTATTGTTCTCTCGCCATAATATTTTCTTCTTCTCATATTCTTATAAGTCCTATGCTAACAGTTCCTTCTCTTGCTTGTGGAACTCTCCTCCGACTTCTTGCTTCCCAGTCAACTTTGATTTTCAAAAATATAAACGCAATGTCAATCGTTATGTTATGTATTCGTAATTCTTGTTCTTTTATTGTTCTCTTTCTTTAATTGTGTTTTCTTCTCATATTATTACAAGTTTTATGCTAACAGTTTCTTCTCTCGCTTATGAAACTCTCTTCCGGCTTCTTGCTTTCCAGTCAACTCTGATCTTCAAAAGTTTAAATGCAATGTCAGTCGTTATCTTCTGTCTTCTTAATTCTTGTTTTTTTTATTGTCCTCTCTCCTTAATTATTTTTTCTTCTTCTCATATTATTATAAGTCCTATGCTAACAGTTTCTTCTCTCGCTTGTAGAACTCTCTTCTGGTTTCTTGTTTTCCACTCAACTTTGATCTTCCAAAATTTAAATGCAATGTCAATCGTTATCTTCTATCTTCTTAATTCCAGTCTTTTTATTGTTCTCTCTCCTTAATTATGTTTTCTTCTTCTCATATTATTATAAGTCCTATGCTAACAGTTTCTTCTCTCGCTTGTAGAACTCTCTTCCGGCTTCTTGCTTTCCAGTAAACTTTGATCTTCAAAACTTTAAATGCAATGTCAGTCGTTATCTTCTGTCTTCTTAATTCCCGTTCTTTTATTGTCCTCTTTCCTTAATAATGATTTCCTCTCATATTCTTAAACACTCTGTAACCACTTGTGTTTTAGTGGTTTTATTGTCTTGCTTGGTATGAAATGATTAAGAAAATTATAATGAGAATATGAGATATGTAAAGTATTTCTACAATGCTCTCCTTCAATAGAATTGGCGTCACAGCATCAAGAGCATTGAGATTTAACAAATAAAAAGGAAATCAGTGCGCTGAGTTCCAATTCCAGTCGAGTTTGTTACGCGCAAATGACCTTGTGAAAATTGGTCGACAGAGATACGATCGACATCAAAGGCAGAGAGCACAAGAAATGACCGACAGAGATATGATCGACATCAAAAATAAAGAACAAAAGCGGTGTCCGGCAAGGATATGATCGACATTAAAGGCAGAGAGCACATGCAGTGGCCGACAGGGATATGATCAACATTAAAGACAGAGACCACAGGTAGTACCCGACAGCGATAGGATCGACATTAAAGGCAAAGAGCACAGGCGGTGACCGGCAGGGATATGATCAACACCAAAGTCACATGCGGTGGCCGACAGAGGTATGATCGAGGTCAATGATAGCAAACACAAGGCGACAACAAAAGGTTTGAAATACAATTGGTGACAAAGACCTGACTGACGTCATTGGAACGACAGCCCGAAGGATCGGGGATGCGTGGATGTTTTTGGTTATATAAGTCGAAGATAGAAGGAGAAGAGATCAGAACGCAGAGAGAGAGAGAGAGAGGTGGGGAGTGAGTGAGTGAGTGAGTGAGTGAGAACAGAGAACTTCTTTTGGCTAATCACTCTCTGTCGGCTCCCTCGTGTGTGCTGGATTCTCCCTGTCTCCGATCTTATTCCACACAACCGTCACCGGTGAAGAACAAAAATATAAATTTATATTTCTATAAATACGTTTTCTTGTTCCTTGTGTCTATCAAGACGATTGTCGCTTTTTTTTTCTTTTTAGCAGCAGCGGAATTATATAACATCTGCACAACTTCCTGCACTTCATTGCCCTTAGTAAAGTGTGTCGTTTTGCTATCTCTCCTAATCCCCGTCGTGTAAAGCATTTACATAATCTTATTAGGGTATATTATGCACAGCTTTCATCTGTCTCTTTTGCCTTCAATACGTCCTGTGAGTGTAAAATATTCCAAGCCCTCTTTCCTCGGTGCATTCCCTAGAAATTTCAACTGTCTGTTTCTGATGCGACGTATGTATCTTTTTTATTTCTTATTTTTATAAAGATTTTGTTGTTGATCACGTGTTCAGTACATGATATTCCCAGCATGCACATTTCTGTTGCTTCAAGACAGTCCATAATTTCTGAGGAGATTTCCCAGCATTCACTGCCATAAAGGAATACCTATATTACCTAACATTTACGTATTCTTTTATTTCTTTCCAATAAAATTTTCCTATTAGTTAATGCTTTGCTTAGCTTTTAAAATACACTTTTTCTATCCCACAACGTCTTCGGATTTTGCTGTCATACGTTCTATTCTTTGTTCATACACTTCTCAGATATCTAAATTATTTGTGTTTGCATGATTTTGGTTTCTTAAATTTGCAATTTGCATGTTGGGTTGTTACTTTTGCTAAAAGCTATATACATTGTCCTCTTCCAAATGATATGTAGTCCTTTCTTCTTTTTTTCTCTTCATTGCCTTCTGTAGGAGTTCTTGTAGTTTCCTTTCTGTGTCTGCTATCAGCACTGTGTCATCCGCATATCATATTTTGTTAGAATTATGGCTGACAGTAATGAATCCCGCTAAGTGTTCTAGTTGTCTAAGAATTACTTCACTGTGTAAGCTGAAAAAGTCTGGTGAGAAGACACATCCTTGCCTTATCTCCTTTCTATTTTTGTAAAGTTTCTAAAATCTTTTCTATGCTTATGCAGGTGGTGTGCTCCCAGTATGGTTACTGGGATATTTACCCTTCTCCCCCACTGAAGAGAAATGTGACACAAGGTGGTTTTTAACGTCGTCAAATATTACCCAACCCCCACTTACGCAGTAACTTATTTTTTTTAATCATTTCACCCCAAGCAAGGCATTCCACTGCCACTATTGCGCTTGGGGCTACATAGAGGGAGGTAAATAGGAAGAGTGTTTAGATATAGGAAATGTCAGAAGGGGGAGTGATAGATAGATGGGTGGGTGGGAAGAGTGAAAGAATGGAAGCGAGTTAGTTTGTTAGGAGGTGTCTATTGACCTTACATTTAAACTCCTGGAGATTGTAGCCTTCGGGGAAGCATTCATGTGGAAGGGAATTCCACAGTCGGGAATTGCAAGAAAAGAAACTGTTGGAGTAGAAGTTGCGGTTGCATTTTATCGGTTTCACTGTAAAAGGTGGGATCTAGTTGCTAATCTCGTATCTCGTGCAAATTCGAACCTAGGGGGCACCAGTGATCTAAGTTCATCGAAGCAGAAGCCGTGAAAGTATTTATAGAAGAGACACAGAGAAGCCACGTCGCGCCGGTGAGAGAGAGACTGCAGGCGGTCTGCTGGGTACCAAATTTGTCTTAACTTGTCAAAGCTTGTCATAGCTGGTCTGGTCTGGTCAATTACCCACCAACCAAAAGGCCGGGGAGCAAATATGTCAAGATTACCGCGCAGTTCAAACAGTTCTTTGTGATGTACTTTATCAAACACTTTTGCATAATCTATGTGCGTTGTGGTGCATTGGATATCGACTCGGAACGAGAAATCGGGGAGCCGAGTTCGAATTCCAGCCGAATTCATTGCATTCACTTGCGAACAAATACCCTTGGGAAAGGTGTTAATCTGTCTCTTCCTTCCAGTTATGGGCTAAATAGCAGGACAACCATTCTACCACAGAAAGCAATGGCAACCTACTGCGGGATAATCTTCTGCCCAAGCGTGCATTACGTATGGCACTTAACTGACTGATACTGCCATCATAGCGCGGCGTTGTCCGTGCAACTCAGAACATTTTTTAATTAGATGATTAATGCAGCGTGTTGCAATTCCCGAGCGCTTGTAGTCGCCGCCTCACTTTAAAACTCAGTTATATAAAAAAAATAATTATATAAAAAATTGTTGTTTAAAAATTGTTAAAAAATTCCATTAAAAAAACTATTTTCTTTTGTTTTGCGTAAACGTGATTTGATGTTTTGTGTGACATTGTAAACAGCATTGCGTTTGTTTTTGTTTCAAAATTACGGGGTAAAATATTTACATTTTTTGTTGACTAAATGAATTTCAGAAATTTTTAAATAAGTGTAGACTTTTAATTTTAAAGGAAGAAGTTACATTAATGCCACACGAATTACAGTTAATTTCCTGCATGAAATATTTAGCGAAAAAAGCTTTATTTTTTTTTCATTTTATTTTATTTATGTGTCGACCTGGCTTCCCTGTAGATATGTGTCCCTAGAAAGTTTGAATGGTGTAGCTTAAAAAATGTCGGCATGGATAGATTACAGTCACACACAGACTCACAGATTGCCTTTTATATATAGAGAGATAACTTAGGCATTGACAGTCCTGGCACGCTTGTAATGCTGAATTTCGGCGTCCTTACAAGTATCATGCCCAGTCAGCCATGTATCTTTCGAGACATGATCGCCCAAGTGTGTTCACGTACAGCACCTAGCTGTAACTGCCAAACATCAATAAATTTTTTCTGTATTTGAAAGGGACACACAATAGCGTTCAAAAGATATTCATTTGAAGTAATAAAACTGTTCAAATTGTGTATATTTTGGCATTAAATAACCCATAGACGTGTCGATATGCCGTTACACAAAGTCAACCAAATTAAATCAGTAAGGTCTTTCCCTTTCAAAGTATTTGTGTCCCAATTTTCTTAAGCTTAGGATACTTAGCTAGTCCTTGTTGCAGGTATATTTGTGTTGGTTCATCACTGAGCCCACCAGTTTATTCTGCAACAATGGGATACGTACGCGTTCCAGAAGCTGAGTAAAGTACTAAGATTCAGGAAAATTTTACTAGAAATAAAGAAGAGAGTGCTAGATTGCTATGTGATGTCAGTTCTTCAATACGGCAGTGAATCCTGGACAGTATCATCGAAGATGAGGAAAAAACTTGAAGCAGCGGAAATGTTGTTCTACAGAAGGATGCTGCGGATATCGTGGACTGAGCATGCAAGCAACGATGAGGTGCTGGAAAGAATAGAAACGAAAAGAAAATTAATAGTGAGCATCAGGAAGAAACAACTGAAGTTCTTTGGACATGAAATGAGGAACAAGGGCTTGGAAAACCTGATACTGACAGGTCAGATAGAAGGAAAAAGAGACAGGGGAAAGCAGCCGATAACATATTAGAAGGACCTGAGAAGTTGGATGACAGAACGGGGGTCGTGTGGTGTAACAGGAGAAAGCGTGCTAAGAGCCACCAGGGATAGGGAGACGCGGAAGGCCATGATTGCCTACGTCCTGAAAGGACAGGTCACATAGAAGAAGAATTTGGAAAAAAGTCTTCGAAAATTTTACACTTACAGGTTACATCGATTTTACTCGTATATATATATATTTTTTTTTTTCTTCAAAAATATATTGCTGTTATATTAAAAGCAAGAGGTACAGAGGAAAGCAGTTCATAAACTACCGAACGAACTTGTGTTAATTATTGTCAGAACAGAGATCAGAAGCAGTTAAGATCCAAGGGTTGCTGGCACACTGATCAAGATGAACTACTTGTAAGTATATATTTTTTAATTTTCACCTGGAAAAAAATGAAAATGTAAGATAAAAGTTTATTACAATATACAACTTAATACAAGAAAGCTTCATATATACAACTTAATACAACTTAATACAACTTTATACAACTTAATACAAGAAAACTTAATATATACAACTTAATACAACTTAATACAAGAAAACTTAATATATACAACTTAATACAACTTTATACAACTTTATACAACTTAATACAAGAAATCTTAATATATACAACTTAATACAACTTTATACAACTTTATACAACTTAATACAAGAAAACTTAATACAAGAAAACATTATCCTACACTACCGACCATAATTATTAGGCTACCCCTGTGTTTAAAAAAATGTATTCCATACTATTCTTTAGTATTTACTGCCAAGTGAATAATTGTAAATGAAAATAGATTGTGTCATCATTACCTTTAATGCAGTTTCATCAATGGAAGCATGAATAAAATTTAGGGTGATTCGGACGAGTTCATCTTTTCTTCCTTGCCTTGTAAAATTTTGCAAAGTAATAATAACAAAAGAACCATTCTATTTTCATTTAGAATTATCCACTTGGAAATAAATACTAAAAATAGTATGAAATACATAATTTCTTTTAAACAAACTAAGGTGGCCTAATAATTATGGCCAGTAGTCTATATATATGCATAGATATATATATAGCAAATCTACAGGGTGCGATTGGCAAATTGTCGTTATTTGCCTTGTAAAATTTTGCAAAGTAATAAAAGAACCATTCTATTTTCATTTCGAAAACAACACATTTTTGAAGGAAAAAATTATTCTCAGCAAAACATTTTTAATAAAAAACTAGAAGATGTTTTCAGTTTTCTAAAATAAAAAAAAAATGACATTAAAATCTGACTAAATCAATCTTCTCACTATAACTGAACATTTAAAAAATACCTTAAAACCCCACCATTTTTGGCATTAAATAACCCACAGAGGTGTTGATATGCCGTTAACCAAAACTACAAACTCAAACTCGGATGATTAGTTTTCTTATATGGCTCATTAGGCTAATTGTCTGAGGACATTTTCATTCGCTTGCTCTCTAGCTTCTTAGACAATGCTACAAAAACGGATCTGCTTAGGTCTTTAACCATAGCACCATTAAATAGTAAAAAAGATTGATAAAGAAAAGAGCGATAACAGTGGAACTCAAAAGTGAATTTCCAATGAGCAATGATGCTAGGATGTACGTTATGCTACAGTGGAACGAGAATTCGGAGAGCCGAGTTCGAATTCCACTTGAATTCGATGCATTCACTTACACGCAAATACACTTGGGAAAGGTATTACCTATCCGTTCCTTCAGGCTGTGGGTTAAATAGTGAGACAGGTTGAGTTCTATAGCCTTGGTTGGCAACCAGTCTACTGCAGAAAGTAATAGCAAGCTACTGCGGGGAAATCTTCTGCCCTGTCAGTCATATCTCTTTAGAGACATGATCGTCCAAGCGTATATCACGTGTGACACTTAACTGACTGACATAATTAAAGGAAAGAGTTATATCAGTTCTTCATCTTCTTCTATGTGCCCTGTCCCTTCAGGACGTAGGCAATCACGGCTTTCCACGTCTCTCTATCCCTGGTGGCTCTTAGCACGCCTTCTCCTGTTTCACCATGCAACCCCTGCTCTGCCATCCACTAGCTGCAGCCCATAAATCTAGAATATAAATGTACAGAAACTAGCATGACCACAAAATGAGGGATCAGTTTATATATTGAATAAAATATAGATTTGATCCCCCCACTTTACATCCACATTATAATTTCTTCTAAACACTTGGCAAATATATTTTTCTTCTATGTGCCCGGTTCCTTCAGGACGTAGGCGATCATGGCTTTCCACGTCTATCCCTGGTGGCTCTTAGCACGCTTTCTCTTGTTACACCGTGCAATCCTCGTTCTGTCATCCATCTGATTAGGTCCTTCAAATATGTTATCCGTTGCTTTCCCTGTCTCTTTTTTCCTCTATCTGTCCTGTTAGTATCAGGTTCTCCACGCCCTTTCACCTCATTGCATGTCGTAGGAACTTCAGCTGTCTGTTCCTGATGCTCAGTATTAATTTTCCTTTTCGTTTATATCATTTCCAAAACCTCATCATTGCTCACATGCTCGATCCATGATATTCGCAGCATCCTTCTGTAGAACCACATTTCAGCTGCTTCAAGTTTTTCTTTCATTTTTGATGATATTGTCCAGTATTCACTGCCATATTGAAGAACCGACATCACATAGCAATCCAGTACTCTCTTGTAAGTTTCTAGCGAAATTTTCCTGTTTCTTAATACTCTACTCAGCTCCTGGAATGCATCCTTGTGCTTTTGGATCTCAGGAATATAAATGTGTAGAAACTACTGTGACCAAAAAGTGAGGGGTCAGTTTATATATTGATTGTAATATGAAATTGATCCCCTACTTTATGTCCAATATGCTTCTGTAGAACCACATTTCAGTTGCTTCAAGTTTTTCCTTCATCTTTGACGATATTTTCCAGCATTCACTGCCATATTGAAGGACGGACATCAAATAGCAATCCAGTACTCTCGTTAATGGAATTAAAAAGTCTATTTTCAACAAGCAGTAATGCTGGCGCATTGGTCAATGAATGTCAAATGTTTCCTGTATGGAAACTGTTATATTTAACATTATAAGTCCTGTCCATCGAAATGTCACTGCTGCAGACATAGTTGCAATGAGCAGGCATTGTTTCATTATGGTGGAATGCTTTGATGGAAAACGTCGTTCTCTCAAGTGTGGCTTCTTCTTTCCATGAACTATTTTCCCGCGATAACGTCAACACGTTTTCTCATTGTAGACCCCTTTACACCATCTTGCGTGCCCTTTTTATATACTCTTTATCGTAATCTCCTTTCTCGTTAAGACATGGCTGGAGAGAAAAGATACGGAGTCTTATTATTATATTAATAAGTATTAATTAGTGAGGGATCAGTTTATTACTTCATGACAATAGAAAACCAATGCCCCACTTTATGACCAGTAAAAGGTTCACTTATTTTTCCAACTATAATAGTCAGTTAGTTAAATGTCATACGTGATACACGCTTGGGTGATCATGTCTCGAAAGAGACATTAATCGGGCAGAAGATTATCCTGCCATTACTTTCTGCGGTAGACTAGTTGCCAACCATGGCTATAGAATCCGATCTGTTCTGCTATTTAAGCCATGGTTGGAGAGAGAAGAGACAGAGTTTTATTATTATATTAATAAGTATTAATTAGTGGGGGGTCAGTTTATTATATATTAACAATAGAAAGCCAATCCCCCACTTTATGACCAGTAGAAGGTTTATTTATTTTTCCAACTATAATATTCAGTCAGTTAAGTGCCATACGTGTTCTCATCTCTTCACATCTCTCCAATGCTTTTTTTTCTTCTCTCTTTTTCTCTTTTCATATTCTTGTGGCTTACGGCCTATCATGTTGAATACACTGGTTCTCGGTTAATTACCGAAGTTAAACAACGTTGAGCCTGGTCAGTACTTAGATGGGTGACCGCTTGGGAATACCAGGTGCTGTAAGCGCTTAGTGACGGATGTGCGTCGTGGTGCAGTGGATATCGGCTCAGAAAGAGAAAGAGAAATCGGTGAGCCGAGTTCGAATTCCAGTTGAATACCCTGCATTCACTTAAGCACTGGTACCCTTGGGAAAGGTATTAATCCGTCCTTTCCTCCAGTTATGGGTTAAATAACAAGGGTAGGACTTGAGGATCCTGCCCGTAAAAAAACAAATCCCAATGAATCTTGATACTCGAAAGAAAAAAGTATTACAAGACACAAAACTTATATAAAAACAATAATAAACTGTTGAAAGAAAAAGGTATTACCAGCAATAAATAAATAAAATTTAGTTGGCAATAAATGACCCTCCGAGGTTGATAAGCCATAAAAACAAAACAACCAACCAATCATATTCTTATCCTCCACCAAATATGAATTAAATAGTATGACTTGTATAAGGAAAAACCGTTGTTATTCTAAAAAGAAATTGATAATGCATTTTTTCCTATAAAAGAATTCTTATAATCTAAAATATGTGTCCATGGGTTGATAAGTCGTAAAAATCGAATAAAATCTTTTTTTTTCTACCTCAATTTTTCTAAATGCTTATTCCCGCCTGTTCTTTCTCCCTGTCTTTAACCATCTTTTATCTTTGTATCTCCTCCTCTTTTCTTTAATTTCAACTACCCGGTTTTTTTTTATGCCTACCCCAACATTCATTCTTTCTTCCTTCTTCTTTATTTTTCCCTCAGTTTTTCTTTTTCTATTTTTCTTTTTCACCCACTTTTTCTTTCGTGTTTCTTTCTTGTCTTTTTCTTTTTCATCGACTTTTTCTTTCACCTTTCATTTTGTATCTTTTTCTTCTGTTCGCTTTTTCATTCGCTTTTCTTACTTCTCTCTTTCTTTTTAACCCACTTTTTCATTTACTTTTCTTCTTGTCTCTTTCTCTTTCACCCACTTTTATTCTACCTTTCCTTTTCCCGCTATTTTTCAATTTTCTTTCTTGCTTCTTTCTAATTCAACTACTTTTTCTTTCATTTTTCCTTCTTTTTCATTCAGATTTTCTTTTACTTTTCTTCCTTGTCTCTTATCATTTCACTCACTTTTTTCTTTCAGTTTTCATTCCCGTTTCTTTCTCATTCACCCACTTTTTCTTTCATTTTTCCTTCTTTTTTCATTCAGATTTTCTTTTACTTTTCTTCCTTGTCTCTTATCCTTTCACTCACTTTTTTCTTTCGGTTTTCATTCCCGTTTCTTTCTCATTCACCCACTTTTTCTTTTATTTTTCCTTCTTTTTCATTCAGATTTTCTTTTACTTTTCTTCCTTGTCTCTTATCCTTTCACTCACTTTTTTCTTTCAGTCTTCATTCCCGTTTCTTTCTCATTCACCCACTTTTTCTTTCATTTTTCATTCTTTTTCATTCAGATTTTCTTTTACTTTTCTTCCTTGTCTCTTATCCTTTCACTCACTTTTTTCTTTCAGTTTTCATTCCCGTTTCTTTCTCATTCACCCACTTTTTCTTTCATTTTTTCCTTCTTTTTCATTCAGATTTTCTTTTACTTTTCTTCCTTGTCTCTTATCATTTCACTCACTTTTTTCTTTCAGTTTTCATTCCCGTTTCTTTCTCATTCACCCACTTTTTCTTTCATTTTTCCTTCTTTTTCATTCAGATTTTCTTTTACTTTTCTTCCTTGTCTCTTATCCTTTCACTCACTTTTTTCTTTCGGTTTTCATTCCCCTTTCTTTCTCATTCACCCACTTTTTCTTTCATTTTTCCTTCTTTTTCATTCAGATTTTCTTTTACTTTTCTTCATTGTCTCTTATCCTTTCACTCACTTTTTTCTTTCGGTTTTCATTCCCGTTTCTTTCTCATTCACCCACTTTTTCTTTTATTTTTCCTTCTTTTTCATTCAGATTTTCTTTTACTTTTCTTCCTTGTCTCTTATCATTTCAATCACTTTTTTCTTTCAGTCTTCATTCCCGTTTCTTTCTCATTCACCCACTTTTTCTTTCATTTTTCATTCTTTTTTATTCAGATTTTCTTTTACTTTTCTTCCTTGTCTCTTATCCTTTCACTCACTTTTTTCTTTCAGTTTTCATTCCCGTTTCTTTCTCATTCACCCACTTTTTCTTTCATTTTTCCTTCTTTTTCATTCAGATTTTCTTTTACTTTTCTTCCTTGTCTCTTATCATTTCCATCACTTTTTTCTTTCAGTTTTCATTCCCGTTTCTTTCTCATTCACCTACTTTTTCTTTCACTTTTTCTTTTTGTCTCTTTCTCTTTTTCCAATTTTTTCTTTCACTTTTTCTTTCACTCTTCCTTCTTTCTCACGTCTTTTTTGCATTAGTTAATACCTGTGTATTCCTAGTAGTCTCTCCTCCCACTCTCCTTCCTACGCCTATACCCCCAACTGAGCTGGACATGAAATTTGGGTGCACATCGTCGCGACTAATCACCTACAAATGGTTACCTAACTACCGGTTCCATTTCGGGGTTCATGACTCGAGGCACACCCACCCCAGCTCGTTACTGGATCGACACCTGGTCATTGGCGATATTGCGACTTAGAAATTGGAATGTCCGCTTCCTACTAGAATTAATTGCCAACTTAGTTTACAGTCCAGAAAAATACCTTTAAAACGGCATGCCCATCTGACAGAACCTATTCATAAGTGCACAGGTTTTAAATAAAGGAAGGTTAATTGTCCAATTAAATTCAAGGTATTTATTTATTTTAATTCAAATTCACTATTGTTTTAATTTATTTGCCCAAAAATATCTTTGCACAAGGTAGGAATTCGTTTCTTCTCCTCAACTATGGGTTAAATAGCAGTGCAAACCGGATTATGTTACCTTGGTTAACAACCATTCTAACTGTAACTACATACCTGTGTTGTTGGCAACTTCATTCTACTATTTGTTTCGGAAATCGCAGTAGACTTTTTTAACCATTTCGCCCCAAGAATGGTGATAAAGCCACTAAGATGTAAATGGTTACTGAGAGTCAATCAAACTGAAAAAGATCTTCTTCTTCTATGTGCCTTGTCCTTTCAGGACGTAGGCAATCATGGCCTTCCACGTCTCCCTATCCCAGGTGGTTCTTAGCACGCTTTCTCCTGTTACACCACATGACCCCCATTCTGTCATCTAACTTCTCGGGTCCTTCAAATATGTTATCGGCTGCTTTCCCCTGTCTCTTTTTCCTTCTATCTGGCCTGTCAGTATCAGGTTCTCCAAACCCTTATTCGTCATTGCATGTCCCAGGAACTTCAGTTATCTCTTCCTGATGCTTAGTATTAATTTCCTTTTCGTTTCCATCTTTTCCAAAACCTCATCATTGCTCACATGCTCGATCCATGATATTCGCAGCATCCTTCTGTAGAACCACATTTTAGTTGCTTCAAGTTTTTTCTTCATCTTTGATGTTATTGTCCAGCATTCACTGCCATATTGAAGAACTGACATCAAATAGCATCCAGTACTCCCTTCTTTGTTTCTAGCGAAATGGTCCTGTTTCTTAATACTCTACTCAGCTCCTGGAATGCATCCTTGTGCTTTTGGATCTCAGGAATATAAATGTGTAGAAACTGTTGTGACCAAAAAGTGAGGGGTCAGTTTATATATTGATTGTAATATGAAATTGATCCCCCACTTTTTATCCAATTTGCTTCTGTAGAACCACATTTCAGTTGCTTCAAGTTTTTTCTTCATCTTTGATGATATTATCCAGCATTCACTGCCATATTGAAGAACTGATATCACATAGCAATCTAGCACTCTCTTCTTTGTTTCTAGTGACATTTTCCTGTCTGTCTCTTAATACTTTACTCAGCTTCTGGAATGCGTCCTTCGCAATACCAATTCACCTTCGGAACTCTGTGTCACACTTTTCGTCTTCTATTAAAACACATCCCAGATATTTAAATTTTTGTACCTGCTAGATATTAGTCTTCCGCACCTGTATTTGGCATTTTAGGCGAGCAGAAAGGGCAATGGAAGAGTGGGATTTGAGTTGGAATTGATGACGATTTTACAATTATTTTTTTTTGAAGATTGTAGTTGACAGGAAAGGCAAGAGTTGAGAGAAAAGTAATTATCAGAAAACTGCTTACGTTTATATTTAGTAATTTTATTCTTCATGTGACGTAGGCGATCATGGCTCTCCATAATTTTCTATCTTTTGTAGCTCTTAATAAATTGTCTTTTTTGCTATTTCTTGTAAACCCTGTTCAGCCATCCATTAACTCAAGCTCACTAAGTAGGTTATGCGTTGTTTTCATTTGTCCTTTTTTCTTTCAATTTTTCCTGTAAGTATAAGATTTTCTAAACTTCTTTTCCTCATTATATACCTGGTTCTGGATATGACCACAAACTGCATCTGGCAGCAAGGCCTCTGATTGAGAGATTGTGAGGAGCATGAAACCACCACCTTATTGCTGTTATTCTGAGGTTCACCCTGACCCGGGGTGGTAACGCTTGTTAAGGTCCCAGATATAGGCAAATATTTAAACCCCAAACTGGGGTCAAAACATTATGAAACTACGAGGGCCATTTTTCTTCAATGTAGTCTCTCCCAGCAGTGTCACACACTTTTCCCATCTGTGCACAAGCTTCCGTATTCCCTCAGCGTAAAAATCTTTGGACTGATGTCTCAGCCAATCGCTCACAGCACTTTTGACTTCATCGTCACTTTCAAACTTCTTTAAACAATTTAGCCCACCTGTAGACATTTTTTGGCTGAAACATGTGGCACCATACACAGTTGGTATTCTCCTATGAATTTCAACTGGTTTGCACCCTTCAGCAACCAAAAAACTTGATAACTGACCTCTGTTCAATCCTGGAACATGCTTCTTGGTCGGTCATCTTTGTTAATTTGAAAAATATTACTGCTGTGGGGTCTCCCCTTTTTTCCAAGATAATAGACTCGTCTAGAGTATATATACCCTCCTGCATAGAAGCGAGACGTCATTCATCGTCAGACATCGAGAGATCCCTGTTTTGAGCTGATGCTCAAAATAAGGATTAGAACTGATTGGAAACGTTGTCTTGAAAGCAAAAGGTGGGTAAATGTGGCGAGCCTGGTTCGCGTGAACGGGGCTAGCCTTGATTTTCTCTTTTAGATCTTCTGGTTACATCAGGGTGGATTCCTTTGGAACCCTCCCCTGATTAAGGTAGCATTCTTTTGTGTGAATGAATGTGTTCTTAGCCTGTACCCGGCTTTCTCTTTTATTATGATTCAAGTCGAGATTCCCAACCTCCCCAGTTTGTTTTGGCCTCCTTTTATCTCGGCTGGTTCAGCCTTTTATTGTCTCATTCCATTAATTATTTTACCCCCTTCCCACTCCCTCTGCGAATGTGCTTCTTGATTTCACAGTTTGGCGGAATACAGCAGCCACTCTTTTTTGGGGATGGACGGGTTTTACTAACATTTTATTTTAGTTAAAAGATTTTGTTGAATTTTTAGTTTGTTTTTGGGTTCATCCCCCTCCCATCGTTTCATTTTTCATTAAATGTTTTAAATTATATATTGTAATGTATATAAATGCATTTTTTATTGTCAGGGGTTTCCGCCCCCCCCCCCCCGCTTTTTTTAGGAGTCCCTTGTAAATTTGTAGGATGTGCGTTGTGGTGCATTGGATAGCAGCTCGGAACGAGAAATCAGGGAGCCGAGTTCGAATTCCAGCTGAATTCATTGCATTCACTTACGCGCAAATACCCTTGGGAAAGGTATTAATCCGTCTATTCCTTCCAGTTATGGGTTAAATAACAGGGCAGATTGGGTTCTATAGCTTTGGTCGGCAACCAGTCTACCGCAGAAAGCAATGGCAACCTACTGCGGGATAATCTTCTGTCCAGTCAGTCATGTCTCGAAAGAGACATGATCGCCCAAGCGTGTATCACGCATGGCACTTAACTGACTGACTGTAAATTTGTGGTATTGTGGTGTATGAAGAATTGGGAAGTGATGGATGGGTTCTTTTGGTGATTGTGCAAATTGTAATGAGTGAATGGGTCGTGATAGTGTTTAGCTAGGAATAGGATAGTTAAGTGAGTACCAACCTCTTCCCCTTCTCTTTTCGACCCTGTGCCGCAATTTTTGTATTTCTTATAAAAATAAATATTGACATCGAGAGATCCGGGCCGGGCGATAACATGAGACATCGTGAGATAACATCAGATAACGTCAGATACCGAGAGATACAGCGTCCGTAGTTCATAGTATCTCTGTGCTCGACTCAGCCAGAATATTATTATGCCGCACCCGTCACATCAAAGATTTATATATATATATATTTCTTACTAATGTATTCCTGGATTACTAACCTGCGTTCAAGTTTGTATCCTTTACGTTAATATACTTATCTTTCTATCTCCAATTCTGGTTGTTGTTCCTTTATTTTGTGCAGTTCCCATTCCCGGAATCCACAACACTAACCTTCGTTCAAGTTTGTATCCTTTACGTTTAATATACTTATTTTTCTATCTCCAATTCTGGTTGTTGTTCCTTTATTTTGTGCAGTTCCCATTCACGGAATCCACAACACTAACCTTCGTTCAAATTTGTATCCTTTACGTTTCATATACTTATTTTTCTATCTCCGATTCTGGTTGTTGTTCCTTTATTTTGTGCAGTTCCCATTCCCGGAATCCACAACACTAACCTTCGTTCAAGTTTGTATCCTTTACGTTTAATATACTTATTTTTCTATCTCCAATTCTGGTTGTTGTTCCTTTATTTTGTGCAGTTCCCATTCCCGGAATCCACAACACTAACCTTCGTTCAAGTTTGTATCCTTTACGTTTAATATACTTATTTTTCTATCTCCAATTCTGGTTGTTGTTCCTTTATTTTGTGCAGTTCCCATTCCCGGAATCCACAACACTAACCTTCGTTCAAGTTTGTATCCTTTACGTTTAATATACTTATTTTTCTATCTCCAATTCTGGTTGTTGTTCCTTTATTTTGTGCAGTTCCCATTCCCGGAATCCACAACACTAACCTTCGTTCAAGTTTGTATCCTTTACGTTTAATATACTTATTTTTCTATCTCCAATTCTGGTTGTTGTTCCTTTATTTTGTGCAGTTCCCATTCCCGGAATCCACAACACTAACCTTCGTTCAAGTTTGTATCCTTTACGTTTAATATACTTATTTTTCTATCTCAAATTCTGGTTGTTGTTCCTTTATTTTGTGCAGTTCCCATTCCCGGAATCCACAACACTAACCTTCGTTCAAGTTTGTATCCTTTACGTTTAATATACTTATTTTTCTATCTCCAATTCTGGTTGTTGTTCCTTTATTTTGTGCAGTTCCCATTCCCGGAATCCACAACACTAACCTTCGTTCAAGTTTGTATCCTTTACGTTTAATATACTTATTTTTCTATCTCAAATTCTGGTTGTTGTTCCTTTATTTTGTGCAGTTCCCATTCCCGGAATCCACAACACTAACCTTCGTTCAAGTTTGTATCCTTTACGTTTAATATACTTATTTTTCTATCTCCAATTCTGGTTGTTGTTCCTTTATTTTGTGCAGTTCCCATTCCCGGAATCCACAACACTAACCTTCGTTCAAGTTTGTATCCTTTACGTTTAATATACTTATTTTTCTATCTCCAATTCTGGTTGTTGTTCCTTTATTTTGTGCAGTTCCCATTCCCGGAATCCACAACACTAACCTTCGTTCAAGTTTGTATCCTTTACGTTTAATATACTTATTTTTCTATCTCAAATTCTGGTTGTTGTTCCTTTATTTTGTGCGCTTCCCATTCCCGAGATCTGAAACAACTACCAACAATACTGTTTTGAAGAAAAAATTATTACCATAACACATTTTTGAAAGAAAAAAAAATATTACCAGCAATACATTTTTAAATACAAACTAAGACATCTTCAGTTTTCTAAAATAAAGTAAAAGAATTAATCAAAATCTGACTATATCAACCTTCTCACTATAACCGAACATTCAAAAAATACCTTAAAACCCTACCTTTTCTGGCATTAAATAACCTGCAGAGGTTGAAATGCCTTTAAACAAAACTCAAACTCGTTATATACCCTAGAAATTTCATTGCACTAACTCATCACGTGATCTCGATTCCCTCTACCTTCTCTGCAAATATTTTCCCGGCAATTGTTCTTATGAGTTTTCCTTCTTGATGTCTCGGCTGCTTTAATTTATGCATGCTACTAGATTGGCAATTAGGTCCCACCGTTTTACTATTGAACTATCTAGATGCAACCGTATGTTCTATTCAAATATTTTCTGTTCTCGCACTTGTAACCTGTAGATATCTTGCTTCCCTGTCAGCTACAATCTGTAAACATTTAAATGTAAGGCTAATCGCTTTCGTCTGTTTTCCTGAACCCTGTTTTTTGTCCTTTCTTCTTAATGTAGTTTACATACAAAGTAAGCCCTTGCAATCTAGTGCCATTTTTTATTTATCTGGAGTGAAATGAAGCAAAAGAAATAGTATCGTACAAAACCTCATCTGCCCAAATAGTCATGTCACTTTCAAGACATGATCGACCAAAGCGTATATCACGTATGGCACTTAACTGACTGACTGACTGACTGACTGTCGTTTAGGTTAAAGGTTGATATCGTAAATAATTAGAGTGCAAGCATTCATTATTATGTTTGTACGAAAAAAAATGATAGGGGTCTCACTAGACACAAGTAATTTTGTGAAGAGAGTGAAAATTATGCATTTTCAGTGACTGGTTGCACTATAAACAAGTAAATCTTTTTTCAAAAGGGGTTAAAGTTCATTCAACATATTGAAGGAACGCTTGGGCGATCATGCCTCGAAAAAGACATGACTGACTGGACAGAAGATTTTTCTGCAGTAGGTTGCCATTGTTTTCTGCGGTAGGCTGGTTGCCAACCAAGGCTATAGGACCCAATCTGTCCTGCTATTTAACCCATAACTGGAGAGAGAAGAGATAGATTAATACCTTAATAATAGTATTTGAACATAAATAAATGGAACGAATTCGAATGGAATTCGAAATCGGCTCTCCGATTTCTCGTTCCGAGCCAATATCCACTGCACCACAATACTGTAATTTATAACGGATTTCTTTTATTTTCATTCTACAATAACATAGGGTTTACTGTGAGACATAATGGGCTAATATATTTGCTAATATATGCTATATTATTTCTTTTGCGATCTTTGCTCTCCGATCGTTGAAAAACAGCAAGAAAAGGAAATTGTTGTCGTGTCTTCTCTCTCAATAGTCTATGTTGGACTCTTCCGCCTACATAATTAGTAGGAGAGGAGGCCTTAGGAGAAAGTTGAATTGATTAAACGCTGGACGACCGACAGACGCACTAGTCGTGTAATACTCTTCTGTTGTATTTACTAAAAAATATATAATGTTTCTATAATATATGTTTTGTTATTTCTTAAACTTTTAACTTGGTCACAACAGAAACAGAGAGTTAACTTCTGGTCAGTTTCAAACGAAACCCCACTTTCCTTGGGAAGTCGGTCTGTGTAAAAGTTGCGAGAATCGAGATAAATACGTCCTCAGTACGCCACTCAGTTATACAGGGTGCGATATATTGTCATCTAAATGAGGCCAAAATGAAAACTATACTGAGAAACTCACCGACAAACAATATGACATCCGCTTCGCTATGTCTATTGCTGATGTGCCAAAGGTAGTTTCCTAGAGAGCAACACACTGCGTTTCTTTGGCCTCACTTTTTCAAACGGCCTAATGTGGAAACATTACATCGAATCTATAGCTATATCTACTGCTGGGTCACTGTGTGTGGCTAGGAAGTTTTTCTCGTCAGAATCCATCTTGCACATTTATAAATCTACCACTCGTCTGTGCATTGGGTACTGTTGCCATATCTGGTTGGGTACTCCTGCTATTCATCTTGAGATTTTCAACAAAACCCAAAGAAATTTGAAATATAATCGATCCTGACTTGGCAGCCTACCAAGTAACTAATAATAATAATAAAACAAAATGTCCTTAGCAACCGAAAGAATTTAAAAATATAATAGTATAAAAATAGCGTTCTTTAAATTTTTTCACTTGCTAAGGACATTTTATTTTGTTATTATTAGGTACTTTGTTTTAATAAATTCATTTGGTTTTTTTACCCTGAAAAAGTTCCCATTGAATAAAACGCGTTGTCAACAAATACTTTTACTATTGTCTTTTACATTTATATATATTGTCTTTTGTGTATATATACGGCGATAGAATTCTGGGAAGGATTAATAAAATCCGGGATAAGGTTGGTAAATAATCCAGGATGATCCTAGTAATATTGTTAAAATATTAAAACTGATCCAATAGACAACTGAATGCAAACCAATTCAATTTACAGAGCAGATATTCATTTAATTATCTGTAAATTTAGATTCCCCACTAAGTTTTATCTGAATTTACACATAAGTAAATTATATATATATATATATATATATATATATATATATATATATATATATACTTCTGGCCATAATTATTAGGCCACCCCAGTTTTTAAAAGAAATTGTATATTTCATACTATTTTTAGTATTTATTACCAAGTGGATAAAAAAGCGAGAAGATTAGAAAAGAGAAAACCGGAAACCGCATCCTAAACAGGAAACAAGGGATGAGCCTCTTCACCTGTTCAATAGACGTGGGTGGAGTGTGAACCGGGCGATAGTTTAGTCTATCTACTCCAATTGAAAAAATAGAAAGAAAAAAAAGTGAGAAGATTGGAAAAGAGAAAACCGGAAACCGCATCCTAAACAGGAAACAAGAGATGAGCCTCTTCACCTGTTCAATAGATGTTGGTGGAGTGTGAAGTTTGTTTTATATATATATATATGTATATATATATATATATATATATATATATATACATACATATGTATAAGGCTCTACATTTGTATCGAGCACTCTTTGTAAAAGTAAATGCATGAACAAAAGGTTAAAAAACCTACGAGTTCAACAACTTAGTTACAAGACTATATATATATATATATATATTAATAGCGGTGGTAAAATTCGGATTAAGGTTGGTAAATAATCTAGGAGGATCCTAGTAACATCGTTAAAATATTAAAACTTTTCCAATAGACAGCTCAATGCAAACCAATTTGATTTACAGAGCAGATATTTATTTATCTGTAAATTCAGATAAGATTTAGTGGGGAAATAGCCATTTTCAATAAGTTTTTAGACATGCATTCTTCGACACCTTATAAATAGAGAATGAAAAAAAAATGCAGGCATCAAAACCAAAAATAGACAACGCTCATGTGCGATAGGAACAATATAAAATGGCAAAATTCTCATCTTATCTATATATATATATATATATATATATCTGTAAATTCAGATAAAACTTAATGGGGAAATAGCCATTTTCATCATGTCACTTTAAGGCATGCATTAGTCGACCCCTTAAAAATGACATGTTGAAAATGGCTATTTCCCCACTAAGTTTTATTTGAATTTACACATAAAGTAATAATATATATATATATATATATATATATATATATATATATATATATATATATATATAGCATAATGATAATCCACGTATACTGTCTTAATATGTACAGGAAAAACTACTAAAATGTTGTAAGTTAAAAATGCATTTTTTGACAGTATTTATTTAGTTCTATTATATATATATATATATTTGATATTTCAGACCGGCCTCGGCCATTCATCAGAAACAAATGATTTTAAAATATATATATATATATATATATATATATATATATATATATATATATACAGAGAGAGAGAGAGAGAGAGAGAGAGAGAGAGAGAAATAAACAAATACTGTAAAAAAAAAAATTTTCAAACTCAAAACGTTTTAATATTCTTTCCTATATATATATTATTTACTTATGTGTAAATTCAGATAAAACTTACTGGGGAAATAGCCATTTTCAACATGTCACTTTAAGGCAAAGTATTTTCACGGCTTCTGCACTGACGAGCTTATCACCCTGCTGTCTACTCTACATAAATTTGCTCATCTTACTAGACTGACAAATAGGTTCCACCCCTTTACTGCGAAAACGGTCCAATTTAACCGATCTCTTCTACTCTATCAGTTTCTTTTCTCGCACTTTCCGCCTTTGGAACTCCCTTCCTTATACTTCTTTCATTGACAGCTAAAATCTCCAAGAGTTTAAAAGCAACGTCAATTGCCATCTTTTATCCCCTTGATTCACATCTTTCTTTTATACTTTCCCCCCGACTCCCCCCGTACCTTGTTCCTTTTTCTTCTCGCTCTTCTCATTTGTAAACCCCTACGCACTAATACTGTCTTGCTAGGGAGTGAATCAATTAATATATATATTGAGAGAGAGGGAAAGGGTGAGGTTTTATTCCACACGAGTTATTTTTTAAGCATTTTCTACTCTTTCTGTAAGCAAACAGAATGAAAGAATGAAAGAAAGTAAAGTTTGGTTTTATATTTCCCCAAAGCGAGAATTGACACTTTCATTTGAAAATCATGAATTTATTGACATGAATCAGACAAAAATACACCAGGGGCAATTCTCTACATTTCATTTCAGATTGTACAAATCCCTTCACTAACGTGAATTTTATTGTCGTTTGCAAAAATCTAAAAGAATAAAATAAAATAACAAAACAAAAACAAAAGATAATGTCTTTCATTTTGAAAAATTAAACAATGTTTTATTTAATGTTTAATTGCTCTATAAGTTTCGCCTTTGAGAATGCAACTTGCAAGTTCAATGTCTGAAATTGGTTTTTGAAACCGCGAGATGTGATAAAAGTTAAGAAAACTTAGAATATTTTAAGCGCTCTTGTTCCGTTTTCTAGCACGTTTTTTGTGCTGAAATATTCGGTTGGTCATATTTTGATGACTTTTTTCAAATCATTCACGGAAAAATGTAATGAAAAAAAGGGTGAAAGAAGGAGAAAGAAAATGGAAACAAGAAGAAAAATTTAAGAAGGGACAGTAATGTTGAAGAAAGAAAGAAAACGTTTAAGAGGAAAAAGTTTATAAGACAACAACAACGAACATTCGAGAGGAAAGAAAGAATGAAAAATGAAAACATGTTCGGATGAAACTAGAAAGAAAGAAAATAAAGAAAGAAAATATTAAATACAGAGAAACAGACATAGAAAGAAAGACAGACCGAAATAAAGAAAGAAAGAAAGAAAGAAAGAGAAGGGAAAGTAGAAAACTAGAAGAAAGAAGAAAGCTAGAAAAAATAAAAATAAAAAGGTGTTCAAATAAAACGAGAAGGCAAGAAAGAAATAGAAAGAAAGAATGAAGGAGAAAAGGTGGTAAAAAAGAAAGTAAGAATGAAAGAAAAGTAAAAAGTCGTTCTTATAAAACCTAAGAAGAAAGAAATATAAACAGAAGAAAAATAAAGAAAGAAAGAAAGAAAGAAAGAAAAAAAGAAACAGAAAGATTGAAAATAGAGTTCAAAAAATAATAAAAGATATTTTAATAAAACGAGGAATGACGGTTGAAAGAAAGAAATAAGACGAACGGAAATAAAAAATCAAAGAGAAAAGAAGTATAAAGAAAGAAAGAATGAACGAAAAAGAAGAGGAAGTAGAGAACAAAAAGATAGAAAGAAAGAAAGAAGATAAAAGAAAGAACGAAAAAGAAGAGGAAGGAGAGAATTAAAAGAAAAAAAAGAAAGAAAGAAAAATAAAGGAAAGGAGGGAACAAATAAAAGAAAAGAAATAAAGAAAGAAGATGAAATAATGAAAAAGAAGAGGAAGCAGAAAACAATTAAAAGAAAGAAAGAAAGAAAGAAAGAAAGAAAGAAGCAGAACGAAAAAAGGGGGAAGCAGTGAACAATTAAAATACAAGAAAGAAAGAAAGAAAGAAAGAAAGAAAGAAAGAAAGAAAACGAAAGAACGAAAAAGAAGAGGAAGCAGAAAACAATTAAAAGAAAGAATGAATGAAAGAAAGGTAATTTTTTTATTTGTTCCCGAAGACCTTTACCCCTTCAAATCTTTCCGTGCAAATGTATATGCTGAACTCAAATCGATAATTGTTTATTGAAGAATTCCATCTTTAATCTACTGCTAAGAAGGTTGGGTCACTATGTCGATCCAGGATGTTTTTTCCACCTGATTCCATCCTGCATATATACAAGTCAACCATCCGTCCGTGCATGGTGTACTGCTGCCATTTATGGTCAGGTGCCCCTGCCGTTCTCCTCAGTGTTCTTGACAAGCTCCAAAGGAGAGTCTGTAATGTGATAGGTACTGATCTGGCGACTCGACTGCAGCCACTTTCCCATCGTCGAAATGTGGCCTCCCTCTGTCTCTTCTATAAATATTTTCATGGCTTCTGCTCGGATGAGCTTAAGTCACTGATGCCTCCTCAACAGGTGTTTACCCGTGCAACCAGACTGGCAACTGGGTCCCACCCATTCACAGTCAGGTTAGCCAAATGCAGACGACAATTCTACTCCTGCAGCTTCCTCTCTCGCACTTCCCGCCTGTGGAACTCACTCCCGTATTCTTGCTTTCCTGACGGCTACAACCTCCAGAAATGTAAATGCAAAGTCAATACTCATCTACTAACCACAGGCCTCTAACTCTCTCCCCTCCCCTGTATAACCTTCACTTTCTCTCCACCTATGTATCTGTCATCGCACCTTCTTTCTCAGCTTTCTATTGTTCCTTTCTAACTAGCTTGTACTCCTCACTCTTTTCTAATTAATCTTTTTACATTTATGTAACCCCCTGCACATCAGTGGCGTTTCCGCCTTGCTCGGGGTGAAATGATTAAAAAAAAAATGTTAAGGGTTAGAAAAAAATCGAACTTCTTCTAGATGTTTATCTCACCCCTAACCGCCATTGAAATCTCTCATTTACCGCTGAATGACTTTATGCGGATTAAGCTATTTTGCGGCCTATTTACTTCCTTTGTGCAATTACTACGCGATTTGTTTTGTTTCGGAACTCAGTTTTCGCTGAAAGTTGCGTGGGCTGTAGATTTTTTTTTAAAAGATAGTTAACTTTCAAATAGATATTTCTTTAAGAATGTTAACTTTCAAATTTATGAAAATAAGTGTGGTTTAATTAACCTTCAAATGCATTGCGTGTATTTGCGTGTTTTTTCCTTTTTTTTTTTCAGAAGAAAGTTAACTTTCAACTTTATGAAAATAAATGATAACTGTAGTTTTACTTAACCGTCAAATATATGAAAATACATTTGCGTGTTTTTTTTTGTTTTTTTTCCCTTTTTTTATGAAAATAAGTGATACTTGTAGTTTTACTTAATTTTTTACGACGGAAGTTAACTTTCAGTTATATGAAAATATAGAATTTTTTAAAGAAAATAAACTTTCAAATATATGAAAATAAGTGACGAGTGTAGTTTAATTAACCATCAAATATGTAACACAAAAAAAGGAAAAAAAATACACGCAATAACCCTAACCCTCACCCAACCCCTAACCCAATTATCACTTATTTTCATTTATTTGAAAGTTAACTTTCTTCTCAAATTAAGTAAACGCAACTTCCTTAAATTCATTACCGTAATAACCCTAACCCTTTATTTGTATTTGAAAGTTAACTTTCTTAAAAAATATTCTACAGCCCAAAACAAAAAGGAGAAAAAAAAAACGCAAGTACACGCAAATTTCAGGCGAAATTGTGTTCAGAAACAAAACAAATTGCATAGTAATTGCATAAAGGAAGTAAATAGGCCGAAATAAGAATCCTACACCTAGTCATTCTGCACTAAATCAGATATAAGAACCGTAGTGACATATAGTTCGATTTTTTCCTGGTCGTTAAGATAAAAAAGGTAGGTTTCTTCAACAAGCAATTATCGATTTGAGTTCAGCATATAGATTTGCATGGAAATAAGGATGTTTTGGAAAGATTTGATGGGGTAAAGGCCTTCGGAGAACAAATCAAAAATTTACAGAAAGAAAGAAAGAAAGAAAGAAAGAAAGAAAGAAAGAAAAAGAAGGGAAAAGAAGGGAAAGCAGAAAACAATTGAAAGAAAGAAAGAAAGAAAGAAAGAAAGAAAGAAAAAGAAGGGAAAGCAGAAAACAATTGAAAGAAAGAAAGAAAGAAAGAAAAAGAAGGGAAAGCAGAAAACAATTGAAAGAAAGAAAGAAAGAAAGAAAGAAAGAAAGAAAAAGAAGGGAAAGCAGAAAACAATTGAAAGAAAGAAAGAAAGAAAGAAAGAAGCAAAACGAAAAAAGAAAAAAGGGGGAAGTAGTGAACAATTAAAATGAAAGAAAGAAGTAAAACGAAAGAACGAAAAAAGAAGGGAAAGCAGAAAACAATTGAAAGAAAGAAAGAAAGAAAAACAAGAGAAAGCAGAAAACAATTAAAAGAATGAAAGAAAGAAAGAAAGAAAGAAAAAGAAAGAGAAAGCAGAAAACAATTAAAAGAATGAAAGAAAGAAAGAAAGAAAAAGAAGGGAAAGCAGAAAACAATTGAAAGAAAGAAAGAAAGAAAGAAAGAAAGAAAAAGAAGGGAAAGCAGAAAACAATTGAAAGAAAGAAAGAAAGAAAGAAAAAGAAGGGAAAGCAGAAAACAATTGAAAGAAAGAAAGAAAGAAAGAAAGAAAGAAAGAAAAAGAAGGGAAAGCAGAAAACAATTGAAAGAAAGAAAGAAAGAAAGAAAGAAGCAAAACGAAAAAAGAAAAAAGGGGGAAGTAGTGAACAATTAAAATGAAAGAAAGAAGTAAAACGAAAGAACGAAAAAAGAAGGGGAAGCAGAAAACAATTAAACGAAAGAAATGAAAGAAAGAAGATAAAAGAAAGAACGAAAAAGAGGAGGAAGTACAGAACAATTAAAAGAATTGAAAGAAAAAAAGAAAGAAAACAAAATTAAAAGAAACTAAGAACGTAGAACTAGAAAGAAAAGAAGTAAAAAGAAACAAGGAAAGAAAAGAATAAAACCAAACAAAAACAAAAAAAACAACAAAGAGAAACTGGAAAAAGAAAGGAAGAAAAAGAAAAGAAGAAAAATAACTTAAATAAAGAATAATAAACGATTATGGCCCTCCACTCTCTCTATTCTTTGTAGCTCTTCAAACCCCTTCTACTCTAATCCTGCTCAACCTCTGCTTCGCCATCTATCTGCTTAAGTCCATAAAGTATGTCACTCGTTGCTTTCCCTTGTCTTCTTGAGGTCGTTTTCAATTCCCACATTTTGACACGTTCGGTAACAAAAGTTAATTCTCGATTTTTAAAATCTTTCAAAAATAAAATATACTTTCTGAAACTTTATTTGAGGAATATTAGCTAATTTAAAGTATAATTAATCTGTTTTGGAAAAACTATTTTTTACTTCGAACATAAAATAAGAAAGAAACAAACAGAAGCAGGGATTAAGATACTTCTTATGATTTTATCATTTGTCAATCACGTAACAAGTACTTGACGTAAAAGTGTTGACAGATTTTTACAAAGATTTTATCTGTTAAAATATCATTTAAAAAAAAACGACAGTTGAGTCTCTTTTTTATATAATGTCTAAGTAGTCAGTAATCTGAAAAATATTCTCCTGTCATCTACTTTTAGCTGTATTGACTTTAAAGTTACGACAGTCAGCCAGTCAGTTAAGTACCATACGTGAAACACGTTTGGGCGATCATGTCTCTTTCGGGACATGACTGACTGGGCAGAAGGTTATCTCGCAGTAGGTTGCCATTGCTTTCTGCGGTAGACTGGTTGCTGACCAAGGCTATAGAACCCAATCTTTTTTTTATTTTTTATAAGCGTTTCACCCCGAGCAAGGCATGTCACTGCCACTACTGCGCAGGGGGCTACATAGAGTGGAGAAAGGATGATTAAATATTGGAAATGTCAGAGGGTGGGTGATAGGCGGGTAAGGATACCGAGAATGAGGGATGTGTAGATGAGAGTGTTCTGAGAATAATTGGGAGTTAGTGTGATAGGAGGTGTCTATTGACCCTACATTTAAACACCTGGAGATTGTAGCTGTCGGGAAAGCAGGCTTGTGGAAGGGAGTTCCACTGTCCTGTTATTTGACTCATAGCTAGACGGGGAAGAGATGTAGTATATTATTAAGTACTGATTAATGGGGGATCAGTTTATTACTTCATAACAATATAAAACCGACCCTCCACTTTATGACCAGTAGAAAACTTCATGTTTCCAACTATTATATTCAATTATTCAGTTAAGTGCCATACGTGACACACGCTTTAGGCGATCATGTTTCGAAAGAGACATGACTGACTGGGCAGAAGATTATCCCGCAGGAGGTAGCCATTGCTTTCTGCGGTAGACTGGTTGCCAGCCAAGGCTATAAAACCCAAACTGTCCTATTATTTAACCCATAACTGTGGGGAAGAGATGGATAAATAGCCTTCACCAAAGGTATTTGCGCGTAAGTAAATGCAACGAATTCAACTGGAATTCGAACTCGGCTCCCCAATTTCTCGTTCTGAGAACCACAACGCGCATCCACTCTGTACCCAGTTGCTGCGTGGTAGATAGCTGGGAAATATTTAAACTTTGAACCGGGCGTCCGCACTTTAAAACATGACCTTGTGTCACAACTCACTCTAGTGGAGGAGTGGGTCTGTCAGTTAAGTGCCATACGTGATACACGTTTGGGCGATCATGTCTCGAAAGAGACATGACTGACTGGGCAGAAGATTATCCCGCAGTAGGTTGCCATTGCTTTCTGCGGTAGACTGGTTGCCGACCAAGGCTATAGAACCCAATCTGTCCTGTTATTTAATCCATAACTGGAGGGATGAGACGGATTAATACCTTTCCCAAGGGTATTTGCGCGTAAGTGAATGCAAGGAATTCAGCTGGAATTCGGGGTGTGTACACATGATATATATAAAGTCGTCGCTCTTATTTTCTGTTAATGTCGTATATGGTCGACCTTACTTTAAAAAAAGAAAACAAAAATAAACGGACGTTATAAGATATTTTATATAAATAATTTTTTTTTAAAACTTTGTGCAAAATGATTTGTATTAAGCTTCTTAATCTTTGATTAGTAAATATGCTTTTCACTTAATAACAATATCAACTAATCGGTTAAAAGTAATGCAGAATTTTAAAATATTTTTATAATGAATTATTAAAATGAAGTTTTTTAAAATTAAAACAATTCTCGTCAAAATTCATTATTCATCTATAAAATATTTTTCTAAGTGTCCTTAATGAATACAGGGTGTCCCTAAAGTTCGTGTGTACATTAAAAAATTTATAACTTTATTTGTATTTGCGATAGAAATAATTTGTAAAAAGGATTAGAAAGAAGTAAATCTATATATTTTGAGGTTTTAATTTTAATTTAATTTAAGTTTCCACATGTTCTCTATCATTAGCAATACAAAGAGTAATACAATTTTGCAGTTCATGGAAAACATTTGTCAAGTGATTTACAGTAAAATAGTCTGTATACAGGGTGTCCATAAAGTTTGTGTGCACTTTAAAAGATTTATAATTTTATTTGTATCTACAATAGAAATAATTTGTAAAAATAATTAGAAAGAAGTAAATCTATATTTTTTTAAGGTTTTATTGAAACTTTATTTAAGTTTCTACATGTTCCCCATCATTAGCCATACAAAGGGTAATACGATTTTGTAGTTGACGGAAAACATTTGCCAACTGATTTACAGTAATGCCTGAAATCACATTAGTTATTTTAGCTTTTAAATCTTCTAATGAACTAGGTTTGGTTGCATACTCATTTGTTTTCACATCTCCACATAAAAAAAATCTAATGGAGTCAAATCTGGCAAACGTGGAGGCCAATAAAAGGGTTCACCACTTCCGATCCACCTGTTTACTTATCTAAAAATTGTTGCAAATTTTGTGGTAAAAGATTATTCAATAACTATACTTAAAACTAGGTACATTGAACTTTATAACATTTTTTACAGATTATTTCTTTCACAAATAAAGTTATAATTTTTTAAAAGTGCGCTATCTATCTATCTATCTATCTATCTATCTATCTATCTATCTATCTATCTATCTATCTATATAAGCCTATTCATTGTCTATCTATCTATCTATATATCTATGCCTATTCATTATCTATCTATCTATCTATCTATCTATCTATCTATGTCTATTCATTATCTATCTATCTATCTATCTATCTATCTATTTTTGCCTATTCATTATCTATCTATCTATCTATCTATCTATCTATCTATCTATCTATCTATGCCTATTCATTATCTATCTATCTATCTATCTATCTATCTATCTATCTATCTATCTATCTATCTATCTATTCATTATCTATCTATCTAAGCCTATTCATTATCTATCTATCTATCTATCTATCTATCTATCTATCTAAGCCTATTCATTATCTATCTATCTATCTATCTATCTATCTATCTATCTATCTATCTAAGCCTATTCATTATCTATCTATCTATCTAAACCTATTCATTATCTATCTAAGCCTATTCATTATCTATCTATCTAGCCTATTCATTATCTATCTATCTATCTATCTATCTATCTATCTATCTATCTATCTATCTATCTATCTATCTATCTATCTATCTATCTATCTATCTATCTATCTAAGCCTATTCATTATCTATCTATCTATCTATTCATTATCTATCTATCTATCTATCTATCTATCTATCTATCTATCTATCTATCTATCTATCTATCTATCTAGTTTTATTCATTATCTATCTATCTATCTATCTATCTAAGCCTATTCATTATCTATCTATCTATCTATCTATCTATCTATCTATCTATCTAAGCCTATTCATTATCTATCTATCTATCTATCTATCTATCTATTCATTATCTATCTATCTATCTATCTATCTATCTATCTATCTATCTATCTATCTATCTATCTAAGCCTATTCATTATCTATCTATCTATCTAAACCTATTCATTATCTATCTATCTAAACCTATCTATCTATCTATCTATCTATTATCTATCTATCTAAACCTATCTATCTATCTATCTATCTATCTATCTATCTATCTATCTATCTATCTATCTATCTATCTATCTATCTATCTATCTATCTATCTAAGCCTATTCATTATCTATCTATCTATCTATCTATCTATCTATCTATCTATCTAAGCCTATTCATTATCTATCTATCTATCTATCTATCTATCTATCTATCTATCTATCTATCTATCTAAGCCTATTCATTATCTATCTATCTATCTATCTAAGCCTATTAATTATCTATCTATCTATCTATCTATCTATCTATCTATCTATCTATCTATCTATCTAGTTTCATTCATTATCTATCTATCTATCTATCTATCTAAGCCTATTCATTATCTATCTATCTATCTATTTAAGCCTATTCATTATCTATCTATCTATCTAGCTAGCTAGCTAGCTAGCTACATTTGACTATTCTTATCTATCCATGTTTTGCTAAAGAGATAAAAATAAAAATGCAGATAGGTCTATGACATTCAACAGGAGAAAGACAAAAAAGAGGAGAGTGTGACGAGTGAAAGAAAGAGAAAATCAGAGTGAGTCACAGAGTGGTGGAAAGTGAGAGAGAGGGAGAGAGAGAGAGGGAGAGTAGTGGGGAAGGCGAGTCAAAGAAGAAAAAAAATAATAAAATAATTTTTTTTACACATTATTTCTATCACGAATACAAATAAAACTATAATTTTTTTTAAAATGCACCCGTACTTTATGGATAAACTCTATTATTCATAAAAAAAATTTAAAGCTTTTTTAATTAAATAATGTCATAGTGTTATTGCATTTTGTATTTTACGATTCGTAGCAGATTTTCGGCAAATGAGTGGTAGTTTGAAAAAAAATGTTGATTTACATTTTTTAAGAAGTCCTGCATTTAACAAATGAAAAATTCTTCGGAAAATTTTAATTTCTCAAACGTTCATGACATTAAATGGGGGTAACATATGTAAAAGAAAGTATTTTTTACCAAGATTTTCTAAAAAGAAATTAAAAAATAATTTAATTAATTTGTAAATACGTTCTGAGAGTTTCATTGAAATCCAACAATTATTAGATTTTTTTCAAGAATTTCCAAACCAATTTGTTTTTCACCTGGAAAAAAAGCTTTAATACCGTAATCGTAAATATTCCGTCGACCGCAGAAAAAAAAAGAACTTTTAACAATATTTTCGAATAAGCTAGAAAAGATTTTTAAAAAATATTTTTTTTTTAATCATTTCACCCCGAGCAAGGCAGAAATGCCACTGATGAGCGGAGGGCTACATAACTGTAAAAAGATTAATAAGAAAAGAGTGAGGAGTACAAACTAGTTAGAAAGGAGCAATAGAAAGCTGAGAATGCAGGTGCGATGACAGATACAAAGGTGAAGAGAAAGGGAAGGATATAGGGGGTGGGGAGAGCTAGAGTCCAGTGGTTAACAGATGAGTATTGACATTGCATTTAAATTTCTGGAGGTTGTAGCCGTCAGGAAAGCAAGAATATTAATAAAAAATGAAAATACTTAGGTCTTTCCTCTTAAAAATAACAAACATTTTGACGATAAAAATTTGTTTTTATTAAGTTTGAAAACTTTTTTTCATCATGCTAGTTTTTGGTAATTTTTCAGCGAAAAATGAAGGTACCTATCAAAAATAATATGTTGAGGACATGGTGAAGAGGAAGAAAAAAGAAAAAACTTAAAGTGAGAAGAAAGAAAAAATTGATAAAGAAGAGAGAAGAAATAATATTTAAAAAGGAAAAACAAAGATCTTCCTTCCTCTTCTATCTATCTATCTATCTATCTATCTATCTATCTATCTATCTGTCTGTCTGTTTTAGACTGTTCATATCTATCTATCTATCTGTCTGTTTTAGACTGTTCAATATCTATCTATCTATCTATCTATCTATCTATCTATCTATCTATCTATCTATTTTCTATTCTGTCTATCTATTTTCTATCTATCTATCTATCTATCTATCTATCTATCTATCTGTCTGTTTTAGACTGTTCATATCTATCTATCTATCTATCTATCTATCTGTCTGTTTTAGACTGTTCTACTATCTATCTATCTATCTATCTATCTATCTATCTATCTGTCTGTCTGTCTGTCTGTTTGTCTGTCTTAGCCTGTTCATATCTATCTATCTATCTATCTATCTATCTATCTATCTATCTGTTTGTCTGTCTGTTTGTCTGTCTTTGTCTTTGTCTTGCCTGTTCTTATCCTATCATATCTATCTATCTATCTATCTATCTATCTATCTATCTATCTATCTACATTTAACTATTCCTACCCATGTTTCGCTAAAGAGAGCAGTTACGAAATAAAAATGCAGATAGGTCTATGACATTCAACAGGAGAAAGACAAAAAAGAGGAGAGTGTGACGAGTGAAAGAAAGAGAAAATCAGAGTGAGTCACAGAGTGGTGGAAAGAAAGAGAGAGAGAGGGGGTGGGGGAAGGAGAAGTAGGGAGAGTTGCGGTTAAAGCGCGAGTCAAAGAAGAAATAAAATGAGTGGGCAAAAACGAAACGGCACAAGAAGCGTAAAAAGCAACGTGGGTGGAACTCGATGTTTAAAAGGAGGCGGGCGCAGTCTTCCTGACGTCATCCCTGAAGAGCGAAGCAAAGTTGAAAATGATAAAGTCATAAGATTTTCTAAAAAGTAAAAAAAATAAAAAATAAAAACTAAAAAAAACTAAAAAACAAAAACAAAAACAAAAATAAACAACAAAAAAAAAAACAGAATCTTTCCAAGCCGAAAAGATTTGCCTGAGGTTTTTTTTGTTGTTGTTTGTTTCTCTTTTCCTTCGCTTGAGTTTCTCTAGCTTTTGTCATTTGCAAATCCGTTTCCAACACGAAGCGATGAAAATTCAGACGGAATTGCTGATATTAAAAAAAAAAAAAAATGTCGCAGTGTCTGCGGAAAAATATCACATCAACCGAAGTTCGTATCGACACTTTCCGCTCGAAACCCCAAATTTTTCGTTGGGACCCGGCGGCGTGAAAATTTCGGATTCACGATGAGCAACAGAGAGAAAAGCAACTAAACAAATAAATAGATAAATATTTTTAAAAATAAGTAAAACTAAGAAGACAAGTTGAAACAGGGCGGTGGCCCTGATTGAGTCATACCAGTGCATGGGAAGTGGTTAGAGACTTAGGGTATTGAGACACTTGATAATTCTGAGCGAAGGAGTAGATATATCAACAGAAGGAAAATATGGGAGAGTGGCTAATCTTTTTTTTTTTTTGTAATCATTTCACCCCAAGCAAGGCAGAAATGCCGCTGGAGCACAGGGGGTTACAGTGAGAGAATAAAATAAAAGGTACAGGGGATGTTGAAGAAAAGATAACAGATGGATGGGAATCAAGTAAATAAAAGATGGCAATCGACGTTTCAATAAACTTTTGGGTATTGTAGCTATCAGGGAAGCATGCAGATTTAAGTTCTATAAATGGGAAGTGCGAGAAAAGAATCTGTAAGAGTAGAAGAGACGGTTACATTTGACTATTTCGACGTTAAAAGGGTGGGACCTTAATGGTCTAGTAGCATAAGTAAATACATTTGGCCAAGGCTCCAGGGCGAAAAGCTCATCAGACCAGTTGCTATGAAAATACTTGTAGAAAAGACAGAGGGAAGCCACATCGCGTCAGCGAGAAATTTAAATAGCTTGGTATCTGTTCTGACAGAAAACGGAAAGTGCCACACTGAGATCCGAAGACGCATTGGTATGATCAAAGCTGCATTTCAGAAGCTAAGCAGAGTATCAAGAGACAGGAAGATTTCTTTGAAAACAAAGAAAAGAGTACTACTTTGTTATGTGATGTCTGTCTTTCTGTACAGAAGTGTATGTTGGACAATCTTCTCAAAGATTACGAAGAGAATCGAAGCAACCGAAATGATGTTCTACCGAAAGATGCTGAGAATAGACAGAACATTTGAGCAACGACAAGGTTTTGGAGAGAATGGAAACGAATACCTGGTCGTTAGTAAAAAAAGGGACATGAAGATACTAAAATCAAGCAGGTGTAAAAATTTAGATACCTGGGAATGTTCTGACAGAGAACAAAAAGTGCGGTACTGAGATCCGAAGACACATTGGAATGATAAAGGACGTATTTCAAAAACTAAGCAGAGTATCAAGAGACAGGAAAATTTCGTTGGAAACAAAGAAAAGAATACTGGACTGTTATGTCCTCCTATATAAACGCTAATGCTGGACAATCTTGCCAAAAATGAAGGAAATACTTAGAGCAACCGAAATGTTCTACCGAAGGATACTGAGGACACTATAAATAAAAAAAATGAGCAAGGACTAGGTTTTGGAGAGGATGGAAACAAGAAAATTTATACTTAACATCAGGAAGAGACAGTTGAAGTTTCTGGGACACGTAATGAGAGAATAATAATTACAGGACGGATAGCGAGAAAGAGAGACCGGGGAAATCAACGTGTGACATACCTGATTGGCTTGAGCAAGTAGATGGCAGACCTGGGTTTGAGGGGAGGCAGCTAGGACGCAGTCATGCGACAGTCAAGAGGCAGTCAAGACGCAGCGTAACTATACCGTTTGGACTTACCACTCTATTTTGCTGATTACTAATACTTACCATTGTATATATGTTCTGTTATTCTAATAGACTGTTTGAATCTACCTTCTTGTTTCCGTGTCTTACTTCCGGGCCCTAACAGACCACAACAACTTAGCGACTAAGATTCGACACAACACTAAGTCCTGATGAGACATAGAACACAAGAAGAAGAAGGCTGTTATTCTCAATGAGAGGCAGAGGACACTTCTCGGCGTGGCCTGAGAAGTAATTTATTGTCACATTGAAGAGACGAATTTACAAAGATTGAGAAGAAAGGGGAGACCAACATAGATCACTGGACCTTGTGCGAAAGACAGAGGACACTTTTCGGTGATGCCTGAGATGTAATTTATTGTCACATTGAAGAGACGAAGTTTACAAAGATTGAGAAGAAAGGGGAGACCAACATAGATCACTGGACCTTGTGTGAAAGACAGAGGACACTTTTCGGTGAGGCCTGAGAAGTAATTTATTGTCACATTGAAGAGACGAAGTTTACAAAGATTGAGAAGAAAGGGGAGACCAACATAGATCACTGGACCTTGTGTGAAAGACAGAGGACACTTTTCGGTGAGGCCTGAGAAGTAATTTATTGTCACATTGAAGAGACGAAGTTTACAAAGATTGAGAAGAAAGGGGAGACCAACATAGATCACTGGACCTTGTGCGAAAGACAGAGGACACTTTTCGGTGATGCCTGAGATGTAATTTATTGTCACATTGAAGAGACGAAGTTTACAAAGATTGAGAAGAAAGGGGAGACCAACATAGATCACTGGACCTTGAGTGAAAGACAGAGGACACTTTTCGGTGAGGCCTGAGAAGTAATTTATTGTCACATTGAAGAGACGAAGTTTACAAAGATTGAGAAGAAAGGGGAGACCAACATAGATCACTGGACCTTGTGCGAAAGACAGAGGACACTTTTCGGTGAGGCCTGAGAAGTAATTTATTGTCACATTGAAGAGACGAAGTTTACAAAGATTGAGAAGAAAGGGGAGACCAACATAGATCACTGGACCTTGAGTGAGAGACAGAGGACACTTTCCGGTGTGGTCTGAGAAGTAATTTATTGACCAGACGAGTTTTTACGAAGACCGGGAAGGAAAACAGACCAACATAGATCACTGTGAGAGGAAAGATATCTCCTCGTCTCCGGTAGAAGGTCTTGATCTGCATTATATGTAGGCGGGAAGTATATAAGGGAATGTAGTGCTCTTCTCGAGTATATAATAGACTGGAGGATTTTGCTATGGCGTATGTCCATGATATTTTATTTTTCTAGAGACACGAAAGAATGGCGCGTTATTTACAATTAGTCTTTTAACGACGAAATGAATGTGGCTTGAAACTGAACTTATAAAAATGTGAACTTCTCAAGCATCAAACAAAATATCTGGATTTGGTTATAAAAATATTTTTATTATATTATTATTATGTCATTTTTCATTATATTTCGATTTCTGCTATGGTCGCACTACCAACCAAGTCTGCGGGAAGACCTAAGGTAAGTCGTGGTGTGTTGTTATGGCTCTATTTCATCTTCTTTCATCTTTCATATCTCCCCTAACATCCCTAGCGTTACATAGATAAAGTTTTCCTTAGTGTGTGGGCTGTACTTAACAAGACAATTTTTTGTATATCTCTTAAGCTGGGGTTTCCAGGGATTCTTTCAATGTGTTGTTTTGTTCCATTTTTTTATCATTCCAAGTGCACCTACGATCACTGGCACAACTCTTGTTTTCAATTTCCACATTTTTTCTATTTCAATTTCCAGGTCTTTATATTTTGACAGTTTTTCAAATTCCTTGGTTGCTATGTTACAATCCGCTGAACAAGCCATATCAATTAATAGACAAGTTTTCTCTTTCTGGTTTTTAACAATAATGTCCGGCCTATTTGCTTCATTTTTTCTGTCTGTGTAGATGGTGTAATCCCATAGAATGGTGACATCTTCTATTTCTGTAACCGGTGCTGGGTGATGTTCATACCAGTGTTTGTTTACAGATTTTCCATAGTTATTATTATTATTATTTTGTTTTGGCAACACACGTAAACGTGTTGACTTCCTTACGGTTTTCAATTGTTAAAATCATCGCTATAATTTTTGTCGAGATTAACAAATTCTACATTTCGTTTAGTTTCAAAAACCAATCTTTGAATTTGTTTGGAAGATATCATGACAAAAGATCTACTTCGCGGTTTGATAATTTCTTTAATTTGATACAATTTTATTGGACATTAAAGGATATTTTTTAAAATTTAAGGGTTTCATGTGTGTAAAAGAATAAGAAAAAGGAAAAATATTGAGGAGCTAGAACAATAGAAGAGTAATCAGGAAGACAGTAGATAATGATTGACATTGCATTTAAATTTTTGAAGATTTCAGGTGGTAGACACAAGGGGTTACTGAGTGTGAAAGAATAAGAAAAAAAGAGAAACATTGAGGAGCTAGAACAATAGAAGAGTAATCAGGAAGACAATAGATAATGATTGACATTGCATTTAAATTTTTGAAGATTTCAGGTGGTAGACACAAGGGGTTACTGAGTGTGAAAGAATAAGAAAAAAAGAGAAACATTGAGGAGCTAGAACAATAGAAGAGTAATCAGGAAGACAATAGATAATGATTGAGATTGCATTTAAATTTTTGAAGATTTCAGGTGGTAGACACAAGGGGTTACTGAGTGTGAAAGAATAAGAAAAAAAGAGAAACATAGAGGAGCTAGAACAATAGAAGAGTAATCAGGAAGACAGTAGATAATGATTGACATTGCATTTAAATTTTTGAAGATTTCAAGTGGTAAATATATAACACTGTTTGATTATAAACAGAATATCTACTAAAATACGAGTATCGATAAAAAATAATGTTCAAACAAATCATTTCAAATTGTCGGTTGTTTATAACCAATTTCGTTAATTTTCGTTAATTGCCGTAACATGATGATTATCGTAAATAATCAGGCCGGTAGAAATAAATATATAATACTGCTTGATTATAAACAAAATATCTACTTAAATACGAGTATCGATCAAAAATAATGTTCAAACAAATCATTTCAAATTGTCGGTTGTTTATAACCAGTTTCGTTAATTTTCGTTAATTTCCGTAACATGATGATTATCGTAAATAATCAGGCCGGTAGAAATAAATATATAATACTGTTTGATTATAAACAGAATATCTACTTAAATACGAGTATCGATCAAAAATAATGTTCAAACAAATAATTTCAAATTGTCGATTGTTTATAACCAGTTTTATTAAACTTAGAGATATGTCAGATAGATTCTGGAAAGAAAAATTTTCTGCAATGTCACTCATTACATTCTGTCTTGTTAATTCCTGTTCTTTTATTATTCTTTCTTTTTAAAAGTATTTTCTGTTTCTCAGATTCTCATAACACCCATCGCGTCATCGTTTCTTTATTAATTAGTATCGGATAAAATCATTTTAGAAATATTGTCTAAGATTGGAGTATTCAGAGGAGAAAGCAAGCAGAAATACAGAGGTGATTCAACGTCGGGGACATAGAATCGCGAGTACTAGCCACTGAATTGACGGAACTAAAACAGCGGAAGATATCTGAACATTTACCATGGAAATATAGTCAGTATAATCTACAAGGAAAAAGGCTTCATATTGAAAAACTTTTATATTCTACAAGATCGACTAAACAATTTTGAACTTTATCATGGTGGCTTGAAAGTGCAGATTCAGCCTAAATAAAGCATCTCTATTCAATTCTTAACTAATCTGACTACTAGGTGTTCGTCTCTCGCCCAGTTCACACTCTTCCGTGGTCTTTTGAACAGGAGCAGAGTTTTGCCCTTTGTTTTCTGTTTAGGATTAGGTTTCCAGTGCCATCTAAAGTCTACTTCAACTCTATTCTTTCAACATCTTCGCTCCGTTCTTTTGAACAGGAGTAGAGGTTTATCCCTTTTTTTCTTGTATAGGGTTAGGCTTCTGGTTCTTTCTAAAGTCTATTTCAATTCAATAATAACGTCTCTTCCCGGTTTTATAAACAGGAATAGAAGTTTATCTTTTCTTCTCTGATTAGGATTGGCTTCCCGGTTCCTTCTAAAGTCTACTTCAACTCTATACTTCTAATGTCTACTCCCCAGTTTTATGAACAGGTGTAGAAGTTTATCCTTTCTTCTCTGATTAGGATTGGGTTTCCGGTTCCTTCTAAAGTCTACTTCAACTCTATACTTCTAAAATCTCCTTCCGAGTCTTATGAACAGCAGTGGAAATTTGACATTTTTCTTTGTTCAGGAAGGTTTTCTGGTTTTGTCTGAAGTCTACTTCAACTCTATATTTCTAACGTCTTCTCCTGAGTCTTACGAGCAGGAGTGGAAATTTAGCATTTTTTCTCTGTTCAGGATGGTTTCCTGGTTTCGTCTTAAGTCTACTTTAACTCTATATTTCTAACGTCTCCTCTTCAGTCTCAGAAACAGGAGTAAAAATTTATTTCTTCTCTGTCTATTATTAGGTTTCCGATTTTTTAAAATGTACTTCAGCTCTATATTTCTATCGTCTGCGACTAATATCCTGATCTTTTATTTACTTGTGTTTCTAAATAGGAGTCGATAGGTTTGCCTATCGGTAGAGCAGCTATTGTATTCCGTTTTACCTATGTTCAGCCTATCCGACCCTTGTATGTTTGCTTCTTCTTCCTTTTCTTCTATGTGTCTTGTCTCTTCAGAACGTAGGCGATCGTGGTCCTCCACGTTTCACTATCCTTTGTAGCGCTTACTTTTCCTATTATCCCAATCCTCGCTCCTCCATCCCTCTGCTCAATTTCATCAAGTATGTCACGCGTTGCTTTCCCTTGTCTCTCCTACCCTCTATCCGTCCCGTGAGCATCGGATTCTCCAAGCCCGCCTGCCTCACTACATAGAAACTTCAGCTAAGTATCAGTTCCTTTTTTGTGTTCATCCTCTCCAAAACTTCGTCGTTGCTTACATGTTCTATCCATAGTATGCTCAGTATCCTTCTGTAGAACCACATTTGATAATGATCTGAGAATGTTACTTGGCTGGTCGTTAATAACAAATACAGTGTAACCCGGATATAAGAGAGTTGTCGGGACCGGATAAACGTTATCTTATATCCGGTTTTCTTTTATATCAGGGTTTGGTGTATTTTATATATTACCACAGGCTCTAATTTGGAACCAAATAAAACCTCTCTTTTACCTGGGTTTCTTTTATATCAGGGTCTCTTATATCCGGGTTAGACTGTATAAAATTGAAAAAAAAAAGAAAGGTGTTAAGAACGAATAAATAGCTTTTACCTACTCATTAAGTATCAGTAAATAAGCTCTTTCATACATTGTCACCCATGACAAAATTCTATCAACAAATACAGTCATGGGGGGAAAAAATCCTAATTCTTGTTCTGTTTATTTTTACTCGGTGATTGTTTTTTCTTTCAGATTTTTTGCCGAAGCCCTCTTTCTTTTCGTCTTCAATTTTACTTTGCCGTTTGAAAGATTTTCTTTCCTTTTTTTTATTTTAAAATTAATCCAGAGGCTAATTGTGCCACCCGCAGTCGATTGAGTGACTAAAAATTCTAAAGCACTCACCCACGTTCCGCAAGAAACAGCTGTTCGGCACATGAATGCACCCCAAAGCCGGTCTACATTTCTGCAAGATTAACAATGAATCTTAACTCACTTTCCAACGCATACAAACGATCATGCTTGGTACTTGCCCTCATCTCCCTGGGGTAAGCTGTATTAATTAAAACTCGTCTTATTAAATCGTTTTGAATTACACATCTTAATTCATGGGCAATTAATATACATAATAATAATAATGACATTCAAGACCTACAAGAAACCTTACGAAAAAATTGTTTTGAATAGCAAGTCAAGAGAGGGTTGTTTGAACATTATCAACAACACCAATAACGACAGAAGTTATTTAAGAGAAAAAGTGGAAAAAGGATTATTCTACAGGAATTTTGTGGTAAAAAATAGAGAGTCTAAGCCCAAAGACGAGAACTTGTCGTCGGGAATAAAGATCAGTCAAGTGATTGATGACAATATTCCAGCAGATACTCTTGTATTAGACGGCGTTCTTATGACAAGGAAATGAATACTTAGGAGTTCGTACAACAAATTCACATATTTCAAATTTGAGGAGTAATATAACGAGAAGGTAACTAAAGAAATCGGTAAAAAGGGATACAAATTAACTACAAGATAACTGAATGTATGGTCATCAATAAATGTTCTAACAGAAGACAGAAGTGCGACACTGATCTCCAAAGGAGCATTGGCATGGCCAATAATACCTTCCAGAAGCGGAGAGACAGGAAATTTTCATTGAAAACAGAGAAGAGAGTGAAACTCTAGAGAGATGGTTAATGTTTACTTAGTTCGGCCTTGTGTCAGACATAACCAAACTCCCTACAGCTTACTAGTTTTTCCAAAATTATCATCATCAGAATTATCAAAAGGTTTTCATCGGAAGGTTGGTTGCAGGTTAGAATATGTGCAATAGTGTGGAATAGTGTAAGAATAAAATATACATTTTTCATTTTAAAATATAAATTTATTAAAAAGAAAGATTAACAAGAATTAGTAGGAATTAATGTTCAATTAGAAAGTTAAGGGTATCAAAAATGTTCATAGTAGTAATTGTTTAAAGAGTATATGCGTATGTACGTATGTATGTGTTTGTTTGGTAAGAATGTTTTTGGATATAGAAGAAGTCTAAAGGGCCAACTACAGGATGAGGATACTAAAATCAAGTAAGTACAAAAATTTGAATATTTGGGAAGTGTTCCAACAGAGGACGGAAAGTGTGGCACTGAGATCCGAAGGTGCATTGGTATGGCTAATGATACATTCCAGAAGCTGAGAAACAAAGAAGAGAGGACTGGATTTTATATGATGTCTCTCCTTCAATATGGCAGTGAATGCTGGATAATCTACTCAGAGATGAAGAAGGAACTTAAAGCAACCAAAATATGGTTCTACAGAAGGATGATGAGGATACCATCTTAATAATAATAATGATGATAATTTAAGTACTACATTGAGAAAACCGGAATAAATGTGTTTGTTTGGTAAGAATGTTTTTGGATGGTGATGAAGAAGTCTGAAGGGCCAACTACAGGATGAGGATACTAAAATCAAGTAAGTACAAAAATTTGAATATTTGGGAAGTGTTCTAACAGAGGATGGAAAATGTGACACTGAGATCCGAAGTTGCATTGGTATGGCCAATTATACATTCCAAAAACTGAAAAACAGGAAATTTTCAATGGAAACAAAGAAGAGAGGACTGGACTTTTATATGATGTCCCTCTTTCAATATGGCAGCGAATGCTGGAAAATCTCATCAAAGATGAAGAAAAGGCGTTAAGCAACCGAAATGTAGTTCTACAGAAGGATGCTGAGAATACTATGGGCAGAACATGTAAAATACATGTAAAAGAGAGAAGGAAGAGACAGTGATAAAGAAATACAAAAAAAAAAGATAGACGATTAAAATACGTGGAATGGGGAGAGGTTGAGAGAAAAGTAGGTGTCATTTGAAACAAGAGACGAAATAAAATTACAAATAAGTAAGATAGAAAATAAAAACTTGATATAAAAGTGTTGGGGAGTCACCTACTTTTTACACACTCAATGGACTCTTCCAAAGTATACAAATAATCCTACCTACAGAGAACAGTAGTTGAGTAGTTGTACTCTACTACAACACTGTCAGCTCTCTGCCTTCGGGTAGAGGGCGCTCTCTGCTTCCGAGCAGAGAGCAATAACCCAGTCGTGGTTCCGCCGAAGGGTAGAAGCACGACTGGGCAAAAATAGACAGACATTTTTTGTCCGGGCCATATAGCCCGGAAAGCCCAGATATAAACTGACCATGTGTCATATGTTGCCCTTACTGGGAGGGACAACTAAAGATAGAGTAGTTGTTATTAGAGTTAGTGTTTGTCAGAGCAGTTGAACCGATCAGCAAGAATATAGACTTATTACCTGGACTTACTTCTTTGTATATAGTTGACTTCCACTATCAAGTATTCCTGAATCTGCTAACCTTGTACAGGGTGTATATCTTTTGTGCAATACACTTAACATTTTTTTACTCTCATATCTTTTTTGTGTTATTATTATATTGTGTGGTTTTCTAAACAAGAATCCACAACAAAAAGCCATTAAATTGACATTAATTCTGTGCTAACGTTAGCCGACTAATGTATTTTTCTTTTAAGAACATTTAAAACAATCTCGGAATAATTTTGATAAATTCTTCCGAGACTGTCGGTACAAAATTCTAACTCAAAAGTTCAGACTCAATCAAAATTCAGACTGAATATTTTCCAATTCAATTTAAATGATACACAATGCTAATTAGATTGCCTAAACCTTAATTCTACTCGCCTATCTTCTTGAAACATTATCTCAAGACAATGCACTTGATTGATAAGAAAAATGAACGCGGAGATTGATTCAAATATCACGCTCTCAAAGACAAGTCGTTTGTGCTTTTAAATATTTTAACAACTATTAAAATTTGAATATTTGGGAAGTGTTCCAACAGAGGACGGAAAGTGTGGCACTGAGATCCGAAGGTGCATTGGTATGGCTAATGATACATCCCAGAAGCTGAGAAACGGGAAATTTTCACTGGAAACAAAGAAGAGAGGACTGAACTTTTATATGATGTCTCTCCTTCAATATGGCAGTGAATGCTGGATAATCTCCTCAGAGATGAAGAAGGGACTTATAGCAACCAAAATATGGTTCTACAGAAGGATGCTGAAGATACCATCTTAATAATAATAATATTGATAATTTAAGTACTACATTAAGAAAACCGGAATAAATCCTAGTATATTATTGTTCTATATGTTTCAGTTTCTTGTCACGATAAATATTCTGCGAAGGATCTCTATGTCTGAGGTTGTACGACTTCATGGAAAACACATACAATGCAAGATATGTGATTGTTAAAACTAAAACCATTGTGAATGAAATAATAATAATAATAATAATAATAATAACAACAATAATAATAATATTTCTTCTTGGAAAGAAATGACACACTACCGCTTGAACAAAAAGTGTGCAAACGTGGCTGTTACGGGTGTAAATACCAATTACTTATTAACAGGATGATCTTGGAAAACTGCTTCAGTGCAAAGAAATATCTTAGTACTGCCTGGATAGATTATCATAAGGCATTCGATAGTGTACCACATTCCTGGATCTTAAAGATTTTAAATATATACAAGATATCACCCGTCATCATCAATTTCATCAAACAATGTATGTCGATATGGAAAACAAGCCTTTACCTCAATCATATAAATAGAACCTATAAGCACCCCAAGCAAGGTGGTACCACCACTAATGCACAGGGTGCTACACAAGAGTAAAAGTTTAGGAGGGACTGAAGAGAAAGTCGAATCATTTACAGGGTGTGTCAGAGAAAGGGCAAACGAAGGATGGGAACACAGGTGTGAAGATAATTGCCAAGGTAGAGAGAAAGGAAAAGAACAAGACATATGGGGGTGATGTAGAAAGGATTGGAGTCAATAAGAGATGGGAATTGACATTGCATCTAAATTCAGAAAAAGGGCAAACGAAGGATGAGAACACAGGTGTGAAGACAGTTGCCAAGGTAGAGAGAAAAGAAAAGAACAAGATATACGGGCTGATGTAGAAAGAACTGGAGTCAAGTGGATAAGAGATGGGTGTTGACATTGCATTTAAATTCCTGGAAGCTACATAAGAGTAAAAGTTTAGATAGGAGGAGGGTAAAGAAAAAGATGAACCAGCTACAGGGTGTGTCAGAGAAAGGGCAAAAGAAGGATGGGAACACAGGTGTGAAGACAGTTGCGAAGATGGATAGAAAAGAAAAGAGCAAGATATACAGGGTAATGTAGAAGGAACTGGAGTCAAGTGGATAAAAGATGGGTATTGACATTGCATTTAAATTCCTGAAGGTTGTAGACGTCATGAAAGCAAGTATACGGAAGGGAGTTCCACAGGCGGGAATCGCGAGAAAAGAAGCTGAAGGAGTAGAATTCATGGCTGCATTTGGTAGATCTAACGGTAAATGGGTGGGACCTTGTTGCCAGTCTGGTTGCACGAATAAATTCGTGTGGCGGGGGCACCAGTGACTTAAGTTCGTCGAAGCAGAAGCCATGAAAATATTTGTAGAATAGAGAGAGGGAAGCCACATCCCGGCGGTGAGAAAGTGGCTGGAGTCGGGCTGTCATGTCGGGACCTATCACATTACAGATTTTCCTTTGGTGTCTCTCAAGAACTCTGAGATGAACAGCAGGGGCGCCTGACCGTATATGACAGCAGTATTCTATGCACGGACGGATGGTTAATTTTGATGGTTTGTTCAGTGGACTGTAACATAGCATCCAATGAATTTGAAAAACTAGCGAAGTATAAAGACCTGGAAATTGAAATAGAAAAAAAAATGTGGAAATTAAAAACAAGAATAATACCAGTGTTAATAGGTGTGCTTGGAATGAAAAAAAATCTTGAAAATCACAGCTTAAAAGATATACAAAACATTGTCTTGATAAGTACAGCCATCACACTAAGAGGAATTTTGACCATGTAACGATATTGACGTTATGGGAGTTAGAGAAACTAATCATGAAATGTAGCCATGAAACACGACTACACGCTTTAGGTCTTTCCACAGACTTGGTAGGTAGTGTGACCATAGCAGAAATGAAAATATAATAATAATAATAAGAAGAAGAAGAAGAAGAAAGAAAGAGACATGGCGTATTTGACAATACAGATAAATGGTATAAGCAGAGAATAAATGTTATTGTAGACGAAAAGAAAATTAAAACTCTTTCGGAATTTGAGATGGTAGTGAGTCACTGAGTACAGAACAGGGAACCGGATCTAGCTATCGTAAGCAATAAAAGCAAACTTGCTAGAAAGGGAAATTCACTATCCAGGCTGCTTACTATCTATCTATCTATCTATCTATCTATCTATCTATCTATCTATCTATCTATCTATCTATGCCTTGTCTGTTTCTTTCTTTCTTTCTTTCTTTCTTTCTTTCTATCTATCTATCTATCTATCTATCTATATACGCATATATGAATGTATGTATCTATCTAGCTCAATCTGCTTATACGCACGTATGCATATATGTAGATAGGTAGGTAGGTAGGTACGTACGTACGTACGTAGGTATCTATCTATCTATCTATCTATCTATCTATCTATCTATCTATCTATCTATCCTATCTGTCTATCTGTCTATCTATCTATCTATCTATCTATCTATCTATCTATCTATCTATCTATCTATCTATCTATCTATCTATCTATCTATCTATCTATCTATCTATCTATCTATGCCTTGTCTGTTTCTATCTATCTATCTATCTATCTATCTATCTATCTATCTATCTATCTATCTATCTATCTATGCCTTGTCTGTTTCTATCTATCTATCTATCTATCTATCTATCTATCTATCTATTTCAATCTGCTTATACGCATTTATGAATGTATGTATCTATCTATCTCAATCTGTTTATACGCACGTATGCATATATGTAGATAGGTAGGTAGGTACGTAGGTACGTAGGTATCTATCTATCTATTCACGATTTTTCACATCTCTCTCTCTCTCTCTCTCTCTCTCTCTCTATCATCATCATCATCAACATCATCATGGCCTTTCACGTCACCCTGGTGGCTCTTAACATGCTTTCTCCAGTTACTCCAACCAAACCCCGCTCTGCCATCCACCTGCTCAGGCCAGTCAAATATGTATTCCTCTGTCTTCCTTTTCCTCTATCTGACCTGTGAATATCAGATTCTCCAGGTCCTCCTTTCTCTTTAGATTCTCGGGAATGGGGGTTAAAGCTTATCAGAACAATTACCATAAAAATATTTACTGAAAGGCAAAAGGCGCTATATAACAGCGGTTTGCATTGCAAAGCTCAAAATAAGCAGGTTGAAAATTAACATACCACTCGTTCATACATATAACCCAACGTTTGTATAAATTTTATCGTCGATTTTCATTTTTGTTTTCTTTGCTAGATTTTAACATAGGAATCTCTAACGCTTTTAACTGAATATAGTTAACAAAAGCAGGGGTCATCCACTGTCACCCTTCTGTCAGATTGAATGAGGTCATTGACTGATTCAATCACCTCAGGAGACCTCACTTCTGTAAGCTTCCCAGGCCTGCCTTCATCCTCAGCACTGGTTCGTCATTTTTTAAATAATTTAGCCCACTTGTAGGCATTTATTGGCTGAAACATGTGGCACCATACAGTTGATATTCTCCTGTGAATTTAAACTGGTTTGCATCCTTCAGCAACCAAAAATTTGATTACTTACCTCTGCTTAATCCTGGAGTATGCTTCTTAGTCGGCCGTCTTTGTTAATCTTCAAAAGTTTTTTTATCAATCTGCAAAAAAATTAAATCCCTTTGAAAAAGAAGTAAAGGAAAAAATATTTAAAAAAATTTCTATCAGTATTAGAAGTCCTTATACTGAAAAATTCACCTTATTTATTGAATGACCCTCGTAGAAGTCCTTATCCTGAAAATTTCACCTTATTTATTGAATGACCCTCGCAGAAGTCCTTATACCGAAACAGTCACCTTATTTATTGAATGACCCTCGTAGAAGTCCTTATACCGAAACAGTCACCTTATTTATTGAATGACCCTCGTAGAAGTCCTTAAACCGAAAAACTCAACTTATTTATCGAATAAACCTCGTAGAAGTCCTTATACTGAAAATTTCACCTTATTTATTGAATGACCCTCATAGAAGTCCTTATACCGAAAAATTTACCTTATTTATTGAATGACTCTCGTAGAAGTCCTTATACCGAAACAGTCACCTTATTTATTGAATGACCCTCGTAGAAGTCCTTATACTGAAAATTTCACCTTATTTATTGAATGACCCTCATAGAAGTCCTTATACCGAAAAATTTACCTTATTTATTGAATGACTCTCGTAGAAGTCCTTATACCGAAACAGTCACCTTATTTATTGAATGACCCTCGTAGAAGTCCTTAAACCGAAAAACTCAACTTATTTATCGAATAAACCTCGTAGAAGTCCTTATACTGAAAAATTCACCTTATTTATTGAATGACCCTCGTAGAAGTCTTTATACCGAAACAGTCACCTTATTTATTGAATGGACCTTCCTAGAAGTCCTTAAACCGAAAAACTCAACTTATTTATCGAATAAACCTCGTAGAAGTCTTTATACCGAAAGATTCACCTTATTTATTGAATGACCCTCATAGAAGTCCTTATCCTGAAAATTTCACCTTATTTATTGAATGACCCTCGCAGAAGTCCTTATACCGAAACAGTCACCTTATTTATTGAATGACCCTAGTAGAAGTCCTTATACCGAAAAATTCTCCTTATTTATTGAATGACCCTCGTAGAAGTCCTTATACCGAAAAATTCACCTTATTTATTGCATGACCCTCGTAGAAGTCCTTATACCGAAACAGTCACCTTATTTATTGAATGACCCTCGTAGAAGTCCTTATACCGAAACAGTCACCTTATTTATTGAATGACCCTCGTAGAAGTCCTTAAACCGAAAAACTCAACTTATTTATCGAATAAACCTCGTAGAAGTCTTTATACCGAAACAGTCACCTTATTTATTGAATGGACCTCCTAGAAGTCCTTAAGCCGAAAAACTCAACTTATTTATCGAATAAACCTCGTAGAAGTCTTTATACCGAAAGATTCACGTTATTTATTGAATGACCCTCGTAGATGTCCTTACACCAAAAAATTCACCTTATTTATTGAATGACCCTCGTAGATGTCCTTACACCGAAAAATTCACCTTATTTATCGAATGAACCTCGTAGACCTCCTTATACCGAAACAGTCAACTTATTTATTGAATGACCCTCGTAGAAGTCCTTATACCGAAACAGTCACCTTATTTATTGAATGACCCTCGTAGAAGTCCTTATACCGAAACAATCACCTTATTTATTGAATGACCCTCGTAGAAGTCCTTATACTGAACAATTCACCTTATTTATTGAATGACCCTCATAGAAGTCCTTATACCGAAAAATTTACCTTATTTATTGAATGACCCTCGTAGAAGTCCTTATACCGAAAAATTCACCTTATTTATTGAATGGACCTCCTAGAAGTCCTTATACCGAAAAATTCACCTTATCTATTGAGTGACCCTCGTAGAAGTCCTTATACCGAAAAATTCACCTTATTTATTAAATCACCCTCGTATCAGAACATTTACCATGAAAATATTTATAAAAAAAGAAGTCAGTTGAAAAGTAACCGAAACAGGGATGCCAGATCAGGGTCGGTAAATCCTTCTTTGTCTTTTATCAAGAATCTTTAAATATATGAGAACCGGACGAAATGTGACAGTAATATTCAATGCATGGATAAATGGTAGACTTATAAATGTGCAAGATAGATTATGACAAAAAAAAGTATCTAGCGCGACAAACTTTCTAGTCGACTTAGCAATTGATTACAAAAAAACAATCTGAGATTTATGAGAACACTCTTTGGCAGTTTCAAAGAAAATTCAATATTTGTTTTACCAGCATGAAATGTGGAGGCGTCCGAATTTGTTGCTGATTATTTGGCAGGGGTATAAATCCATCTCTTCTCTCGCCAGATCTGAGTTAAATAACTGAACAGACTGGCTTCTCTAGCATTGGTTTGCAACTAATACAGGAGAAGGATAGCGGAATTCAAAACATGTTGGGCGAGGGGCAGGCAACTTCATTTCTTAAAAATCAACTCGCTACTGAGACCACAGCTGGAGCACCTGGTGTGGTGAGACTGGGGTCCTGTACTGCACAGAGGAATATAATCACATTAATTTTTTTTTAATCGTCTCAACACGAGCAAGGCGGTAACACCACTGATGTGCAGGGGGCCACATAAGAGTAAAAGAATTAGGGGGCTACATAAGAGTAAAAAGTTTAGAAAGGAGGAGAGTGCAGAGAAAGACGAACCAGTTAGAAAGGAGCAAGAGAAGGATGAGAAAACTGTTGTGATGACAGTTTCAAAGGTGGAGAGAAAGGAAAGGATATACGGTGTGGTCAAAGAATTAGAGTCAAACGGTTAAGAGATGAGTATTGACATTGTATTTAAATTTCCGGAGGTTATAGCCGTTAGGAAAGCAAGAATATGGAATCGAGTTCCACAGGCAGGAAGTGTGAGAAAAGAAGCTGAAGGAGTAGAATTGTCGTCTGCATTTGGTTGATCTAACTGTGAATGGGTGAGACCCAGTTGTCAGTCTGGTTGCACGAGTAAACACCTGTTGCAAGGGCACCAGTGACTTAAGTTCGTTGGAGCAGAAACCATGAAAGTATTTATAGAACAGAGGGAAGCCACATTCCGTCTGATCATATATGACAGCAGTTTTCCATGCACGGTCGAATGGTTGATTTGTATATATGCAGGATGGATTCAGGCGGAAAAAACATCCTGGCCCGACATAGTGACCTAACCTTCCTAGCAGTGGATTTAGCTTTTTACTCAATGTAATGGTTCCACTTGAGATCGGAAGAGAGTGTAAGGCCGAGGAGGAGACTCGCTTGGTCCATGCTTATGGGAGGCAGGAGAGGTGGCCTGTGATGACAGACAGCAGTTTGGTCTTAGAGGCATTGAGTGATGATTGACAGATGAGGAGGAGAAGTTCAAAATTTGAGAGAGTATTTTGGTGAACTACAGGGTTTAGCATATTGATGGTTCTGGATCATTCCCAACTTGGTCGTAACGATAACTTTTCACTTCTTTTCCCCATAAAGTACTCTAACTAACGTGCTAACTATTCACTCAATAAAAACGATTATGTTTACTCAATACATGACCCAAGAGCCACTCAGGTAAAAGATTATTTAATGAGGTTGTTGTATGGAATTAAGAGAAGTGCATATTATAAAAATACACAAGATAGCCAACGATTGACACGAGATTTTAAAAGATTTTAGTGTTCGAGGAAGCATCCTCTCAGGAGTCTGTTCTGTGAATTAACAGTTCTCGAGCAAATGCAGTCAGAGAGGAACTTCTTCCTGACCAAAAGAATCTGTGGTATGACGTGCATTACCTAAAAAGGTCAAAACCGGTGGAAGTAAAGAACGTAGCTAGGTTTAAGATACTAAAATCAAGCAAGTAAAAAAATATCTGGGAAGTGTTCTAACAGAAGACAGAAAGTGTGACACTGAGATCCGAAGTATGGTCAAGGACGCATTCTAAAATCTGAGCCAAGTATTGCGAGACAGGAAAATTAGAAACCACGAAAGAGTGATACAGTGTTATGTGATATCTGTCCTATATGACAGCGAATGCTGGACAATCTTTTCAAAGATGAAGGAGAGACTCGAAGCAGGAGAAATAAAGAAAAGAGTATTGAACTTTTATGTGATATCTGTCCTCCTATATGACAGAGACTGCTGGACAATCTTCTCAAAGATGAAGGAGAGACTCGAAGCAGGAGAAATAAAGAAAAGAGTATTGAAATGTTATGTGATATCTGTCCTCCTATATGACAGCGAATGCTGGACAATCTTTTCAAAGATGAAGGAGAGACTCGAAGCAGGAGAAATAAAGAAAAGAGTATTGAACTTTTATGTGATATCTGTCCTCCTATATGACAGAGACTGCTGGACAATCTTCTCAAAGATGAAGGAGAGACTCGAAGCAGGAGAAATAAAGAAAAGTGTATTGAAATGTTATGTGATATCTGTCCTCCTATATGACAGCGAATGCTGGACAATCTCCTCAAAGATGAAGAAGAAACTTTCAGCAAGAGAAACAAAGAAACGAGTACTGGGCTGTTATGTGATATCTGTCCTCCTATATAGCAGCGAATGCTGGACAATCTCCTCAAATATGAAAGAAAGTAAGCTAAATGTGCCGATCGTCGTCGTCTTTGTACGACATTTCGGCCGTTGTACGCTCAGGCCTTATTCAAGTGCTAGGAATTTCGAACCGAACCCTTTATTACAATCACTGGGGTATATCATTCTCATCCATTGCGTAGTAATTTCTTAATTGTAAGTTACTTGTTCACCACTGCTATAGCCTTGTATTGAACTCACAACTCTTTGGGTCAAATCACAGGAAATAACCAACGTCTATATCCTTAAAGACAAGAACAAGTGAATTTTTAGGACTTATAAACCTAATGTTCAGTAAACCTTTTTTTTACCAAATTTCCTTTTGCAAATTTTTAATGTTAATGGTTTTCTCTAGTATTTTTTTTTACCAGAGCTCGTATTGTAATTTTGACACTAATCATTTTCTCTGGCACTCCGTATTACTGGTTCCCATATTGTGTTCATCTCTATGCTTGATCAGTTTAGGAGATTTTTGAAGCCTATCATATGTGCTGATTCCTTAAGTTTATGTAGTTTCCAGTGGCGTTCTCCATCTATTATTTCAAATTCATCCTATAGGGGGCGGCGATCCCCTTTCTCCCTCCATATGTACTCAGCTACGCCTGACTTATGTTACGGCCTTGCCAAGTTCTTATAGCACCGGAGTGTACAACGGCCGAAACGTCATGAAAATGGCAACAAAAATGAGGACAATAAATGAATAATGTAAATATTGTAAATGCCACCTCATCTCAAAAATATAGACAAAGACTAAATGAAATATGGTTACTACAGAAGGATGCTGAGGATGCCATAGACCGAGCATGTGAGCAACTACATGTTTTTAGAGGGAATGTAAATGAGAAAGAAAACTTAACATCATGAATAGACAGCTGAAGATTTTGGGACACATAATGAGGAAAGGGGGCTTGTAGAATCTGATACTCGCAGGGTGGAGCGAAAGTAAGAGACAGGGGTAAACAACGCGTGATATACTTAATGGGCTTAAGCAAAATGATTTCAGAGCAGAGATTGGGAAAAATAACGAGACAAAAGTTATTAACACCTACCAAAAGGACAGAAACATGTGGCGGGCCATGATCCCCTACACTACCGGCCATAATTATTAGGCAACCTCAGTTTTTTTTAAAGAAATGATGTTTTTCATACTATTTTTAGTATTTATTGCCAAGTGGATAATTCTAAATGAAAATAGAATGGTTCTTTTGTTATTATTACTTTGCAAAATTTTACAAGGCAAATAGCGTCAATTTGCCCATCGCCCCCGTAGATTTTATACTTATATAATTTTACATATATATAAAATTTATATATATATATAATTTTATATATATATAAAATCTTATATATATATAATTTTATGTATATAAAATTTTACAAGGCAATTTACGACAATTTACCCATCGCACCCTGTAGATTATATATATATATATATATATATATATATATATATATATACTACCGGCCATAATTATTAGGCGAGCCCAGTTTTTTATAGAAAATGATGAATTTCATACTATTTTTTAGTATTTATTGCCAAGTGAATAATTGTAAATGAAAATAGAATGGTTCTTTTGTTATTATTACTTTGCAAAATTTTACAAGGCAAATAGCGTAAATTTACCCATCGCCCCCGTAGATTTTATACTTATATAATTTTACAGATATATAAAATTTATATATATATATAATTTTATATATATAAAATCTTATATATATATAATTTTATGTATATAAAAATTTTACAAGGCAAATAGCGACAATTTACCCATCGCACCCTGTAGATTGTATATATATATATATATATATATATATATATATATATACTACCGGCTATAATTATTAGGCGAGCCCAGTTTTTTATAGAAAATGATGAATTTCATACTATTTTTTAGTATTTATTGCCAAGTGAATAATTGTAAATGAAAAAAGAATGGTTCTTTTGTATTAACATTTGATTTTGTATTAATATTTGTATTCATTTGATGCACATCGTATTGTGCATTATTAAATGCACAATACCATGTGCATCAAATGAATTTATAAATATCTAATAATTATCTATCGGGTCAGTGCAAAAGTTTTTGCCGGTTTGTAAAAGGGGCCTTTTTAAATCATTGTAATTTATTTTATGCATATTGTTATTACTTAAACATATCACCATGATTAATTTGTAACTTTTCCTTTGAGATTATTAAAACATTATTAATATTTTTCTGCAATATTCTCACCCTTGTTTTTCCAGAGAACCTGCGACAACTTGTTTCTTGTTGCGAATCTTTGCTTTCATGATAGCTTCAGACACACCATTTTTGGGTCGGCTTGTCACAGGCGATGAGAAGTGCTATCTTGCCCCATCCTGCATATTTTCCTGACTAGCTCCCTCGAATTATCACTTATTTACAGGATTACAAAACCATTTAGATGGCCTTAGGTTAACATCACGAGAGGAGATTGAAGATGAGTTAGATTCATATTTCACATCAAAACCTAAAGAATTTTACAAGCGCGGCATTTATAAGCTCGTTGACAGATGGAACCAAGTTATAAAGAGCAAAGGTCGTTATTGTTATGAATAAAGATTGTCAAAACCACACAGTTTCTCATTTTCAAGATGAAATTTGAAATCGGCAAAAAATTTTACACCGACCTACTTTATTGCAGTTTCATAATTGAAAGAATGAAGAAAATTTAGGGTGATTCGGATGAGTTCATCTTTGCTTCCTTGCCTTGTAAAATTTTGCAAAGTAATAATAACAAACGAACCATTCTATTTTCATTTAGAATTATCCACTTGGCAATAAATGCTAAAAATAAGTATGAAATACATCATTTCTTTTAAAAAACAAGGGTGGCCTAATAATTATTGTCGGTAGTGTAAGTCCTGAAGTAAGACGGCACATAAAAAATCAGAGGAGCTCGTCTGAACTTTTGCGATGGAAATATATTGATAGAGTAGCGACAGACTTGCGACACGTCGTCTGTGAAATGAGCGGTAGGGTTGGAAATAGTCACCCACAAGAAGGCGTAAAGTATTTTGAATTTCGTCAAGACAGGAAAGTGAGGGATGATGACACTGAATGATGATGTCGATTCGGTAAGTATTGTGCAAGTCAGTTAAGTGCCATACGTGATACACGCTTGGGTGATTATGTCTCGAAAGAGACATGACTGACTGGCAGAAGATACTCCCACAGTAAATTGCCATTGCTTTATGCGGTAGACTGGTTGCCAGCCAAGGCTATAGAACCCAATCTGTCCTGTTATTTAACCCATAACTGGAGGGAAGAGACGGATAAGTACCTTTCCCAAGGGTATTTGTGCGTAAGTGAATACAAGGAATTCAACTGGAATTTGAACTCAGCTCCCCGATTTGTGGTCCCGAGTCGATATCCATTGCACCACAACGCACAATGTGCTAGGCCGGCCCCAGAATTCCCATATCAGCAAATAAAAACGGTTGCTAGAAGGAAGACTTTACTATTTAATTTCTGAGATGAGCGATTTTCCATATCTTTGTTTTATTTCGAAGTAATGTCCTCCTCTTGGTCGATATAGATGTTATTACAGACACAATGTTTCGACTAATCACGTTCTGGTCCTCATCAGGTGTCCATTGGCTGATATAGAATATCTCTTGATTATTGTGATATATCCTGTGATATTAGTTATTGTTCGTTCCTACTGGATTGGTGCGTCAGTAACAGATTAAAGAAGTTATTAGAGGCACAACATTTCGACCAAGTACTGTTTGGTCATCATCAGGTGTCCATTGATTGGCTGATATGGAATATCTCTTGATTATTGTGATATATCCTGTGATATTTCCTGTGATATATCCTGTGATATCAGTTATTGTTCGTTCCTACTGGATTGGTTCGTCACTACCAGATTAAAGAAGTTATTAGAGGCACAGCATTTCGACCAAATACTGTCTGGTCATCATCAGGTGTCTATTGATTGGCTGATATGGAATATCTTCTGATTATTGTGATATATTCTGTGATATCAGTTATTGTTCGTTCCTACTGGATTGGTTCGTCACAACCAGATTCAAGAAAGTAGAGGCACAGCGTTTCGACCAAATACTGTCTGGTCATCATCAGGTGTCCATTGATTGGCTGATATGGAATATCTCTTGATTATTGTGATATATCCTGTGATATTAGTTATTGTTCGTTACTGCTGAATCCCTGCGTCACTACCAGATTCAAGGATTGAACTGATTACCACTAGATGATAGTAACACAACTTTAAACCAGTTCCTATATCCACTAAGAAAGACATTAGCGGTGTGTTTTTGGAGCCTTTTAGAAAGAAAACGTAGAAAATTTGAAAGGAATGTCATTAGCTATGAGCATCGAATATTTTACGTCTATTCAGCGATTTCCACCCAAGTTGCTCTCTTGTAAGTCCTACAACTGCACTATCTATCGTCATTATCAATTGCCATTCCTTTAAGTGAATACACATGGTAATCAATCCACTTATGATGATCATTGATAGAGCACGTAAGCCTTCTTTCTACTTCTGCAAACGTCTCTTCTTTTTTTTTTTTTTTTTTCTATTTGATGCCTTTAAGTTAGTCAAATTTGCAGTGGAGACACTTCGGTAAAACACTAAACTTTGGTAACACAATACCAACGAAGATCATTTGACTCAACACATCAAAATCCTGGGCGGTAAGACCTCCCATGTTGAACGGGTGTGTCTTTTATCCCACTCGTTTCTAAGCATCAACTTGAACTTAGTTGACCTCAAGAAGCTTTCTGATCCGTCCGACTGTGTGAGTTTAAGTGACTGTGAGATTTTTTTTATTATTTTTGATTTGTTGTTGTTGTTGTTGTTTTTAGCGTAGGAATTCGTTAAGGTGCCGAAGCACAGCTATGAGTAGTAAGAGTCCGCTATAGCGAGCAAGTGCCTGTGAGGTTTTGTGATTGTAGCAGATGCTTCAGTTGACACAGATTTACGTTCACGCTCTCTTTCATCTGTTTCCTTTCTCTCATTTCTTCTTCTATAGGGATATATATATATATATATATATATATATATATATATATATAAACAGATTTTATTAATATAGATATATATTCACAAATTTTATTAATATATATATATATATCAATAAATTTGTTTATATATATATATATATATATATATTAATAAAATTTGTTTATATATATATATATATATATATATATATATAAACAAAGTTTATTAATATATATTTATTTATATATAAATAAACATTAATATATATATATATATATATATATATATATAAACAAATTTTAAATTAATATATATATATATATATATATATGTATATATATATATATAAAGGCGTGGGTGTGCAGAGTTGATTCTTCAAGTAAAAGTGTTTGTTCCAAAAGTCGTTTTTAATTTCAAACTAAAAATCCAGATTTCTAATGACTATATTCTTTACCATAATGGTACAAATATATATATATATATATATACTATAGTCATCCGCAGACAGATCTGTTTCGCCGTATTTCAGCTCCTCAGTATGGTTAGACGTCCGATTGCTTTTACCCAGAATTGAAACCCGACCGAATTGGCGTCAGTCGACGATTCTACCTCTGAGCTATGGCCACTCGGCAGTAGGGAGCAGACTTTTAGCATATGATGTATCATGTGCCAGTAGTTAGCGTGCTCTAATTCATTACTGAATGAGCGATGCGTATATATATCCCGGTGAAGGGAACCAACACATTTAGAATTCCGAGTTTGAATTTCCGGCATAAGTGCTTATTACAACATATATCATAGAGCATAATATAATTATAATTAAATTTCTTTATTATTTAAAATTAATTTAATTTACGTTGCGACACGGAAATTTCTGTGTTTCGATATTTTATTATTGAGTTTCTTAAGAATAAAAACCTATTAGATAAACGTAATGAAATAAATAATCTATTCAGTCCGTCAGTTAAGTGATACACGCTTAGGCGATCATGTCTCGAGAGAGACATTACTGACTGGGCAGAAGATTATCCCGCAGTAGGTTGCCATTCTTTTCTTCCGTAGACCGGTTGCCAGCCAAGGCTATAGAACACAATCTATCCTGTTATTTGACTTAGTTAGAGGGGGAAGAGCTGTAATATGTTATTAAGTAGTAATTAGTGGGGGATCTGTTTATTACTTCATAACAATATAAAAGCGATTCTCCATTTTATACCCAGTAGAAGCCTTAGTCATGTTTCTAACTATTATATTCAGTCATTCAGTTAAGTGCCATACGTGATACACGCTTGGGCGATCATGTCTCGGGTGAGTCATGACTGACGGGGCAAAAGATTATCCCGCAGTAGGTTTCCATTACTTTCTTTGGTAGACGAGTTGCCAACCGAAGCTATAGAACCCAATCTGTCCTGCTATTTAACCCATAAATGGAGGGAAGAGACGGATTGATACATTTCCTAAGGATATTTGCGTGTAAGTGAACACAAGCAATTCAACTAAATAAACGTAAAGAAATAAATGTCATATGTAAACATTGTAAAATGTTCACCTTGGAATATGGTATCATAGTACACATACTACACATACATACACTAAGGTATATAAAAATACTTTTACAATCGTTTAAAAACGGGTCACTCACACTAAAACAAGGATATAGTTAATATAAACTTATGTCGGCAAATACTTCGTTTATGGGTTATTATATTTAAAGAAAATTTAAGTTAGTGCTGTAGACTACGTTACATTTGTCAGTTGTGTACATTTGTGGCTAGTCTGCCTTCAGCATTTAACGTGTGTAGTAGTCAGTTAACTGAGAAGACTTCCGTACAGATGTATTTAATTATTTTGTGCATTTAGGGTACCATGCCAACGGATGTTTGTTGACCATTAACATCATTTGTTGTATACTTTCATATTTTATGTTACCTTAAATTCTTGACATCTTTTAAAATAATTACTTTTATTATGTTAATTTTCATATAAGAATCTATTTGTTGTATAATAAAAATGTAGTTTTAGTTTAAATTTTGTTTAACGGCATATCAACACCCCTGTGGGTTATTTAATGCAAAAAAAGGTAGGGTTTTAAGGTATTTTTTAAATGTTCAGTTATAGTGAGAAGGTTGATTTAGTCAGATTTTGATAAAAAGAAATTATTTTTTATTTTTAGAAAACTGAAGATGTTCTCTAGTTTTGTATTCAAAAATATATTGCTGGTAATAATGTTTTTCTTTAAAAATGTATTATGGCAATAATTTTTTTTCTTCTAAAAATGTATTATAGTAATATTTTTCTTTTTCAAAAATGTGTATATTTATTTAAAGGTCTATTTTTATGTGTATATTTCTATAAAAGTCTATTTTTATACTTTCATAGTGTTTTGACCCCAGTTTGGGGGTTAACTATTTGCCCATAGCTGGGACCCGAACAGGTGCTACCACACCGGGTCAGGATGGACCTAGGAACAACAGCAATTAAGAGGGGGTATTTTGTGTGAGTAATCTGCACCTAAAGTGTGTAAAGTATTTTTGATACACCCTATATATATATATATATATATATATATATAAAGTCTGCCTACTTCCACCGAACGCACATAGCCCAATTCGGTCGGGTTTCAGTCCTGGGTTAAAAAGCAATCGGATTCTAACGTTACTGATGAGCTGTGATACAGCGAAACAGATCTGTCTGCGGATGACAATATATATATATATATATATATATATATATATATATATATATTGATACATATTTTATTAAATAATATAGACAAGTTTTGTCTATTTATTTTATGTATTTTTTTCATATTGTCTGATAAGCTTAATAGGATTATCATTAAATGAAGAAAGAAATCAAAATATTGATACATATTTTTTTTATAGTCCAATCTAAGCTTTCGGCTTACATAAGCCATTTTCAAAGATGTCAATCACATTATAGTATAACAATTCACGGACAAACCATAATGACAGCCTGTATTTTTTTACATGAAAGATTTCCAAGCAACGACTAACTTGTGCATACAAGACGTTGGAAGGGATAATCGCACCACAGATACATGCCATTTTCACTCTCTTGTGGTCTAGAGCTGTGGTGCGATATTCGCTTCCAGCGTCTTTATTAAAATCACTGGGGTATATGAACTCCATTCCTTGCGTAGTAGTGCCTCTTTTGGTAGTCTCTCCTTTTTGGTAGTTATCTCCCTCTATCTGCCCTAGCCTGGTATTGAACTCACAAGTCTTTTGGGTTAAATCACAGGAATTATCCAACGTCTATATCCAATTGGCCATGTGTCCTTAAGGACAAGAACAACTGAATTTTTGGAACTTATGAACCTGACGAATTTTTTGATGTTAATGGTTTTCTCGAGCAATTTTTGGCACTAATGATTTTCTCTGGCACTCCGTATTACTGGTTCCCATATTGTGTTCATCTCTATGCTTGGTCAGCTTAGGAGATTTTTGAAGCCTAGTATATGTGCTGATTCTTTAAGTTTATGTAGTTTACTGTGGTGTTCTCTATGTATTATTTCAACTTCATTCCATAGGGGGCGACGATTTCCTGTCTCCCTCTATATGTGGTCAGCTACGCCTGATTTTTCTTTCTCCCCTTGTGTTACGGCCTTGCGATGTTCTTGTAGCCTTAAGGGGCGGTTTCTCCTTTATATTTCGTGTATGTGGACAACAACTCTCAGAAAACAGCCTCGGTCTGTCTACCCTATGTGAAGCGGTTATCGGAGAAAATACAAAGGACCTGTGGCCCATATAACATCAGGACGATCTTCAGAAATGTTTCTACACTTCGCAGGTACCTCTCCCGAGTAAGACCCCCAACAGAGGAGGGCATGACTAAGGACTGTGTGTACGGCATTCCATGTAGCTGTGGAAAGATGTATAGACGTTGGTTAGTTCCTGTGACTTGACCCCCAAAATGTTGTTAAATTCAATACCAGGCTACAGCAGTGGTGAAGAAGTAACTTACACGCTTAGAGGGAGATAACTCATGACTACCAAAAGAGGTACTACTACGCAAGCAATGTAGTTCATTTAGGATGTGGTTTCCGGTTTTCACCTTTCCAATCTTCTCACTTTTTTTCAATTGGAGTAGATAGACTAAACTATCGCCCGGTTCACACTCCACCCCCGTCTATTGAACAGGTGAAAAGGCTCATCCCTTGTTCCCTGTTTAGGATGCGGTTTCCGGTTTTCTCTTTTCCAGTCTTCTCACTTTTTTTTTCAATTGGAGTAGATAGACTAAACTATCGCCCGGTTCACACTCCACCCACGTCTATTGAACAGGTGAAGAGGCTCATCCCTTGTTCCTTGTTTAGGATGCGGTTTCCGGTTTTCTCTTTTCCAATCTTTTCACTCCTATGTAGCCCCCTGCACATCAGTGGCGTTACCGCCTTGCTCGGGGTGATATGATTAAAATATATATATATATATATATATATATATATACCTCAGTGATTGTAAGAAATGGTTCGATTCGAAATTCTAAGCACCTGATGAAGGCCGGAGAGTACAACATCCGAAACGTCGTACAATTGGCAACAAAAATGAGGACAATAGTCCGAATAATGTTAATACGTTAATTCTTTTTAGTATTTTTTTTACTTATTTTACCTCGTTCACATTTGGTCGCGTTTATGAGTTTGCATAAATGGTTTGTTCTGAAATTATTCTTGTAGTCTTTTAGTGTGATAAATGCTTCTGCTTTGGCGATGTAATTTATTCTGTCGTTTAATTTTTGGGCGATTGTTTTAGCTTCCTTATTGATACTGCGTTCTGTTGTTGTTATATTGTCCTTGAGTACGTTTTTTTGTGTGTTTATGGTGGCTTAATTTCTATAAATTTCTAGTTTTGTCCGCTGCAATAAACACGTTAGTTGAATTGTTTATTCTGCTTATAACTTATTTTCGTTTTTTTAAAGCCATTTTACTGTTTATAGAATTTTATAGTTCTTACTAAATTCGTAAAATCTCTCTCGAAGTCGTCTAGTTCTTTGTGTTGCGAGAGACATTTTTTTTGTCTTCGTTGAAGATGTTATTTGTGTTAAATTCTTGGTTTAAAAGGAAACTCACTCTACATCTCATTCTTTTTATGAAGCTTTTTATTTTTTCTATTAATTTCGGCTTGCATGTGGATGGAAATGAGGTTCGGTATGTTGTTTTTTTAGGGAGTTGTTTAGGTCAAATTTCTATATCCATAATAGGTTATAAATGTAGGGAAATGTTTTTACTGTTTATCAGGAGCTAAATATGATAAGAATATAATTTTAAGGTAAGCTGTGCGTTGTTCGTCGTTCGTCGTCGTTTTCAACCGAGTCGGCTTCCTTCGGAGGAGAACAAACGTCCGCACACAGTTTCTCCTGGGGTTGCTCGCGACAATTTCAGGGAACAGTTGTTGGTCGACTCTCCTCCCGGAAAAAAAACCCTCTTGGCTCCTTTCCTCGCCGCCTCTGTCGTGCTTCAGATCTCCCCTTTACCGGTCTACACGTTGAGGGCAATCGTCAATCGGCATGCAGAGGTGAGGACAGTGCTGCCAGCCGCCGGGGATCTTCTTCTTCGCCCGCCGCCGCTCTGCTTAGCGAAGGAGGAACCGGCAACCCACCTTACCGTCTTACGGTTGAAAATTTAGGATGTGCGTTGTGGTACAGTGGATATCGGCTCGGAACGAGAAACCGGGGAGCCGAGTTCAAATTCCAGTTGAATCCATTGTATTCACTTACGCGCAAATACCCTTGGGAAAGGTATTAATCCGTCTCTTCCTTCCAGTTATGGGTTAAATAGCAGGACAGATTGGGTTCTATAGCCTTGGTCGGCAACCAGTCTACCGCAGAAAGCAATGGCAACCTACTGCGGGATAATCTTCTGCCCAGTCAGTCATGTCTTTTTCGAGACATGATCGCCAAAGCGTGTATCACGAATGGCACTTAACTAACTGACATTTATAGGTAGAAGTGCTCAATATCAGTGCTAGAGCGTATTTAAGTATAAAGTGGACATTGAAGTCAACACCCAGAGGTGACAGTCTGTTTCATGTTAAACGTAATCAAGCCTTGTGTGATGCGTATTTGCTTGACTTTTTATATTTACAGGTCAGAGATGCATTGTGGGTAGTTTATAGCATTGTGGGTATTCTAATATATTATTCTAATGGGCATTTTGGTGGGCGTGGTTTGTTAGTTTGTATGTTATTTATTAAGTTTATTTAATTATTTGTTCGGATTAATTTATTTAACTTGCTTTTGTTGATTTATGTATTTTTTATTATTTTTTTTTTTAATCATTTCACCCCGAGCAAGGCGGAAACGCCACTGATGTGCAGGGGGCTACATAAATGTAAAAAGATTAATTAGAAAAGAGTGAGGAGTACAAACTAGTTAGAAAGGAACAACAGAAAATTGAGAAATCAGGTGCGATGACAGATACATAGGTGGAGAGAAAGGGAAGGTTATACAGAGGTGGGGAGAGAGCTAGAGTCCAGTGGTTAGTAGGTGAGTATTGACTTTGCATTTAAATTTCTGGAGGTTGTAGCTGTCAGGAAAGCAAGAATACGGGAGCGAGTTCCACATGCGGGAAGTGCGAGAGAAGAAGCTGCAGGAGTAGAATTGTCGTTTGCATTTGGCTAACCTGACTGTGAATGGGTGGGACCCAGTTGCCAGTCTGGTTGCACGAGTAAACACCTGTTGAGGAGGCATCAGTGACTTAAGTTCGTCTGAGCAGAAGCCATGAAAGTATTTATAGAACAGACAAAGGGAGGCCACATTTCGACGATGGAGAAGTGGCTGCAGTCGAGCCGCCAGATCAGTACCTATCACATTACAGACTCTCCTTTGGAGCCTGTCAAGAACACTGAGGAGAACGGCAGGGGCACCTGACCATAAATGGCAGCAGTACTCCATGCACGGACGGATGGTTGACTTGTTTTTTATTTTATTTATTATTATTCATTTATTCTTGTTCTTCATTTTCTTTTAATTTTTAAGTCGTGTTGTAAAAATTGTTTTCGTGTCTGCATTTTGAGATGAGTTCTGAACATTTATTTAGTAGTTTGTTTTTGGCCTAGGAACGTAATTTTAGTTACTTGTTCCTCAGGCAAAGTTTATAGTTTCTCTTAATATAAACTTAAAATAATTCAGAAGGCGATGTTGTTTTACTTAATTTATGGTAATTGGATTTATGGCGATTGCCGCACTCGGTTTAGATCGTGAACTAGCCAGTGCATTGGCCAAGATTTAATCCCTCCGTTTTGTACAATAACCTCCTTTTATATATATATATATATATATATATATATATATATATATATATAGTACTGTGCAAAAGTATTAGGACAACACTATTTTACCGGTAGTGTGCAAAAGTATTAGAAAAGGGGTGATTTTCTTAAAACCTTCACTGAAATTCGAAAACAGGATGAAAAGTCAAGTAAATTGCTATTAAATATTGATTATTTCAAACTAACTGTAAAAGAAATGTATTAAAAAGAAGTTATATTTAATTTTTCCCATTTTCTATTAAGCAACTTATTTTGAAACTACTCATTATTCTATTATCCTTGGATATGAGTGACTTTTTTCTTAATCCCCCTCTCGAACTGATAATCTAATGTTATATCGCAAGACACACTTTGGGAACAAATAAAAGCTGCTTGGCAGGAAATACCATTAGATACATTGAAGAAGCTTGTAATGTCAATGCCTGACAGAATGAAGGCTGTGATCAAAGCAAAAGGCTATTATATTAAATATTAAATTTATTTTGTAACAAGTATTTTTTCTTGCTAAAGCATTTGTTGAGTAAATCAAATAAAATTACTTTAATTAAATTGTTTATTTTCTGTCAATATGCCTCATAAATGATAAAATAGTTCTTGTCCTAATACTTTTGCGCAGTACTATATATATATATATTCATATAGGTAGGTGTGAGTTTGTAACCCTGGGTTTCACGCTCTTGCGGTCGTCAGACACACTGATTAATTTTTTTAAAAATTGGCTATATGTAGGGCTGCGTATATTGGTGTATTCTTGTGTAAGTGGGAGAAAAATTGTCGTCATGTCAGACGCAGACATATATACACATTTGTACACACATTGGCGTGCGCAAAGGCACATACACACGCGCGTCGGCCCACCGGGGCTCACAAAAACATATATGCGAACCGTACGGGGCTCGGCATAGATATGTATATGTGTACCGTTGCGCACATACATACGCATTCGGTTGGTGTATTCAAATAGGGTAGCGATGTCGACGCACGGACAGTTGTCGATTTCTCGTACGTACATATGTACGTATGATGGGGTCTGTGTTGCTATTATTTTATTTAAGGCTGTATTGTTATTTTTTATTTTTAAGTCGGTTGTTAGCTTGTTTTTTTTTTTTTTGTGGTTGCGCATATTTAAATGGTAGAAATTCTAATTTGTAATGCTTGTTAGTTTTTATGTGGTGGTATTAATTTTACAGCGGAAAAGAGGAGTAATTTACGTTAATAATGATTGCGGACTAATACGGTGATAGTAATATTTGATGATAATAACAGTTGTGGTAGCAAATAGTTATTGTAAAGCGGTAGTAGTGATTAGTAATGGTGGTGTGATGATAATAACAATAAATGCAATTATTACGGTGGTGGTTTGAACTAGAGAATAATTGATAGGATTTTGGTATCATCGATTCTTTTTTATTTTTATCCGTTTAGTATAAATTGTGATAATAGGTATTTATTTTCATGTCTGCATTTGGAAATTAGTTCTGATCTTATGTTTAGTAAGTTTTTTTGTGGGGTATGAGATATAATTGCTACTTTTTCATGTAAGCAAAGTAGGCATTTTTTTGTAATGTTGTTGTAGGCAGGTGCTTTTTTCAGTGTTTTCCAGCTTATTGTTGGTGAAATATTTCTGTCTTTTAGACGCCATACGTATGTGGATAGTGTAGTGCTGTTCAAGTATTTTCTGTTGGAGAATGAAAGATTGTAGTTGTTTTTTCTTTTCTTGAATGGTCCCTCAGTGGCACCGATGTAGTACATTGTGTTGTTGTTTGCACTTACCTTGGCTTTATATACTATGTTTGTTTGTTGGCAATTTCTCTGGAGTGGACATATAGTTCCGTGCATTAAGATTCTTCGGTTGCATTATTGTAGGTTGTTAATTTTTTGTTGCGTTTTTTTTATTATTTGTGTAATATTTTTTGTGCAGCTGTAACTGATTTTGACGTTTTTTTTAAAAATATTTTTGCTAATCGGTTTGTCACCGGGAAGTGTTTTTCTATTAAGTTCAGGAATGTCTTACCTATGCTTGTTTTGACGGCCTTGTTGTATGGTGGATTAAACCATATATATATATATATATATATATATATATATATATATATATATATCATATCACCCCGAGCAAGGCGGTAACGCCACTGATGTGCAGGAGGCTACATAAGAGTGAAGAGATTGGAAAAGAGAGAACCGGAACCCACATCCTAAACAGGGAAGAGAGGATGAGCCTCTTTAGCTGTTCAGTAGACGTGGGTGGAGTGTGAACCGGGCGATAGTTTAGTCTATCTACTCCAATTGAAAAAAAAATTTAAAAAGTGAGAAAATTAGAAAAGAGAAAACCGGAAACCGCATCCTAAACAGGAAACAAGGGATGAGTCTCTTCACCTGTTCAACAGACGTGGGTGGAGTGTGAACCGGGCGATAGTTTAGTCTATCTACTCCAATTGAAAAAAAGAATTTTTTAAAAGTGAGAAAGTTAGAAAAGAGAAAACCGGAAACCGCCTCCTAAACAGGAAACAAGGGATGATCCTATATATATATATATATATATATATATATATGTGTGTGTGTGTGTGTGTGTGTGTGTGTGTGTGTGTGTTTAAACTTTGGTGATGCACAAAACATGTTCCAGTAAACAAATGCCTGAATTTAATAAAAAATAAAAACCCAACTAAAGCAAGAGTAGTTAATTTTAAACTATCCTTGCACATAAACTCGTAAAAATGTAACATTTAATCGCCAATCAATGTCATAAACCTTTGGTAACATATTTACGTGTGTATATGTTTGTGCCAATTACAGATCGGGGATATTAAAAGTAAGCAGATACAGAATTTTCACTACCTGGTAAGAGGACGTGGAGTGCGATACGGAGATCCAAAGGTGTATTGGCATGGCCAAGGATGCATTCCAAAGGTTAAGTCGAATATTGAGAGACAGGAAAACTTTGTTGGAAAACAAAGACGAGAGTACTGAATTGTTATGTGATGTCTGTCCTTCAATACGACAGCGAATGCTGGACAATTTCATCAAAGATGAAGGAAAGACTTGAAGCAACCGAAATGTCGTTCTACAAAAGCTTACTGGATATAAAGTGAGGGATCAATTTCATATTACAATCAATATATAAACTAACCCCTCACTTTGTGGTCACAGTAGTTTATATACATTTATATTCCTGAGATCCAAAAGCACAAGGATGCATTCCAGAAGCTGAGTAGAGTATTAAGAGACAGGAAAATTTCGCTAGAAACAAAGAAGAGAGTACTGGATTGCTATGTGATGTCTGTCCTTCAATACGACAGCGAATAATGGACAATCTGATCAAAGATGAAGGAAACATATCCGAACTGTGGCTCTACAGTAGGATGCTGGGGATGATAAATTAAATAAATAACTTCTTCATTTTCTATGTGCCGTGCCCCGTTTCTTTCTCTTTTACTTCCAAAAGCTTCTCTGCCATCCATTTGCTCATGCCTATCAAGCATGTCACGCGTTGCTTTCTCCTGTTTCTCTTTCCCTCTGTCTATCCTGTGAGTATCAAATTCTCCAAGCCCTCCTTCCTCATTAAATACCCCAGAAACTGAGAATTCCTACTAAAAAAAAAAAATTGTGCTTTTGACAGAAATTAATCCTGTATCAATTTATTGAGTATGAACAGCACAACCGTCTATGACAAGTTATTCACAATCCAAACGATATATGTATATATATATATTAAGTAAATCACCGAGCTTTATATTCGACAGAATGCAGAAAGCACTGGACGGCCGTTTCGTCCTATATTTGGGACTCATCAGCAGTGCGCATCCACTACCAGGAATCGAACCCAGACAGTCTTGGTTATTAAGCTGATGTTATACCAACTGTACCTGGTGACGAAGAGGTAACGAATTAAGCTCGATGAAGTGCGCCGCTCCTCACGAATTCCGTGGTGGAACTAATCCAAGCTCCTTTGCCCATAGGATAGTGCCTCCCCAAGCAACGACTTCCGCAACCAAGCCGCTAAATCCATGGCGTGTTTCGTGGTTGAAGCACAGAGATATTATTCAAGAAGTAGTAGGAGGATTTGAACAATTATTTAAGTAAATCATCAAGCTTTATATTCGACCTCAACAGAATGCAGAAAGCACTGGACGGCCGTTTCGTCCTATATTTGGGACTCATCATCAGTGCGCATTGGTCAACTAATAAACACATCCGGGTCGTCCATTGCACAGCATGTTGTAAATAGCAGAAATTGTATTTTTGTATTAAGTGCGGACCGTTTCTCTATTTTATCAAGGTCCCACTCTTTATATCATTTAAAGGTTCTGGAGTCTTTATACATCAAAACCTGCAGATTTACCTCCGTTTTTAATGTTACTGGACTCTAGTTTTCCTTACATATTTTATCCCCACCCCCATAAATCATCTTTTATTTCACATGTCTCCAATTCCCAGAAATAAACTTGATAAGGCTGAGACGAAACCAGTTGTTTTTTGTTTTTAGTAAAAATGGCATTTAAGCTATGTTTATTCGTGACTATATATGTATATATATATATAAATTAGACAGACACGTTATTTCATGATAAATCGGAAGTGTAGGCCAATTTCAGGCGAACTATCATCAGCATCCGTTTTTATTGTACAGAAGTTTTTACACGAACTTTCTGTACAATAAAGACGGAAGCTGATGATGGTTCGCCTGAAATAGGCCTATATTTCCGATTTACCATGAAGTAACGCGTCTGTCTTAATTTATTTCTTATATTTGCTCTATATGTATTTATATACATATATATTCAGAGCTCTTTTTGAGAGTTATCCTACCACTGTATGTACAGGATACTGTTTTGGGATTCTTCTATATCTACACCGCATGCTTATATATATATATATATATTCTTCATTTGTAAACGAGTTATGAAGAATATTCAAAAGTTCTACAATATAATTGCATTGAACCCTTTTTAATACAAATGTGCACTGGTCTAATTTTATTATGACCAAAACCTTATTCATATATATATATATATATATATATATATGTATATATATATATATATATATATGTGTGTGTGTGTGTGTGTGTGTGTGTGTTTAGACAGAAAAATTTCTTTTAGACATGTCAGATTAAATAAATTGCAAACATTATTTTCAATAAAATCCGTTCATATTCACGGATAATCTATCGCGTATTATAATTGAAAGATGTCAGAGATGGGCTGTAACGTTGACAGATGCTATTATGTTGTCGTTTGGGAGAATGTATCGCCGACAAATAACAAATGTCTATGTTGGATTTAGAACAACTACATTAATTAGACATCTTACATTACATTTGTCTGACCATTTGTCCATTTCTAGACATCTACAACAACATTCCTGTGTATATTCACAATATAATAAAAAATAATGATCGACAACACAACTATCCTACACCAAGAAAACAACAAAAGCAAACTACAGATTCTCGAGGCAATATTTATTAAATCACTTAAACCGTCAATTAATAGAATCAGCTATGAATATTGTAGTAATGTTCTAAAATGTTTGTAAAAAGAACAGTTTTTTTCATGCTTTAACACAGGCATGACCATGACATTACAACAGACAAAAAAATCCATTTCGGATAATTTTCACGTTTTCATGAACGCTAACAATTTGTAAACTGTTATATTTGAAGCAGGAAAAATTTGTTAATTTTTAGCAACACAGTTTTCCGGTTACATTTGTTACCATGACTCACATAAATTTATAAAAAAAAAAAAAAAAAAAAACTCACACAAACTTACAATCTAAAAATATTTTCTGGCTTGACATAACTTGCAGTATTAATAAGCCGGTGAAAATGAATCTATTAAAGACCAACATCACAATTTCTCTTGAAGTTCTAACTCTTCTCCATATGCACATTTTTTTAACATTTAAAAATTGAACCGCATGTAATGAATGTTTTCCAATATTTTATATATATTACCAACAAATGACGTACACAACATTAGCGGTAATATCTAATTTGCATCCCAAAAAGAATCTGCAATGTTATTGGTCCTTACATGGCATCTTGAATTCAGTCATTTTTCCATCACCGTAACGTAGCTTCACTGCGCCTTTTGCCACTGTGACGAAATTTCATCTATGGTACCTAGACATCATGAATTCAAACTGAGTATTTGATTGGCTGTGAGGTCTCATCATTTTACAGTTAAAATGGTTAGATGATAGATGTAACCATAAGTTCTATAATGAAAATTTATTCAGTCACCTTTCTCTCTTATAGAACTTTCTTTCAGTTTCTTGCTTCTAAGTCAACGTTGAGTCTCAAAAATTTCAAAAGTTTAGATGCAACGTCAGTCGTTATCCTCTGTCTTCTTAATATCTGTTCTTTTATTGATCTCCCTCCTTGGTAGTTCTGGTTTCTCATATTTAAGAGGCTCATCTATCTATCGCCCGGTTCACACTCCACCCACGTCTGTTGAACAGGTTAAGAGGCTCATCTCTTGTTCCCTGTTTAGGGTGTGGTTTCCGGCTTTCTCTTTTCTAATCTTCTCACTTTGTTTTTTTTTTTTTTTTCAATTGGAGTAGATAGATCTATCTATCGCCCGGCTCACACTCTACCCACGTCTATTTAGGATGTGGTTTCCGGCTTTCTCTTTTCCAATCTTCTCACTATTACGTAGCCCCCTGTACATCAGTGGCGTCACCTCCTTGCTCGGGGTGATACCATTAAAAAAAAAAAAATTCTCTAACATTCAATAACCACTTGCGTCCTAGTGGTTATATTGCTTTGCTTGGGATGAAATGATAAAACATTTTTTTATAATCACTTCACCCCAGGTAAGGCAGAAACACCACTATAATGCAGTGGGTAACAATGAGGGAGAGAAAAAAAATAAGGTACAAAAAAATGTTGAAGAAATGATAAGAGATAGATGGAGATCAAGAAGACAGAAAATGGCAATTGACGTTGTTTTAAACTTTAGGAGATTGTAGCTAAATTGAAAGTGTGAGAACAGAAACTGAAATGTGGAAGAGTTAGTTGTATTTAACAGTAAAATGGTAGGACCTAAATGCCAATCTAGTAGAAACTTTCGCTTCTGTGTTATTTATATGTAAATCAAATTTTAAATATTGTCATATAAAAGAAATGTTTTGCTGATAGTTTTATTCTGAAATCAATCGTTTTTGTAGAGAAGAAAATTATATCTTTCATGTCCAAAAATACACATATTTTCTTTTTGTGATATCCTTCTATCGATAATCTTCAGGACCTGGGCAATCATGTCTCTTTTCAGTCTCCAGTTAATGAAGAAGTTTATTCCCCTAAGTAATTTTTGACTTGTTACCACCCCTTTTTGTCATTTTCTACCATCCATTTACTTCTTGTTCTTTTCAATGTGTCATGGTTTTTGCTGATAATCACGTCTCTCCACAACTTCCTGTCTCCTGTTGACTCTTTATCATATCTATTTATTCCTATTCTGCTATCCATTCACTTCCGTGATGTGCCATGTCTATTAAGGACGTGGGCGATCATGAGTCATTCGCTATTTCTCCTTCTCTCCTCATTTCCTGTTCATGGAATTTCAACGGCATCTTTCTAATTGTAAATAAGATTCTCTCCACCTTCTCCTCCTTCTTTTTCTTCTTCTTCTTCTTCTTCTTCTTCTTCTTCTACGCCTCCATCTTCTCCTCTTTTTATTCTTGTCAACTCATGTATTTTGTTTTTAATGAAATTTCTCCTCCTCCTCCCACTTCTCCTCTTCTTTCTTTTTCGTTTACTTCTCCTCCTCCTCCACCTCCTTCTTCTTTTCTTCCTCCTCTTTCATCTTCTTCTTCTACGCCTCCGTCTTCTCTTCTTATTCTTGCTTACACATGTGTTTTGTTTTTAATAAAAATTCTCCTCCTCCTACCTCTCCTCCTCTTTCTTTTTCGTGTACTTATCCTCCTCCACCTCCTTCTTCTCCTCCTCCTCCTCCTTCTTTCTTCTTCTTCTTCTTTTTCTTCTTCTTCTACGCCTCCGTCTTCTCCTCTTCTTTTTCTTGTCCACTCATGTTTTATTTTTAATGAAATTTTTCCTCCACCCACTTCTCCTTTTTCTTTTCCATTTAATTTCCCCCTCCCCCACCTCCTTCTTCTTCTCCTCCTCCTCCTCTTTCGTCTTCTTCTTCTCGTCCTTCTTCTTCTTCTTCTTCTTCTTCTTCTTCTTCTTCTTCTACGCCTCCGTCTTCTCCTCTTCTTTTTCTTGTCCACTCATGTGTTTTATTTTTAATGAAATTTTTCCTCCACCCACTTCTCCTCCTTTTTCTTTTCCGTTTAATTTCCCCCTCCCCCACCTCCTTCTTCTTCTCCTCCTCCTCCTCTTTCGTCTTCTTCTTCTCGTCCTTCTTCTTCTTCTTCTTCTTCTTCATCCTCCTTTTCTTGTCCAATCATGTTTTGATTTTAACAATTTTTTCTTATATCTCAATACATTGATGTTGTTTAACACGAGTAGAATATTGTATACACGCTTTCATCTATTAACGTAAAAGTTAAAAGTCAAGCCACTTGAGCATTCACTAGGGAATGCCATCTACTTGTTAAGTTGGCAGTTGCCAATTTTTATATTTAATATTCTTAAAAGATTGGAAGTTGATCTTTATAAACATGACGGTGGCTTGTTCAGTTCGAGAGGGACGCTTGTTTTTAATTTAGAAAATTAATTACTTTTCTTTTTAATTAAAAACAAATATAATTTGAGAGAATTTCTATCGTAGCAAATGTTTTATTATTAAACTACTGTGGTTAGCATTACAACTGTCTGATTTGTCAATAAAATCCCATAAAATTGATACAGGTCTTATGTTGCTAACCAGGTCTGCGGGATGTTCATACTAATTTTTTACAGTTTCCTTTCTCTAAAAATTTCTAGATTTTACAGTGAAGATATTGGCCTACTCTATCATGTCCAGTTCTTGTATTCGGTGGGTGTTAACTCCGTGCAACTAGATACACTTCGTCAATTGCTTCGAGATATTTTTTTTTAATCATCTCACCCCAAGCAAGGCATTCCACTGCCACTATTGCGCATGGGGCTACATAGGGGAAGGTAAAGAGAAGGAGTGGTTAGATATAGAGAATGTCAGGAGGAAGATGACAGATGAGTAAGGATACCGAGGATGAGGGTTGGGCAGATGGGAAGAGTGTTTGATAGAATAGGAGCAGGTTAGTGTGTTAGGAGGTGTCTATTGACCTTACATTTAAACTCCTGGAGATTGTAGCCGACAGGGAAGCAATCAGGTGGAAGAGAATTCCACAGTCGGGAAGTGCGAGGAAAGAAACTGTTGGAGTTGAAGTTACGGCTGCATTTTATCGGTTTCACTGTAAAAGGGTGGGATCTAGTTGCTAATCTAGTATCTCGTTCAAATTCGTATTTAGTGGGCACCAGTGATCTAAGTTCATCGGAGCAGAAGCCGTGAAAGTATTTATAGAAGAGACACAGGGAAGCCACGTCGCGCCGGTGGGAGAGAGACTGCAGGCGGTCTGCCAAGTCGGTATCTATCACATTACAGACCCTCCTCTGAACCTTATCGAGAAGCCCGAGGAGAAAAGCAGGGGCACCCGGCCAGATATGGCAGCAGTATTCAATGCACGGGCGGATGGTAGATTTATATATGTGCAGGATAGATTTAGACGGAAAAAACTTCAGGGCCCTACACAGAGAACCGACTTTCATAGCAGCGGATTTAGCAATGGATTCGATAGTCATTCCATTTGAGGTCCGCTGAAAGTGTGACCAAGGAGGCGTAGTGTTTTACTCTCTGGGAGGCAAGCCTGGTCCATGCTAATGGGAGGTAGGTGAGACTGTCGATGATGGTTAATTGAGAGTAGCTTCGTTTTAGAAGCATTAAAATTTACTAGCCATTTCTTACCCCAGTCCAATATGGATTGGAGGTCTTTTTCTATCAATATTTATCTGTTGTGGAGTAGTTTTCGCACTGAAAATTATAATCGTGCTATGTCGGTTGCTAATCGACTTAACGCACCCAAAATATTATGAAATTGGTAATCTTCCACTGTAAGCTGACTCCTTAGTATTCGGCTAACTGCCGACTAATATCAACTGCTTTAGTCCAACGATGTCCAAACTGGAACTAACTAATAGTTCTATTGACTGGCCTTCATAGGTCTTACATTAACTTAGCTAGCCTCACTCACTGACCCAAGCAGACAATACAATATCCCTTGCACCAAAACATCACATTCTTACGTACCATTCTTGCTACAAACACCATAATGCCTCAATACACTCTGTGAAAATCTAACTAAACCCATATGTACAATTTGACGGGGGAGGGGAATAAAATTTAAAATTGATAACCCCATTGATTTTTATACACTCCCCAAGAACTTCTCGAGTTAACTTCCTGTTAACTCTTATTGATATAGGAGGGAGAGTCCATTATCTGAGGAATAGGTGTGTTTCCCCATAACAGATTGGCAACCAGTTTACTGCAGAAAGAAATAGCAATGGAGTGTAGGAAAATCTTCTACCTGGTCAGTCATTGCTCGAAAGAGATACAATGACCTAAGCCTGTATCACATATGATACTTAACTGACTGAATATCTGAGCAATACTAAAAACCAAAACAAGACGGGATATCCCTAGAGATGGGCAGTGGAATGATTAAAAGGCTATTCCCACAGATTAATTAAGGGATTTTGTCCAGAATTATGTGTAGGTTATCTGAATCAATATACACCTGATGAAAGCCAGACGGCCGAAATGATAAAAGATGAAAAAGAGAACAATAGCTCAAATGTAAATTCAGACAGATGTCACGAGCAATAATATGTAGAATTATTTTTGTTTCTTAAAAACAAAACAAAACAAAACCAAAAAAAAAAAAGCGGACCTAAAGACGACAACATCTACCTTTAAATTTGTTGTTTTTTTCATTTCTTTTTCTCTTTTTTTAGTGCATTCTTATCGATTACCCCCTAAACTTTCCAATTGACAAAAACATTTGGAAAAATTTCAATACTTAAACAATTTTAGGGTGGGCTCAGTTTTTCATATAATGTTATAGTAAATTGATCCACCATTTTGGAACCACTCACCAGCATGACATAACCACCACCTGTAAATTGGTTGATTATCAATTTTTTTAAAAACTTTTTTCAGTGCAATCCTATCGATTAAACCCTAAACTTTCTAATTTACAAATTTTTTTAAGCGTGTATCACATATGATACTTAACTGACTGAATATCTGAGCAATACTAAAAATCATGCTATGCCAGTTGCTAACAGACTTAACGTACCCAAAATGTTTGGAACTTGATAATCTTCCACTGAAAGCTGACTTCTTGGTATTCGGCTAACTGCTGACTAATATCAACTGCCAAGTAGTTCTACTGAACTCCAATAGACGTCTAAAGAACTCCTAAGAACTTCCTGTTAACTTTTATTAATATAGGAGGGAGAGTTCATTATCTGAGGAATAAGTGTGTTTCACCATAGCAGAATCTATCTTTTATCTCCACTTCCAGGTGTAAATAGCAGATCAGACTGGGGTGTTTTGTATATTTGACAACCAGTTTACTGCAATATGTGTTGACCACCTACCGCGGAAAATCGACTTAACGCACCCAAAATGTTAGGAACTTGGTATTCTTCCACTGAAAACTGACTCCTTAGTATTCAGCTAACTGCCGGCTAATATCAACAGCCTTAGTCCAATGATATCCAAACTGGAACTAACTAATAGTTCTACTGCACTCTAATAGAACTCTAAAGAACTCCCTAGAACTTCTAAGAACTCCTAAGAACTTCCCAAGAACGTCTCGAGTTAACTTCCTGTTAACTCTTATTAATATAGGAGGGAGAGTTCATTATCTGAGGAATAGGTGTGTTTCACCATAACATTATCACAGAATCTTCATTTCAGATCAACACAGTTTTCCAGTATGTGTGCTTCGTAATATCTCGTTCGCAAGTATTTGCCTTGTGCTCCTGCTATATACTGAGCTTCTCGAAAAATAATCTATAGAAGGGTCTGTAATGTTATCCGTCCTGACCTATCACGTCGGATACAGTTATTTACCAACCGCGTGACGTGGTTTCCGTCTAACTGTTCTAGGAAAATTCTCATGGCAATTGTTTTGATGAGCTCTCCTCTTTGATAATGCGACCGCGTGAATTTTAACTGTCATAAGAGCTTGGCAAAGGCGTCTCATCGTTTTTCTGATGAAATAGCTAGATGCAACCGTAAGTTCTATTCTAACAGTTTCCTTTCTTCTTATACGTCTACCAACTAGAACTTCTGATTTCTTCCTTTTCTGCTACCTTGGTGCAGTGGATATCTGCTCGGGACGAGAAATCGGGGAGCCGAGGTCGAATTCCAGTTGAATTCCTTGCATTCACTTACTCGCAAATAACCCTTCGGAAAAGTATTAATCCGTCTCTTAAAGGGTTAAATAACAGGACAGATTAGGTTCTATAGCCTTAGCTGGCAACCAGTCTACCGCAGAAATCAATGGCAACCTACTGCGGGATAATCTTCTGCCCAGTCAGTCATGTCACTTTTGAGACACGATCGCCCAAGCGTGTATCACGTATGGCACTTAACTGACTGGCTGAATATAATAGTTGGATCATGATTAAGATTACACACTGGGTATAAAGTGGGGTATCAGTTTTATATTGTTATGAAGTAATAAACTGATACCCCACTAATTACTACTTAATAATATAATACATTTCTTCCCCCTCTAGCTATGAGTCAAATAACAGGACAGCTTGGTTTCTATAGCCTTGGCTGGCAACCAGTCTACCGCAGAAAGTAATGGCAAACTACTGCAGGATAAACTTCTGCACAGTCAGTCATGCCTCTTTCGAGACATGATCGCCCAAAGCATGTATCACGTGTGTAACTTAACGGACTGACAATCTTCAACAATATAGATGCAGTACCAATCGCAATCTGTATTACTGTATTGAAGTGCATTTATTGTCTTTTCTCACTAGCGTTTTTCACACGCGGTCATCTTTGCGTCTTAGTTGCTTTGTTGCCTTGCTTGGGGTGAAAAGATTAAAAAAAGAAATATTTTTAGATAAACATCACAAAAAGATCAATGTAATTTGAGTGAAAACATATATAAAAACCGGAATCTCAAAAATAATATTTAATGATGAACGTAGATCTATTGGATGAAATTAATGGCTGGGTTAGAGCTTGTAATTTTATGGAACATTGTCTTTGAACACATTAAAAAAAAACAGGATGTAAATGGAGTAATATTTTCTATTAATACTGAAGACAGGTTTTTGATAGATAGATAGATAGATAGATAGATAGATAGATAGATAGATAGATAGATAGATACTAAACAGAATGAGATAGATAGATAGATAGATAGATAGATAGATAGATACGAAACAGAATGAGACAGATAGATAGATAGATAGATAGATAGATAGATAGATAGATAGATAGACTAAACAGAATGAGATAGATAGATAGATAGATAGATAGATAGATAGATAGATAGATACTAAGCAGAATGAGATAGATAGATAGATAGATAGATAGATAGATAGATAGATAGATAGATAGATAGATACTAACAAGCAGAATGAGATAGATAGATAGATAGATAGATAGATAGATAGATAGATAGATAGATAGATAGATACTAAACAGAATGAGATAGATAGATAGATAGATAGATAGATAGATAGATAGATAGATAGATAGATAGATACTAAACAGAATGAGATAGATAGATAGATAGATAGATAGATAGATAGATAGATAGATAGATAGATAGATGTGAACAAACTGTGATAGATATAGATATATCAAATATAACGGTTGACAAATTTCTAGGCGCGTATTAGAACGTGAATATTATCCAAAATGGAATTGTTTTTATGTTGTAATGTCATAGTCATGCACGTGTTAAAGCATGAAAAAACTTTTTACAAATATTTTAGAACATTACTACAGTATTCATAACTGACTCTATTAATAGATGGCTTAAGTTTTTTAATGAATATTGCCTCTGTAGTTTGCTTTTGTTGTTTTCTTGTTTAGAATTCTTGTGTTATCGATCATTATTTTTTTTTTATATTGTGAATTTAAAGCAGAAAAAAAATTTCAGTAATTTTTATCAACTCAGTTTTGCGGTTAGTTTTTGTTACCATAACTCACACCCCTGAAGATGATCTCGGAAAGAGATTGAAAGTACTTGGATACATTGAATGAGAATAACATCTGTCAACGTTTCAGCTCATTTCTGACATCTTTCAATTATAATGCGCGAAAGATTATCCGTGAGTATGAACGGATTTAACAAAAATAAGCAGACACAATGATTGCAATTTATTTAATATATATATATATATATATATATATATATATATATATATATATATATATATATATATATATATATATATATATATATATATATATATATATATAGGATATAGATATATAGGATATAGATATATATATATATATATATATATATATATATATATATATAGGATATATAATATATTTATATTTAGAACCAACTTAGCAAAGAGTAGCCCAAATGTTGGAGAATTTTTATCTATTTTCACCTGAAATTAAAGCGAAAATGTGGTGTTTAGAACGGCTCATGCATAATAGACATTCATTGTCTCTTATGTTTAGCAGTATATATAGCCTTTGAGATTTCACTAGCCCGATCGACTCAGTCGATTAAAAACTTAATTGGGTGATTAAAGTTTATTGCTGTCGATTAAAAATCTCGCAATGAAATATGTCCCTTCAAATATAGAAAAAAGAAATTTGATTTCTTTTACAACCCAAAACTATGCCATTGAAGATTCAAAAGTTACTTAAAATGACTTACAATGACATTATTGGACTCTTTGGTCTGATGCATGGCGCCTGATTTACGTCGAAATGTGTGGTTAAACAAAAGACAGAAATTTAATTAAAATTTCATTTTTTGTTTTCCGTCAGCGATTCAAGCTATGCCTTAAGGAGACTTTTACGAAAATGGAGTCGGTCGAGTAAAATGATTTTGGAGCTAATAAATTTTCCCTCGGTCTCGACCACCGGTCGAGAGTTTTTCTTTTTCAAATCTCAAAGGCTGAGTATATATATATATATATATATATATATATATATATATATATATATAAACTTATTTATAAATGGAACTTTATCTCCGTGTGTGTGTCTGTGTGTGTGTATCTGTTACCTATAGACTCCGAAACGGCTGAACCGATTTTCTTGAAATTTTACACAGTTGTAATATAAGCGTCTGCGAGTGTTATTAGCTAGGTTTTGTGTCGAGGTACCCCCGATAAATATCGAAAATCGATAATCGAAAAAATCGGGTTATAGAAGAAGTGGTCCGATTTTAATCAAATTTGATACACTCATAGACAATGACATAAGAAACGATATTTGGAAGTTTCAAGGTTGCAGTTCTTACAATAGTGCAGAAAATCGATATATAGATATATAGAAGGCCCTTTTATTTTAGTTTTTGCTTCGGGTTTGGCTCTAAGTAGATATAATTGTAGTTCTTAGTCTCAGTCATGATACCATTTACTCAGAGGACTTATTTAGCCTTCAAAATTCAGTTTAGGACGAAAAAAACTTATTTGATATCGATACCAGGAAATCAAAATTTGACTTACATACATTAATTTTTCTTTCAGTCTACGGTTTCGCTTTAACTGGAAACAGTCTTTCGTGCCAACGTTCAAAGAGTCTAAGCTCCAGGACTATGGATTAGTTTTAAAGCTTTCATTACACCCGAGCAACGCCAGGCTATCCTGCTAGTATATATATAATAAAATCTGATGTAGTATAAGTAATACACGGGAAAAATAATTGTTATTTTAAAGTTGGTTCTTTTGGAGATTCTGATGATCAGAAAAATAGATGGCTGTATAGTTTCAGTTCTTCTCTACTAATCAGTGTTAGAATAAAATCAAAGGTTGTATAACTCTCTCTCTCTCTCTCTCTGTGTGTGTGTGTGTGTGTGGGTGTGTGTGTGTGTGTGGGTGTGTGTGTGCGTGCGCTAGAGTTCAGTGGTTAGAACGTCGTCTTATTGGAAATACACTCGCTTCTTCCTTTCGAATTAAAACAAACATGCTCGACGCTTCTCATAGAATATGTGTATCACCAGAAGTTAAATGTATATTTGTTTACGCTTGTGTGTGCGTGTGTGTGTGAGTATGTGTATTATTTTTTTTTTTTTTTTTGTTGTTGTTTTTTAACGGCGTTGATAGTCAAACCCACCAACCACCAACTCCAGCACTGTTCAGTTCTCTGTCCAGAGTAAATGACATTTTATCAACTTCGAGATCAGTGGACATTTCCCTGTGGTTATCGAATCAAGATGCCTAAGTCGGACATTCTTTTTACAAATGGTCAGCATGGAAATCAATCTTTGCCATTCGCGTCATTTATGTAATACTCATATGACTTTCTTTCTTTCTTTCATTTTTTCTTTCTTTCTTCAGTGCTGTCGTTTTTCTTTCTCTCTTTCTTTGTTTCTTTTTCTTTCTTTCATTCACGCTCTCTCTTTCTTTCTGCTTTCTTCTTGTTTTTCTCTCTCTTTTTCTTTCTTTATTTTTTCTTTCTTTCTTTCTTTCTTTCTTTCTTTCTTTCTTCAGTTCTGTCTTTTTTCTTTCCATCTTTCTTTCTTTTTCTTTCTTTCATTCACGCTCTCTGTTTCTTTTTGCTTTCTTCTTGTTTTTCTCTCTCTTTTTCTTTCTTTATTTTTTCTTTCTTTCTTTCTTTCTTTCTTTCTTTCTTCAGTTCTTTCTTTTTTCTTTTTTCTTTCTATCTTTCTTTCTTTTTCTTTCTTTCATTCACGCTCTCTTTTTGCTTTCTTCTTGTCTTTTTTTCTCTTTTTTCTTTCTTTCTTTCTTTTTCTTTCGTTTTTCTTTCTCGTAAAGAGACAATTTTTCTTGCTGTGAACTATCTTATACATTTACAAGTCTAACACCCTGTAGATTTACTATATATATATATATATATATATATATATATATATATATATATATAACTGACTATAATTATTACGCCTCCCAGTTTAAAAAAAATAATGTATTTCATACTATTTTTAGTATTTATTGCCAAGTAGATAAGTTTAAATGAAAATAGAATGTTTTTTGTTAATACTGCACAATAACATGTGCATCAAATGAACTGCTCTTGTGTCCAGTTTTTGTGCTCTCTTCCCCATGCTAGTCTCATCTTCTTATTGGCTGGCCGAAGCAAAGGCTTCCTGGCTGCCTTGTAAAATTTCGCAAAGTAATAATAACAAAAGAACCATTCTATTTTCATTTAGAATTATCCACATAGCAATAAATACTAAAAATAGTATAAAATACACTATATCTTTTGAAAAACTGTGGTGGCATAATAATTATGACTGTTAATGGTACCGTAAGTTCTATGCTAACAGTTTCTTTTATTGCAATTCTTGCTTGTGGAACTCAGTTCTGGCTTCTTTCTATCCAATCAACTTTGATCTTCAAACATCAGTCGTTTCCCTCTGTCTTTTTGTTTCCTGTTCTTTTACTTTTCTCGAAGTTAATATTCTTACATCTTTCTATTTTTACAAAAATCGACCCCATCTCTGCATCTTAGTAGCTTGTTGCCTTGCTTAGGGTGAAATTTTAAAAAAAAAACATACTCTCCTTCCATTTTCTGTTTTTACCTTCATCTTCTTTGGTTACAATAATAATAGCGACGTCTTTGCATTTATCTTTTTTCTCACTCTCACATCATTTATTTTATGTTCTTTACCCTTTTCTTTCTTCCAGTGACTATAAAACTGCTTGTATTCCTATAACTTCCTCTCTATATCCTATAACAAAAAATAATATAATATAAAATAAAACACAGAAAATAGCCAAGCTCTTTGTTCGTTTCCTGATATTTCTTTTGCGAATGTTTCATTCTTTGAACCATTCTCTTATCACATTTCTTAAAACTCATTTTTTTTTCTTCTCTATCGGCGCCGGTGAGAGGCCATAAGAGAGGGAAAAAAGATTTTTGTTTTGTAATTTGTTTTTGCTAAATAAAAAAAAATAATAATAGTAATAAAAAGATGTCATTTGGCCGTTCGATAATTGAACGGCGGAGTGTCAATTTGTGAGACCTTCGATGACATCTTTGAGCAGCGAGATTCCACACTGGTCCCGATGGTAGTGTCATGTGACGGACTGGTCCACGACGACATTTGCCTCATCAGTCGATGATTGGCGTACACGAAAGAAATGAGGTGCATGTAGGCGAGTGAGGCGAACAGGCAACGCAAAAAGAAAAAGTATCTTTTTTAGGAGAGAGATTTCTGAAGTTTTACGGAAAGTTTAGTTTTTTTGGCGGGAAGAAATGACAAACGTGAAGCAAACTAAAATCAAAGAACAATGATTTTTAGAAGCGCGTGCGCGCGCACACACACACACACACACACAGATATATAGATATGAAAAGAAAACTAGATCGGTGGGAAGTTTCCAAAATTAACTATTAATACTAAAAACTACGCGCCAAACACTACCTAATAATTCAAAATCTATCTATCTATCTTATCTATCTATCTATCTATCTATCTAGCTATTTCAGTCTCTTCATATCTATCTATCTATCTATCTATCTATCTATCTATCTATCTATCTATCTATCTATCTATCCATCTCAGTCTTTTCATATCTATCTATCTATCTATCTATCTATCTATCTATCTATCTGTGTGTCTGTCTGTCTGTCTATCTTAGTCTGTTCATATCTATCTATCTTTTTACTTTAGTCTGTTTATATCTATTAACCTCATTCTGCTCACTATCTATCTATCTATCTATCTATCTATCTATCTATCTATCTAATTCTGTTTAGTATCTATCTATCTATCTATCTATCTATCTATCTATCTATTCTGTTCTATCTATCTATCTATCTATCTATCTATCTATCTATCTATCTCATTCTATTCTATCTATCTATCTATCTATCTATCTATCTATCTATCTATCTATCTATCTATCTATCTATTCTATCTATCTATCTATCTATCTATCTATCTATCTATCTATCTATCTATCTATCTATCTAACCCTGATAGATAATGTATCTCCGATAAAAACATTTATATTTTTTAACAATCTTGCATCCGCCCCGCCAAAAAAAAAAACATAATAATGATTTGTGGCAATAAAAGCACTAAAACACAAGGGGTTACGGAGTGTGAGAGAAAATGCGGGAAAAATGTTAAAGAGGGAGAGCAATAAAATAAGAAAAATTCAGAAAATAAATAAATAAAATAAATAATAATAATAATATTATTATTATTAATAATAATAATAATAATAATAATAATAATAATAATAATAATAATAATAATAATAATAAAATAAAAATAAACCAGAACTGACATGGGCTGGAATTACAGAAGAGGATGTTATACATGCACTAAATATGCACACAATTGGAAATTCCCAGGTATAGATAAAATTCCTAACTTTTGGCTATATTATTTAAATACAGCACATAAAAAACTAGCCAAAGAACTTCAAGAAATGGTTGACGATCCCACTAAAATTCCTGCATGGATGACCAAAGAAATTACATTTCTTCTACCCAAGAATGGTGACACAAACAACCCGAAAAACGACAGACCAATTACATGTCTTCCGACAACATATAAACTATTAACATCTATTTTAACAAAACAGACATATTTATTCTTAGAAAGAAATGACATGATACCGCTTGAACAAAAAGGGTGCAAACGTGGCTGTTATGGTTGTAAAGACCAATTGCTGATTAACAAAATGATCCTGGAAAACTGCTACAGTACAAAGAAAAATCTTAGTACAGCCTGGATAGATTATCGAAAGGCATTCGATAGTGTGCCACATTCCTGGATTTTAAAGACTTTAAATATATACAAGATATCGCCCGTCATCATCAATTTCATCAAACAGTGCATGTCTATATGGAAAACAACCCTTTACCTCAATCATATAAATGGAACCTATAAGTCTGATGAAATAAACATCAAAAGAGGTATATTTCAAGGTGATCATTTGTCTCCCTTACTATTCTGCATATCATTAATAGCACTAACCAGTCAACTTAATAAGACAGAATGTGGTTATAAAATAGATCAAAAAGCCATCTATTTTACATGGATGACTTAAAGTTATATGCTAAGAATGATAATGAGCTGGAAGGTCTTCTGCAAACTGTAAAATGCTTCAGCGAAGACATTGGAATGAAATTCAATTTGAATAAATCTGCTAAAGCTAAAGTTTTACGTGGATCAATACAAGAAACATCCTCAATTATCTTAGACCCTGCTGTAACAATAAAAGGATTGAAACCAGAAGAAGCTTATAAACACCTAGATGTAAATGAGAGTGAAAACATTCACCATAGAAAAATGAAAGAAATAGTGCGTAAAGAGTACTATAGAAGACTACGAATGATATTAAAAACTGAATTGAATTCTCAGAACAGAGTTATGGCCATTAATAGCCTTGCAATCCCAGTTGTGCAATATAGCTTTAACATCTTAAACTGGACTCTAAACGACATCAGGCGAATGGATTCTAAAACAAGAAAGCTTCTTTCTAAGCATAAGATGCATCATCCAAAGGCTGATGTAGACCGTCTAAACATACTTCGGAAAGAAGGTGGAAGAGGTCTTATTCAGCTGGAATTGTCATACAAGACAACAACTATTGGCTTACTAACATACATAGAAACAACAAAGGATTAGATGATAAAATTAGTAAGTCAACATGAAGAAAGAAAGAAAAAATATTCAATAATAAAAGAAGGCAGTAAATACAAACAAGATTTACAGTTAGTAGATTCCGTAGAAAAGCAAAAGAGAAGGCAAGAACCAACTATTGCAGCAAAAAATATGAAAATGAAAGCCAAAGATAAAGCTCTTGAACAGATGAAACAACGCTGGCAAGACAAACCTCTGCATGGCCAATATCCAGAACGTGCCAATAAATCCAATGTTGATAAAGTTAATACTCATCGATGGTTACGTGCATTTGGATTAAAGCATGAAACTGAAAGCTTTATTCTTGCAGTGCAAGACCAAAGTCTTTTCACTAGAAACTTTCAGGAAAATATTTTACATAATAATGTGGATCCAAAATGCAGGTTTTGTGATAAACACCAAGAAACAATAGACCATCTAATCTCAGGCTGTTCTGTGCTTGCCCCAAATGAATATAAAAATCGTCACGATAGAGTGGGGCAATATTTACATTGGGCAATGTGCAAACACTATGGAAAATCTGTAAACAAACACTGGTATGAACATCACCCAGCACCGGTTACAGAAATAGAAGATGTAACCATTCTATGGGATTACACCATCTACACAGACAGAAAAATTGAAGCAAACAGGCCAGACATTATTGTTAAAAACCAGAAGGAGAAAACTTGTCTATTAATTGATATGGCTTGTCCAGCGGATTGTAATATAGCAATCAAGGAATTTGAAAAACTGTCAAAATATAAAGACCTGGAAATTGAAATAAAAAATATGTGGAAATTGAAAACAAGAGTTGTGTCAGTGATAGTAGGTGCACTTGGAATGATAAAAAATGGAACAAAACAACACATTGAAAGAATCCCTGGAAACCCCAGCTTAAGAGATATACAAAAAATTGTCTTGTTAAGTACAGCCCACACACTAAGGAAAACTTTATCTATGTAATACTAGGGATGATAGGGAAGATAGAAAAACATGAAATGGAGCCATAACAACACGCCACGACCTGCCTTAGGTCTCCCTGCAGACTTGGTTGGTAGTGAGACCAAAGCAGAAATCGAAATATGATGAAAAATGACATAATAATAATAAATAAAATAACAAAAATTCAGAAGACAGAGGATAACGATTGACACTGTATTTAAATTCTTGAAGATCAAAGTTTTCTGGTAAGACATCGGAAGAGAGTTTCACGGGTATGAATTGCAAAATAAATAAATTAAATAAAATAAGGACCTGTTAGAACTTACAATCACATCTAGACATTTCAACTTTAAAATGATGGGACCTTACTACCGATCTAGTACTGCACTTAAATTCATAAAATGTTCATCAAAATAATTACAATGAAAATATTTCATATAAAAGGCACAGAGGAAGTACGTTACTGCTGTGAAAAAGGGACTGAACCCATGACACTGCGGATTCGTTTTTGGATTTTATCAAGAATCTGTAAGTATATAGCATTGGACCACATGTGACAGTAATATTCAAAGCATGGACAAATGATAAGCTTATAATCATGTAAGAGATATTTTGGAGAGGAAAAGTGATAATAGGTACTTTCAAATGAAAAAATGTGACAGTGTCCTCATTTGAAAGAATGGAGACACAGTGGAGTAATCCTTCATTCCTCATTACACTTTCCAGAAACACCAGCTGTTTCTTCCTGATGAAGTTGCCTTTTCGTTTGCATCCTCTCTAAAAACTTCGTCGTTGCTTAGATTTTCGATCCATTTTGAAGGAAGCTGGAGCATAGAATGGCATAAAAGTCGTACAAATGACAACAAAGATGAGGACAATAGTCAGAATAATGTAAATACTGTAAATACTACCCCATCTCAGAAATATAGACAAATAGAATGATCTATTATTAAACGTCGTACAAATGACAACAAAGATGAGGACAATAGTCAGAATAATGTAAATACTGTAAATGCTACCTCATCTCAGAAATATAGACAAATAGAATGATCTATTATTAAACGTCGTACAAATGGCAACAAAGATGAGGACAATAGTCAGAATAATGTAAATACTGTAAATACTACCTCATCTCAGAAATATAGACAAATAGAATGATCTATTATTAAACGTCGTAGAAATGGCAAGAAAGATGAGGACAATAGTCCGAACAATGTAAATACTGTAAACACTACCTCATCTCAGAAATATAGACAAATTCAGAGTGCTTGTCCTTTTTTGGTGGGGGGGTCCTATTTGACCATAGCTAGGACTCTAACGGGTATTACCACCCGGATCAGGTTGAGCCCAGAAAGAACAACAATTAACAAGTGTTTCTATGATCTCCAATCTTATGATCAGAGGCCTTGCTGCCAAATGTAGTTTATCGTCATACTCAGAGCTATGTTCTATGTTCTTTTTTTATCGTTTTTTTTTTTTACCTTTGTTGATTCTAGCTTGCTTCACAATTATGCCTCTACGATTCTGTGTAAAATTGCAGGGCCTGAAGCAATACGAACTTCTTATTGCTTATTCAATTAAATCGTAGTTTAAACATTTTGTATACATATTTATATATGGAATGTTAATGTGCATTCAATAAGTACCCTGAAAAATTACAGCGGTGTTAAATTTAATAAATACGATACTGGTAACTCAATATCTAATATCTACACACCCCGACCATTCCAAAATCTCCGTAAATTGAAGGGCGGGGTGGATTTTACCTGAAAGAACGCGGTCTAACGAAGAGATGTTGACAAATTTGCACCTTATCAGTAATTGTACTTTCTATAAAGTGAATTTTCGGATTTTTTTTTTTTTTTTTTGTTAATTTTCTACGAATTGATAATGGTAATTCTTATCTCTCTGAAAAGATTCTTACTTTTGGTGCCAGGTTCAATCCCTCTGGTTGCACAAAAAAAAAAAAAAAATAATAATTACGTACGCGTAAATTTTCTGAGGTCTGCATTTACTACAGGTGTGCTGGGAATGATTTCATGAACTTAGTATGAATGAAAGAATGATGCGCAAGAAGAAAGAAAGAAAAAAATTTTAAAGAAAGAAGGAAAGAAAGAAAGAAATGGGGACAGAAAAATACAGATTTTAAGTAAACGTACAAAAGATTGACAGAAAAATTAAAAAAGGAAAGAAAGAAAGATAAATACGCAGAAGAAAGAAAGAAAGAAAGAAAGAAAGAAAGAAAGAAAGAAAAATAAACGATTAAGTATGTATAAATACAATAGAAGATTTTACTTATTCATACTATCAGAAAGAAAGAAAGAAAGAAAAAGAAAGAAAGATTGAACCATTACATATGAATAAGTACAATACAAGATAGATTGTAAGAAAGGAAGAAAGAAAAAAAGAAAAAAGAAAGAAAGAAAGAAAAAGAAACGATTAAGTATGAATAAGTACAATAGAAGATTTTACTTATTCATACTATCAGAAAGAAAGAAAGAAAAAGAAAGAAAGATTGTACGATTACATATGAATAAGTACAATACAAGATAGATTGTAAGAAAGAAAGAAAGAAAGAAAGAAAAAAAAAGAAACGGAAGAAAGGGAAGAACGAAAGAAAGAATAGACTCAATAAAATAATTAACGATTTTATATAAATAGGTACAACAAAAGATAGATTGACAGAAAGAAAGAAAAACGAATGAGAAAAAAGAACAAAAATTTGAAAAGATTAAATACAATCAGAGACAGAATGTTAGAAAGAAAGAAAGAAAAAAAGAGAGAATGAAAGAAATAGGTAAAAGAAAAAAAGAAAGATGCACAGGTAAATAAAGATTTTAAATAAGAGAAAAGAAGACAGTAATGGAAAGAAAGAAAGAAAGAAAGAAAGAAAGAATGAAAGGAAGGAAGGAAGGAAGGAAAGAAAGAAAGAGAGAGAGAGAGAGAGAGGCTGACTAAGTAGGAACAGGTAGAGATAGTTGGACGAAAAGAGAAGTAAATCGTTCGACATTTTATTTTCTTCTTGGGTTGGTTAAAAGCAAACATTAATTTCAAAAGGGGAGATGCTAATCTAAATCTAAACTAATTTATAAATGGAACTTTGTCTGTGTGTGTGTGTCTGTGTGTGCGTGTCCATTACTTATAGACTCCGAAACGGCTGAATCGATTTTCTTGAAAATTTACACAGTTGTACTATAAGCGTCTACGAGTGTTCTTAGCTAGGTTTTGTGTCGAGGTACCCCCGATAAATATCGAAAATCGATAATCGAAAAAATCGGGTTATAGAAGAAGTGGTCCGATCTTAATCAAATTTGATACACTCATAGACAAAAAACATAAGAAATGATATTCAGAAGTTTCAAGATTGCAGCTCTTACAATAGAAAAATCGATAATATATATTACAACAAAAAAAAACTTATTTGATATCGATACCAGGAAATCAAAATTTGACTTACATCCATTCATTTTTCTTTCAGTCTACGTTTTTCGCTTTAACTGGAATCAACTATTGCTTTTTAGTCTTTCGTGTCAACGTCCAAAGACTCTGAGCTCCAGGACCACCATGGATTAGTTTTAAAGCTTTCATTACACCCGAGCAACAACGGGCTATACTGCTAGTATATATATATAGCTTTGCTTAAATTGATTGAGACAACAGCTTTAATTTTTTTGTTTCAACATAATGTCAATTTCAGACACACTGAAGTGATAGAGTGTAATTAATTTCTATTTTTTCCCCAGATTAGGCCATTTGCAGCAGTGTACAGCAATATGAATCTGTATTCAGGGTGTATGATGGAATATTTTTGACTTTGAAAATTATTGCATCATTCGAGATTGTGCAAGATGTTTATCATGCCCAGTCACTATTGTCTTGACTGTCGATTAGTTGTCCTACGGCCATTCTTTGCGATGGACGTTACTCCAACGAAATGTACAAACATGGTAATGCTGCAGGAACACACTGGCAAGCCTTACAGAGAGATCGCGGATATTGTTGATGTCAGGTTTTCAACTGTCAATCGTGTCATCCAGGCGAATAAACAAGCTTCACGTATCAGTCTAAAACGTAAAGGAAAATGCGATCAGAAGAGAAAAACAGCACCAAGAGACGATGTATACGTTATCAGGGAAATTGTGAAAGATCCTAGGAAGACATTATTCTTTTTGTTTCAACTAATTTGCACAAGGGTGTATCTCTGTTCACATCTATCTATCTATCTATCTATCTATCTATCTATCTATCTATCTATCTATCTCATTCTGTTTAGTATCTATCTATCTATCTATCTATCTATCTATCTATCTATCTATCTATCTATCTATCACCTATTCACTATCTATCTATCTATCTATCTATCTATCTATCTATCTCAGCCTATTCTATCTATCTATCTATCTATCTATCTATCTATCTATCTATCTATCTCAGCCTATTCACTATCTATCTATCTATCTATCTATCTATCTATCTATCTATCTCATCTCAGCCTGTTCTTATCTATCTATCTATCTATCTATCTATCTATCTATCTATCTATCTATCTATCTATCTCAAAACAACACTAAGAGATGACGTATCTGTGATCAGGGAAAGTGTGAAAGATCTAAAGTGCTAGTTGAGAAATAAATAAAAGAGAAGCTAGAATGGACACACTTTGGTTCAGTACTATCTTAGTGTTACTCTCTACTCTCATTAAGGAGGAATTGATGAAAAATTGTAGGATTTATAAAACCGAAATAAAACTATCACGAAAAAAAAAACACAAGAAAAAAAAACATTGCGAAATATAAAATAAAGAAACTTAACATTATAGGGACACAGAAAATGACAGGAGCACTACTATATAAGTAAAAAACTTCTTTTCTTTTTTTTTTTTTTAATTTCAAAATTATTTTCCACAGTCTTCGGGAGGGAAACTTTGTACCCTCTTTGCAAACCTGTCGTTAATATATCACTATTTCCATGGCAAATATTTTATCAGCTCTATCCTTTAATTCCAACAATTCAGACATTTACAGCTAGGCAAATTGACACGGTGAAGGAAGCATTCCAGAAGTTGAGTAAAGTATCAAGAAACAGGACAATTTCGCTAGAAACAAAGAAGATAGTACTGGATTGCTATGTGATGTCAGTTCTTCAATATGGCAGTGAATGCTGGACAATATAATCAAAGATGACGGAAAGACTTGAAGCAACCAAAGAAGTATACCAGTTATAAAATGGGGAATCAGTTGCATATTACAATCACTATACAAATTGACCCCTCACTTTGTGATCGCAGCAGTTTCTGTACATTTATATTCCTGAGATCCAAAAGCACAAGGAAGCATTCCAGAAGTTGAGTAAAGTATTAAGAAACAGGACAATTTCGCTAGAAACAAAGAAGATAGTACTGGATTGCTATGTGATGTCAGTTCTTCAATATGGCAGTGAATGCTGGACAATATCATCGAAAATGAAGAAAAAAATTGAAGCAACTGAAATGTGGTTCTACAGAAGCATATTGGATATAAAGTAGGGAATCAATTTCATATTACAATCAATATATAAACTGACCCCTCACATTTTGGTCACAGCAGTTTCTATACATTTATATTCCTGAGATCCAAAAGCACAAGGATGCAATCCATGAGCTGAGTAGAGTATTAAGAAACAGGACAATTTCGCTAGAAACAAAGAAGGGAGTACTGGATTGCTATGTGATGTCCGTCCTTCAATATGGCAGTGAATGCTGGACAATACTATCAAAGATGAAGGAAAAACTTGAAGCAGCTGAAATGTGGTTCTACAGAAAGATGCTATGGATATCATGAATCAAGCATGTGAGCAATGATGAGGTTCTAGAAATGATGGAAACGACAATGAAATTAAAAGAGGAAAAAGGACAGGGGAAAGCAGCGGATATCATATTTGAAGGACATGGTCAGGTGGATCACAGAACGAGGTTGCGAAATGTTACAGGAGAAAGCGTGCTAAGAGCCACCACGGATAGGGAGACGTGAAAGGCCACGATCGCCTACATCTTGAAAGGACAGGGCACATAGAAGAAAAATATATATGCAAACTGTTTATAAAAAATCATAATGTGGATATAAAATGGGGCATCAATTCTATATTATAATCATAATATAAACTGATCCCTCATTTTGTGGCCATGCTAGTTTCTATATTCTAGATTTATGGGCTTGAGCTTGTGTATGACAGAACGGGGTTTGGGAGATGTTACAGGAAAAAGCATGCTAAGAGCCACCAGGAATAGGGAGACGTGGAAAGCCATGATCGCCTACGTCCTGAAAGAACAGGGCACATAGAAGAATAATATAAATGCAAACTATTTATAAGAAATTATAATGTGGATATAAAATGGGGGATCTATTCTATATTATAATGAATTTATAAACTGATCCCTCATTTTGTGGCCATGTTAGTTTCCATACATTTATACTCTAGATTTATGGGCTTGAGCTAGTGAATGGCAGAGCGGGGTTTTGGTGGTGTAACAGGAGAAAGCATGCTAAGAGCCACCAGGGATAGGGAGACGTGGAAGGCCATGATCACTATATCCTGAAAGGACAGGGCACATAGAAGAAGACAGCTAAGCCACGTCGTACCACTTTCTACACAGTTGAATCAATTTCATTTCCCTTGTAGTCTAAATGGAAGAATGAAGGAACCGCTAATTTGAAGAACAGAATTCCTGAACAGTACAATCGTAATCTAGTCAAGTTACAGTTCAAATGTTGTCTATCCTTTTTATTCCCAGAGTTTTCGCTTCCAACTCACAATTTTTTTTTTTCACTCATATCACAACCCATGATATCATGACAGTTTTGACTGCACATCTCTATCTTGAGAGGGCTTTAGAAACTTTATTGAATGGATTTTTGTAGTCAGGTCACGAAGCATTTTTCTTATAGAATTAGATGTTTATAAACATAAATAAAATAAAATGATATTATATTTCATTTCGTTGAAAACGTTTCATAAAAGGAAATGTTTGTTCCTCTGAGTTGTAATGATTTTGTTACTTTAAGTTTGAGCTTGAAGTGATATAAAATTATCGAAGCTAAAAAAACGTTACGGAAATTTAGTCTGAAAGATAAAAATATTGTTTGCAAAAACTTACATATATAAAAACAAAAGTACAATTTACACACACACACACACACTTATATATACATACACACACACACACACACACACACACACACACACACACACACACACATATATATATATATTCAAGTGTATGCTTTCATATGAGTGACTAATGGAGATAATTTTACAACGGTTGAGTGGGTTTCCGGTCTTGTAGTCTGCCTTTCAAGAGAAACTGATTCTTTGTGTAGCATGCTGTGACATCATGCTATTCGTCGGGTTAGGTTTGGCATTGTTGGAGTGAGAGGTAGTCTTTCTATCATGCGACGGCTGTTTCTCTCCTTAGCCCCAATCTCAATATCTCCGGGGTTCCAAAAAAGCCTTGATTTGGTAATTGGCGAACCTTATCACCAAAATTATTTTTGCTTCGTTGCCATTTCAAACTGCGTACTCTGTTTGCTTTCTTTTTTTTATCCTCGATAACTTTTTTTTTTTTTGTGTGTGTGTGTGTGTGTGTGTGTGTGTGTGTGTGTGTGTGTGTGTGTGTGTGTGTTTAAATGATACGGTTAAAAAAAACATTTTTTTACACGAGAAACGCAGAGTCGAACAGGGAAGGTGAATCTTCATTTGAACATAAGATGATAATAAAATGGGTGTTACACCTATGTGCAAATTAATTGAAACAAAACGAATAATGTCTTTCTAGGATCTTTCACACTTTCCCTGATAACATATACGTCGTCTCTTGGCGTTGTTTTTCTCTTCCGACCGCATTTTCCTTTACATCTTGGACTGAGATAGATAGATAGATAGATAGATAGATAGATAGATAGATATGAACGGACTAAGATAGATAGATAGATAGATAGATAGATAGATAGATAGATAGATAGATAGATAGATGTGAAGAGAAATACACACTTGTGCAATTTAATTGAAACAAAACAAATAATGTCTTCCTGGGATCTTTCACACTTTCCCTGATCACATATACGTCGTCTCTTGGTGTTGTTTTTCTCTTCCGATCGCATTTTCCTTTACGTTTTAGACTGATACGTGAAGCTTGTTTATTCGCCTGGATGACACGATTGACAGTTGAAAACCTGACATCAACAATATCCGCGATCTCTCTAGACTGAGATAGATAGATAGATAGATAGATAGATAGATAGATAGATAGATAATGAACAGGCTGAAATAGATAGATAGATAGATAGATAGATAGATAGATAGATAGATAGATAGATAGATAAGCAGACACGCACAAAAACATCTTGCCTTTTATATATTATCGATTTTATGCATTATTGTAAGAACTGCAACCTTGAAACTTCTGAATATCGTTTCTTATGTCATTGTCTATGAGTGTATCAAATTTGATTAAAATTGGACCACTCCTTCTATAACCCGATTTTTTCGATTATCGATTTTTGATATTTATCAGGGGTACCTCGACACAAAACCTAGCCAAGAACACTCGCACACGCTTATAGTACTACTTTGTAAATTTTCAAGAAAATTGGTTCAGCCGTTTCGGACACACACACACACACACACACACACACACACACACACACACAATGTTCTATTTATAAATAAGTTTATATATATATATATAGTCATCCGCAGACAGGTCTGTTTCGCTGTGTCACAGCTCATCAGTATGGTTAGACCTCCGATTGTTTTTCACCCATGATTGAAACCCGACCGAATGTGCTTCAGTCGGCGATTCTACCTCTGGACTATGGGCGATCGGCAGAAGAAGACAGACTTTTAGCGTATGATGTATCATACGCCAATAGCCAGAGTACATACATATATATATATATATATATATATATATATATATATATATATATTCTTAGCTTATTATATCTATATATATATATATATATATATATTGATAAGCAGATAGATTTATATTACTGCACATTACTACAAATGACTAACATAAATCGATTACACCCTGTCAGTCAAGTGAATTTGAAACTGACATTATACTGAAAGAAAAGAAACTAAAGTAGTTTTTTAATTAATTCTCACTAGTGTGTATCTATATATCCTTTATTATATGTATATATTTGCAAATAACCTAATCTCAGGAAAAATAGAGATCGATTACACCCTGGCACTCCATTAACTCTAAAATTGACCTTGTAGTGAAAGAGAAGAAACAAAGGTAGTTGTTTCGATTAATTTAAAACTTTTATTTTTTAATGTTAAACTTCAAAAAATATTATGAGAAATATAAAGAAAAAAAATATTACCACCAATAGATTCTTCATTTTTTTTTATTCGTATCGCTCCGAGCAAGGCGGTAACGCCACTGATGTACAGGGGGCTACGTAATAGTGAAAAGATTGGAAAAGAGAAATCCGGAAACCACATCCTAAACAGGGAACAAGGGATGAGCCTCTTCACCTGTTCAATAGACGTGGGTGGAGTGTGAACCGGGCGATAGATAGATCTTTCTACTCCAATTGAAAAAAAAAAAATGAAACCAAAGTGAGAAGATTGGAAAAGAGAAATCCGGAAACCACATCCTAAACAGGGAACAAGGTATGAGCATCTCCACCTGTTCAATAGACGTGGGTGGAGTGTGAACCGGGCGATAGATAGATCTATCTACTCCAATTGAAAAAAAAAAAGAAACCAAAGTGAGAAGATTGGAAAAGAGAAATCCGGAAACCACATCCTAAACAGGGAACAAGGGATGAGCCTCTTAACCTGTTCAATAGACGTGGGTGGAGTGTGAACCGGGCGATAGATAGATCTATCTACTCCAATTGTAAAAGAAAAATTGTCAGCAATACATATTTTTTGAAAAAAAATACTAGTAATACATTTTTGTAAAAGAAATTGCTAATGTTCCCAATAAAATTATATTTCAGCATTAAATGACCCATTAGTTATAAGCCTTTAAACATATAAATAAATAAATAAATAAAACGAATTGACAAAACATGTCAGCCATTAGGCGGGATCATTGGTTCTGTCTATCGAACTATTTTGTTGCAAACCCTGTTGTCTTCAGGCAGTTCTTATAACCACTAAAAGAATTTTTAACGTGTCAATAATGTTTGATTATCCTCTCGATGTCGCCATCATCTAATCAGTGGGTTCAACAGATTCGTTAACAAGCGTTCGTAAATATTGCTAAATAGTTACTGGGAACGAAGAACTGGGTGATCAGTTTGCTTTTAGGAATGCCGGAGATATTATTTAAAATTGTTATTCTACTTGCTCAAGACAATCAACACCTCTCTCTCTCTCTCTCTCTCTCTCTCTCTCTCTCTCTCTCTCTCTCATACTATCCTCTAGGCAAATAAACAAACAGTAATTGCAAAGATATATTAAAACATTTCTTCATGATAAATAAACTCCCACCTACTTTTCCTTGCAGAATCGTAATCAGAAACTTAAACAAAAAATAAAAAATAAAATGAGAATTGTTTTCAAATTATTAAGGCGATAATTTTTAAAACATATTCACTGAAGTTTGATATTTAATGTTACTTTGGAAATTCGCTTAAGATTACTCGGATCGACAACGCCTGATGAAGGCCGTGTGTCATAACAGCCGAAACGTTGTCATTACAACAAAGATGAGGACAATAGTTAATTTTGCTATCCACAAACAAATATCTGCTTTACAGTGATAATTTTTAGTCTCTATAGGAAACTATCCCAAACGTTCAGTTAAAAAATGAAATAAAATTCGTCTTTAATAATGGCTAAAAAAGAGGTAAAAGCGCTCGGAGATTTCGGACAGTTTTTACACATTTTGTGTTCAGGTTCAGTCGTCTTTAACGAAACTTATATAAAAGAAAGACTGCTGCCCAAATTTACGCTCTCACACCCTGATTGAGCACTCTGGAAGAATGGTAAACTTTGAAAAACCGTAGCTACTCTGGCATGTACGCATCGCTCATTCAGTAAAATGAATTAGAGCACTCTAAAATACACGCTAAAAAGCCCATAGCCCAGAGGTAGAATCGTCGACTGACGCCAATTCGGTCTGGTTTCAATCTTGGTTTGAAAAGCAATCGGAGTCTAACCGTACTGATGAGCTGTGATACAGCGAAACAGATCTGTCTGTGGATGACTATATATATATATAACGTAGAATATTTGGTATTTAAGTCAGGTATATTCTACTAGGTCTACGGCTATAACGTGTTGAATACACCGGTTCCCGTCTGATCACCGAAGGTAAGCAACATCGAGCTCTGGTTAGTACTTAAGTGAGTGACCATTTGGGGAATACCAGGTGCTGCAAACGTAAGGACCAAGAATGGTCCACCGGTCCACCAGGTTTGGGGGTTGAGTGCAGGGCTAACACCCCTGCCTTGTAAAAAGTTGCTGCCCTATGCACCATCTGGGTGTGATAGAAAAATGATGAATATTCTAACAGAGACAAACTTAAAAGAGTTCAATGTTAAAAATTTTATTTAATAGAGTAATATAATTTTAATGTTTTTAGATATTCTACAATTTCATGAGTAATATATATTTCGTATCAAATTTTATGATGTTTTTATATTTTTCTTTTTCTTCCTTTCTTTTGTTTTTTGAATGAGTGAGGAAATATTTTTCTAGATTGCTGTTACAAATATCTACTCTCACTATGGGCACTTGAGTGTCTGTATGTGATTCTTTTTTTTGGATATTTTTGAATATTAACTGTTGTATCATTTAGGTCTGAGGAGCGGCAGGTTTTTGCTGCAAAATATGTATTACTCATGAAATTTTAGAATATCTAAATGTATATATATATATATTTGTTTAAAATTAAACATATATATATATTAATTATATACTTGTATTTGAGTAGATGCTCTGTTTTTATAATAAATATATATGAAATGATTTGTTTGAACATTATTTTTTATCGATACTCGTATTTAAGTAGATATTCTGTTTCTAATTAAACAGTATTATATATTTATATATAGTGGCCTGATTATTTACGATTAATTTTTATTACGATGTGTGTTATTCGGCAGGATTCGAACCTGCAATTCCTATCCACATAGGGGAAGCTACCATGTGATCTGGTACGTCTTAGACCTCTCGACCACAAATGACCATTAGTCTAAATGAGGATTTAATCAAGCTTATATAACACAGTTTTCGATTTATCGCAATAACCATATCTGCTCTGAAATGTATCGTAATGTCAACAAATGTAAACATGTTACAGAAATTAACGAAGATTAACAAAACTTCGTTATAATTATGTATATATATATATATATAATTAAACACTATATTTATTTATATCTATCCGATTGAATAATCGTGAAATCTTGTTAGGAAAATATGCATACACCGGCAGCATACGAAACTGAGTTCCCTATGGCAAACCGTCAATTGATCTGACGTGTCTTTGACCCCTCGGACACGAAGGACTTGCACTTATACAAAACTTGAAATAATGTCTTTAAACACGCATTTGCTGCGAGATTTGTCTAACTGTAAGTCGAGCGGTCTAAGAATATATATATATATATATATATATATATATATATATATATATATTTCAAATAAAACTTTGAAAATTAAATGTGTCGAATTATAATTTCTGCGAGGTATGTTCGTTTCGTCAGCGATGTTTTTATTATGAAAAAATTCAAAAGGTTTTTTTATACATGGGAAGTTCACTTAAAGAAAGGAAAAGAAAAGAAATACGAAAGCAAAGTGGGAGGTTTAGCTAAAAAAGAGAGGGAGAAGATCATGCTAAAAGAGGGGTGTCTAGATGCTGTTTCAAGGGGTAGGTAAGAGGGAGGGAAAGTAGAGAGAGATAGCCAAATGAATTCAACTTGATCTGTGAAAGGGACATTTAAAAAATTATGTATATGTGTGTCAAGTAATCAGAAATAAGCGTGTCACAGGAACGGAAGTGGGAAAAGGGAAGCAGGAAATGGGGGAGGGGAAGAAAACTAAAAATGGGGAGATAAGGGAAAAGTTATAGGACAGAGAGAGGAGAAAAATGAAGAAAACGAAAAAGAGAGAAAAAGTGAAACGTGCATTGGATATATATATATATATATATATATATCGTTCGTCTGCGAACTACTCGTTACAACCAACACAAAATGGCTGTTGTAAGCCGAAAGCTCAGAAAGGATTAAATAAAAACTTGTACCAATATTGTGATTTTCTTTCATCTTTCAACAATAATGCTATTAAGCTTATCAGACGATAGGAAAAATTTACCTAAAATAAGTCGACAAAACTTGTCTAGTTTATTTAATGTAACATGCATCAATATATATATATATATATATTGTTAAATATAACAGGAAATGAATGTCTATTATGTTTAATAGTGAGCCGTTCTAAACATCGTATTTCGGCTTTATTTTCAGGTGAACCGCGCTCTTCCGTAGACTTACCTGCCACCTTTCTGATCATAGTTCAATTAAACAACATGTAGGTAATATCAGGCAGATTTTAGTCAACAATACAATAATCCTCACTCATACACACAGTAAAAAGAACCTTCAAATATTGGAGGCCATCTACATTAAATCCAAACGAACCACACTTAATAAAATCACGTTTAAATCTGGTCATAGCACATTACATTGCATTTAAATATATGGTTCTGTTAACATTTCGGGCTCTCGCGCGGTGTGACGTCATAGAACCGCATTACAAATTTACGAACTGCGTCTGCTATTCGGTGACCTTTATCGTCCCAATGTTTTATGTCAACACAAGATAAAATCATCTTTGAAGGTGGATGTCTTTATGTTAACGTCCTTGTAATATCTCTGAAGATGGCTTCTGTGAGCCGAAAGCTTAGAACCAGCATAATAAAAAAATATCGAAATTTTGGACAATTTTTGTCTTTATTTTCACCTGAAATTAAAGCCAAAATACAATGTTTAGAACGGCTCACGATTAAAAATAATAGACATTCATTGTATGTTATGTTTAACAGTAAATGTTTAGAAAATTATCTGCTGCCTCGATACACTATATATATATATATATATATATATATATATATATATATATATATATATAAAAGCCAGTGTAGGATCACCATTAACTTTGAGTCTAACTCAACCCCCATTGTTATTGGTCTGTAAGAGAAAAAATGATTGAGTTCAAGAGAAAAACAAGTGTTAAAAAAGTATTTCTGACTGAATTTATGGGATTTAAAATTAGTCTTACTTTGATTCGGACGAATATCGTCATTTTTCTTATTATCACAACGTTTCTTCTTCAGGTGGCTGTCTATCCGTGTAAACTTCAAGGAATATTGGACGTAAACCTTTAATCTACGCAGTTGTTCGCGTTTCACTCTTCTTGTCTGGTAATATATCGTATTTTTCTTGCTTGCCCAATTTCTAACGAGTCTAAGCCTTAGCTATCAAGTCCAGAGAATGAACACGGTATTACTACGCCTACACGCCTCCGCTGGGTGTGTCACGTGTCGAGAATGCACACCCACGTGTCTTGAAGAAATCGCCGGCAGCAAGAGGCTAAGCGGAAGCCCAAAAAGGAAGCTTCAAGGATCAATTGAAGACATCCCACACACAGGCTAACGTCGATCCGGAGACCTGGGAAACGGTTGCTGCAAATCGGCCTTTCTAGGGTAGGAGCATGCTGAGTGTTTCGAGACTTTTTAATCCAGCTGCTAACCTGTAGAGGATCTGCGACGTACTGTCAGGAGGGCCCGACTCTCCAGGTCGCGTCCACCACCCACAGCGTGGAAGGGAATAAGGACAATTCCGATGCTCCGATGCAAGGTTGCCGTCTAGATTGGACTACGCTATCAAAAATTACCAACCAACGCTTTAATGGACTAAGCTTTTGCCAAGAACGGCAGGGTGGGAGAGAGAATAACATTTCATCCCTGTCTTCTCACCACCAGTATTTTAATTTTCGAGGAATTAATTAATTAGTGGCGCAGTGGTTATCGGCTCGGAACGACAAATCGGGAAGCCGAGTTTGAATTCCAGTTGAATTCCTTGCACTCACTTACGCACAAATACCGCTGGGAAAGGTATTAATCGGTCTCTTCTCTCCAGTTATGAGTTAAATAATATAACAAATTAGATTCTATGGACTTGGCTGGTAACCAGTCTACCGAAGAAAGCAATGGCCATCTACTTCGGGATAATCTTCTGTCCAGTAGGTCATGACTCTTTCGAGACATGATCGCCCAAAGTGTGTATCACGTATGACACTTAACTGAATGAATGAATTAAAGGTTATTCTCTTCCACCAAAATTGATGAAGGTAGATGAAAGGATTTCGCAGATAGTTTCATCTTTTTCACGGCGATATACAATTTATATTTGAGGGAAATTTTTTTTAATCAAAAATAAAAACAAGTATTAAAAAAATGATCCTTAATAAATTATATTTATTCGGTTTGAAAAAGTTTGAAACGATTCTAAATAAGTTACTTTTATTTGTTTATTTGTTTTAAGTCCACGAAATAATTTCATATGTCGCTGAGTTGTTTGGTAATTTGTTTTGAAGTTGAGTTGTCATGTAGATGAGTCGGCGGTGTTGAGTCGGCGGAGTCGCGTCGGCGGAGTCGCGTCGGCGGTGTTGTGTTGCCGGTTATAAATAGTTCTGCACCCTACCAAGTGGATTAACGCTTTGTGTAACAATGTATTGAATAAAACGATAAGCAAATAAAACCTGTCTGTTATCAAATCCATAATGTTTATACATTTTATAGCATATCCCCCTCAAAGTGTAAGCTAAAACAGTCGGACAGGATAAAGAGTACATAGGAGTTAAGTCTGAGCATCACCTGTTGGCACTTTTTTTTAAAGTACGAGGATTAGTAGATACCAATATATGTCTATCTATTTGTACGATGTTGTCTTTTGTGCTCGAGGCCATTGAAATTACAGGCAATCGTTTGTTCGTTTCTCGAAATCAGTCGGAAGTGTTCGACAATTTCCGTCCTAGCCAACCGGAATCTTGTCTCATTCCTTTGCTGCGAACATCAAACGCAGTTGATAGTTGCTTGCGTTATGATCGCCAAGGCTCGGATATTTGCGTCGCAATTCGTTTCCTTCCGACGAAATCACCAGTTTACTTTGAATTCGTTCATGGTTGAAGTCGTTTTGAAACTGGAAAACAAGGGCTCGAGAAAGGTCGGAAAATTTTACATGGAATTTTCTTTCTTCACCGAGAAAACACATTGAAAAATGTTTGTTTCTATAAGATACAAAATATAGATCAAATGCAGCAAAAAAATAAAAATTAAAAATATGTGCAGGAAAAAAACACATATTTACTCAAGAAAACACATCTTTCTTCGAGACTGTAGCCGTTAAAGCAAGAAGAAACGTGAGTTTAAGAACACACCAGTCATGCATTAAATAATTTAATATTTTTTAAATGACTTCACCAATTGTTGCATTTAATTTTTTGGAGATTGTAGCTCTCAAGGAAGCATGTATACAAAAGGGAGTTTCGGAAAATGCGAGAAAAGAAACTGTGAATGTAAAAGTGTGGGTTACATTTAACTAATTTGATATAAAAAGGGTGGCACCTAGAGGCCAAGCTAGTGGCGCGAGCAAATTCACGGAGTCGCGACCCCAGAGAAAGAAGCTCGTCAGACTAAAAGCTGGGAAAATATTTGTTCAAAAGACAGAGAGAATCCACGTCAGGTTGTTGAGAATGTGACTGAAATGGAGGTGCCAAATCGGGATCCATTACATCCCAGATTCGCTGGATTTTGTCAAGAAACCTAAAACGGATAGCAGGAGCAACCGACAAGATAAGACACAGTATTCAATGCACGAACTAATGGTAGATTTATAAACGTTCAAGATGGATTTTGATGAGGACATAGAGATGAATAGCAGGAGCATCCGACCAGATAGGGCAACAGTATTCAATGCACGGACGAATGGTAGATTTATAAATGTGGAAGATGGATTATGACGAGGGCATAGAGATGAATAGCAGGAGAACCCAACCAGATATGGCAACAGGATTTAATGCACGTACAAATGGTAGATTTATAAATGTTTAAAATGGATTCTGATGAGGACATAGAGATGAATAGCAGGAGACTCCAACCAGATATGGCAACAGGATTTAATGCACGCACAAATGGTAGATTTATAAATGTTCAAGATGGATTCTGATGAGGACATAGAGATGAATAGCAGGAGACTCCAACCAGATATGGCAACAGGAATTAATGCACGTACAAATGGTAGATTTATAAATGTTCAAGATGGATTCTGATGAGGACATAAAGATGAATAGCAGGAGACTCCAACCAGATATGGCAACAGGATTTAATGCACTCACGAATGGTAGATTTATAAATGTTCAAGATGGATTCTGATGAGGAACTAGAGATGAATAGCAGGAGACTCCAACCAGATATGGCAACAGTATTTAATGCTCGCACAAATGGTAGATTTATAAATGTTCAAGATGGATTCTGATGAGGAGAGATGAATAGCAGGAAACTCCAACCAGATATGGCAACAGGATTCAATGCACGCACAAATGGTAGATTTATAAATATTCAAGATGGATTCTGATGAGGACATAGAGATGAATAGCAGGAGACTCCAACCAGATATGGCAACAGGATTTAATGCACGCACAAATGGTAGATTTATAAATGTTCAAGATGGATTCTGATGAGGAACTAGAGATGAATAGCAGGAGACTCCAACCAGATATGGCAACAGGATTTAATGCACGCACGAATGGTAGATTTATAAATGTTCAAGATGGATTCTGATGAGGACCTAGAGATGAATAGCAGGAGACTCCAACCAGATATGGCAACAGGATTTAATGCACGCACAAATGGTAGATTTATAAATGTTCAAGATGGATTCTGATGAGGACCTAGAGATGAATAGCAGGAGACTCCAACCAGATATGGCAAAAGGATTTAATGCACGCACAAATGGTAGATTTATAAATGTTCAAGATGGATTCTGATGAGGACATAGAGATGAATAGCAGGAGACTCCAACCAGATATGGCAACAGTATTTAATGCTCGCACGAATGTTAGATTTATAAATGTTCAAGATGGATTCTGATGAGGACATAGTGATGAATAGCAGGAAACTCCAACCAGATATGGCAACAGGATTTAATGCACCCACGAATGGTAGATTTATAAATGTTCAAGATGGATTCTGATGAGGACCTAGAGATGAATAGCAGGAGACTCCAACCAGATATGGCAACAGGATTTAATGCACGTACAAATGGTAGATTTATAAATGTTCAAGATGGATTCTGATGAGGAACTAGAGATGAATAGCAGGAAACTCCAACCAGATATGGCAACAGGATTCAATGCACGCACGAATGGTAGATTTATAAATATTCAAGATGGATTCTGATGAGGACATAGAGATGAATAGCAGGAGACTCCAACCAGATATGGCAACAGGATTTAATGCACGTACAAATGGTAGATTTATAAATGTTCAAGATGGATTCTGATGAGGACCTAGAGATGTATAGCAGGAGACTCCAACCAGATATGGCAACAGGATTTAATGCACGCACGAATGGTAGATTTATAAATGTTCAAGATGGATTCTGATGAGGACATAGAGATGAATAGCAGGAGCATCCGACCAGATATGGCAACAGGATTTAATGCACGCACAAATGGTAGATTTATAAATGTTAAAGATGGATTCTGATGAGGACATAGAGATGAATAGCAGGAGACTGCAACCAGATATGGCAACAGGATTTAATGCACGCACGAATGGTAGATTTATAAATGTGCAAGATGGATTCTGATGAGGGCATAGAGATGAATAGCAGGAGCATCCGACCAGATAGGGCAACAGTATTCAATGCACGGACGAATGTTAGATTTATAAATGTTCAAGATGGATTCTGACGAGAAAAGCTCCTTGGCCCGACACAGTGAGCCAACCTTCTTAGCGGTCGCTACAGCTATAGATTCGATGTAGACGTTCCACTTGAGGTCGGTTATTTGAATATCGGAAATGTAAATTATTAAAATAGTTGAACTGCTGTAAATTGCTGTAACGGAATGTCTCAGAACTTTCTATCGCCTATGTAAACTCACTATATCGGTAGCCATACAATACTGAGCTCAAGAAATAACTGTGTCTTGCTTCGGCAATTACTAGCCTGCCACCAGATTCCCTGTCTTGCCGTAGTGTATTCTCTTTACAATAAACCATTCTTCTTTCATCTACGCACTTGTTGCTGTTCTTTCAGTCGAGTACCACCTTGTCTGTTTGTGAGAGATTTCTGTTGTAAAGGATACATCAGAAATAAAATTAAAAAATATTGCGAGTGTTTTCGTAGTTTAATTATACCTATATCAGCCGATATATATATGTATATCCTTTACTTACTTACTTACACACACACACACACACACACACACACACACACACACACACACACACACACACATATATATATATATATATATTAATGTATTACTTGGCATTACTTTTCTTTCAATCATCTTTGGATCTTATTTCATAATATTTATATCAGCCTATATATCTTTCTCCTTCACTTCCCTATTCATACATACATACATACACACACAAATACACACACACACACGCACATATATATATATATATATATTGTGTGTGTATTTATGCAGTATTTCATCATTGATGCATGTTTCATTAAATAATATAGGCACATTTTGTTTAATTAATTTTATATAATTTTTTTCATATGCTCTGAGAAGCTTAATAACATCATTATTAAATGAAGAAAGAAATTCACAATATTGATAGATCATTTTTTATAATCCAATCTAAACTTGCATTTTCGAAGATGTCAATTACATTATATTATAACAACTCATGGACAAACAATAATCTGTTTTTTGTTTATATGGAAGATTTCCAAGCAACGCAAACTCGTGTATACAAGACGCTGAAAGTGAATATCGCACCACAGCTCTATGAAATCTCCACAAATATCCTTAAATGCCTGTAATTCTCACACTTAATATTTCTTGATTTCACTCTCGTGTGTTCGGCTGTGGTGCGATATTCACTTCCAGTGTCTTGTATGCACGAGTCTGTCGTTGCTTGGGAATCTACCATGTAAACTGTTATAGTCCAGGTTAAGGTCCGAAAAGAACAACATGACCACAAGGGTAGAAATAACAAATATGTATTATCAAGAAATAACGATACAAAATGTGGAAGGTGTTAGTATAACTGTCAGTCTGGTTTCGAGTGAACTACTACCAACTCGACTCTCTCTCTCTCTCATCGAAAAAATCGGGTTATAGCAGGAATGGTCCCATTTTAATCAAATTTGATACACTCATAGACAAAGGCATGAGAAACGATATTCAGAAGTTTCAAGGTTACAGTTCTTACAATAGTGCAGAAAATCGATAATATATATATATATATATATATATATATATATATATATATATATATATATATATGAAAGGCAAGATGTTTTTGTGTGTGTCTGTTTATCTACCTGTATGTCTGTATTTTTTTCAGCCCTTTTATTTAAGTTTTTGCTTCAGGTTTGGCTCTAAGTGGGTATAATTTTAGTTCTTAGTCTCACCCATAATACCATTTACTCAGAGGACTTATTTAGCCTTCAAAATTCAGTTCACAATGAAAAAAAATTATTTAATAATAAATTCAGGAAATCAAAATTTGACTTACATCCATTCATTTTTCTTTCGGTCTACGGTTTCGCTTTACCTGGAAACACCTATTGCTTTTTAGTCTTTCGTGCCAACGTCCAAAGAGTCTGAGCTCTAGGATCATGGATTAGTTTTAAAGCTTTCATTACACCCGAGCAACGCCGGGCTATACTGCTAGTTCATTATAAAGTCGATATGCTGTTAAAGAAACAAATCAAATCAGCCTTTTATTATTGGGTTATATGTGAAGAAACATCGCCATCAGTTTTTCAGAGGTTGGTGTTTCGGCGTTGGTAATTATTGACCGGATGTGTTTTGTTGTGCAGTGAATATCGACTCGAAGCAAGAAATCGGCGAGTCAAGTTCGATTTCTCGTTGAATTCATTGCATTCAATTACGCACAAATACCCTTGGGCAAAGGTATAAATCCATAGCTATCGGTTAAATAGCTGGAAATATTGGATTCTATAGCCTTGGTTGTCGACCAGTCTACCGCAGAAAATAATGGCAACTTACCGCGGGAAAATCTACTATTCGGTCAGTCATGTTTCTTTCGAGACATGATCGCCTAATCACGTATGGCGCTTAACTGACGAAATGATTGGCAATTGCTACGAGGTAGTGAGCCCTGTTTTCACTAGTTTCTTTATGCTTATGTTTTTGTGCCAAACTACGCGGAATTGAGTAAAAAAAAAAAAAGGTCCTTAGATATATGGCATTGGTTAGAAAACTTGTTCAGTTAAACATGACAGGTGGACTAGGTCTTTATTCGATGCCTAATAGCTGTGGATTTTTCTTTTTGTCACAGTTAAGTAAATGACAACATCGGCGCTTCGGTTTTGTTTGTCCGGCTCTTGCAACAATGAATAATGAGTTCGATTCCTTAATAAGCGTCCTTTACCTGAGGCCTCGTTCGAAAAACTAAACTGAACAACTGTCTGTCGCGCCTAACGCCTACATTTCGGAAGTGGGTGAAAAAGATCAAAAAATTAAAAAAGAAGAAATTGGAGGAGGGTTTTATTCTGAGATATATATATATATATATATATATTATCACATATGAGTAGATTTTTACGGTCGATTGGCCTTCATTTTATTTTATTTATTAATTTTCCGAACAGACGTGCAAAAGAAAGGTTGCGAACAGCCGATCCATTTAACTTATGTTCATATATATATATATACACACCAAAAATGACATCCTCCACAAACGATTTAAAATATGTAAAAATTATATATATATATACATATATATACTTTTTGCTTATTTTAAGTCGTTTGAGGCGGATGTGATTTTTTATGTAGCATATAATATATTGCATTTTTATTCCTTTGTCGATTTTCTTGGTTATAGCGTCTATTTTAACGAATCATTCGGGTTTTTTTTACTTTTTTTTATACATTTTTTTTAACTTGCTGTTTATTTTTTTATTTTGCTCTGATCGATATTCAAATATATTATTTTTATCGGAATCCGTTGCTAATGCTAAGTAACTAAATATTTTCAACAATCGCAGCACTTTGGACGTTGACACGAAAGACTAAACGATCTTGATTAATGTTGAAAATATCTATCTATCAATCTATCGATATCAGAGCCTTCATATCTATCTATCTATCTATCTATCTATCTATCTATATATCTATCTATCTATCTATCTGAGAGCCTTCATATATATCTATCTATCTGAGAGCCTTCATATCTATCTATCTATCTATCTATCTATCTATCTATCTATCTATCTATCTATCTATCTATCTCAGAGCCTTCATATCTATCTATCTATCTATCTATCTATCTATCTATCTATCTATCTATCTCAGAGCCTTCATATCCTTATCTATCTATCTATCTATCTATCTATCTATCTATCTATCTATCTATCTATCTATCTATCTGAGAGCCTTCATATCTATCTATCTATCTATCTATCTCAGAGCTTTCATATCTATCTATCTATCTATCTATCTATCTATCTATCTATTGACGGCTTTTCATATCTATCTATCTATCTATCTATCTATCTATCTATCTATCTATCTATCTATCTATCTATCTCAGGCCCTTCATATCTATCTATCTATCTAGCTAGCTAGCTAGCTAGCTATGTTTCTCCCTAGGTATATATCTAGGTAGTTATCTATCTATCTAGGTCAGGGGTTTTCAAACATTTTGATTTACGGACCCTTTTATTAAACATTTATCAATGGGTGACACTTGCACCCCGGAAAAAAAAAAGGAAATTTGAGCATCAAGTTCTTGCATGTGCAAAATAATCTTTTGTATAAATAACGTTGACATGTAGTGGGCGATAGTGCAAGGTTTTGTCATTTGATAACATTAATAAATATAAATAAATATCCAGACATTGAAAATTTATACTCTCGCTTACAGGATGCGTTAAACCACGGACCCCCTATCTTATCCTTGCGTACTCCAGTTTGAAAACTCCTGATCTAGGTAGCTTTTTAATCAATCAATCTATCTATCTATCTATCTATCTATCTATCTATCTATCTATCTATCTATCACATTCTGTTTAGTATCTATCTATCTAGCTAGCTAGCTAGCTAGCTAGCTAGCTAGCTATACACACACATACACGCATACACATCGAACCACTCCTTCTATAACCCGATTTTTTTAATTATCGATTTTCGATATTTATCGGGGGTATCTTGACACAAAACCTAGCTAAGAACACTCGCAGACACTTATAGTACAACTGTGTAAATTTTCAAGAAAACCAGTTCTGCAGTTTCAGAGTCTATAGGTGACGGACACACACACACACACACACACACAGAGAAAAAGTTTCATTTATATATATATATATATATATATATATATAACGGTTCGGATAGATAATTTTCTAAGCGCCGCTTAGATGTGGTACAAGGCTGAAAGTGTGGGGTACACAGAACTCACTATTCAGTTGTAATTGGTTCTAGCAAACACGATTGTTAACCATTACATCACGCCGACGTGCCCGTGTATAACGGTTCGGATAGAGACGATAGGAAATATTAGAAGGGGCGAATCAGAAACTGAAAAACAGCAAAAAAAAAAAAAAAGAAAGAAAGAAAGAAAAAAAATCAAAGAAAGAAAAAAGTATGGAGACAATAAGAGATACAGACTATTGGAAAAGAGAGAAAGCAGTAACTGAAAAACAGCTAAAAGAAGCTAAGAAAGAAAGAAAGAAAGAAAGAAAGAAAGAAGACAAAATGAACGAACGACAGAAATGAATAATTAAATAAGAAAGAAAGAAAGAAAGAAATGAACGAACGACAGAAATGAATAATTAAGAAAGAAAGAAAGAAAGAAAGAAAGAAGACAAAATGAATGAACGACAGAAATGAATAAATAAGAAAGAAAGAAAGAAAGAAGACAAAATGAACGAACGACAGAAATGAATAAATAAGAAAGAAAGAAAGAAGACAAAATGAATGAACGACAGAAATGAATAAATAAGAAAGAAAGAAAGAAAGAAAGAAAGAAAGAAGACAAAATGAATGAACGACAGAAATGAATAAATAAGAAAGAAAGAAAGAAAGAAAGAAAGAAAGTACGTCAGAAATAAATAAAAGAAAGAAAGAAGTATGAAGACGATAAGAGATTCGGTCTTTTAGATGAAACAAAAGAGAAACTGAAAAACAGAAAAAGAAACTAAGAAAGAAAAATGAATGAAAGAAGGAAGAAAAGTAGCAAGAAAAGAAAAGGGAAAATGAAAGAAAAAGGAAGTGATACACAGAAAAAAAAGCAGTTAAGACGAAAATGTAAAAAAAAGAAAGAAAGAAAGAAAGAAAGAAAGAAAGAAAGAAAGAAAGAAAGAAAAAGAAAGAGAACAGTGAGTGTAAAAGAGTTGGCGGAGTTAGCCAGACTTTTCCGCCGCTTCTGAAATCTAAACTTCCTGTCGTTGTGACATGCAACAATGACGTTTATCATTGAAATCTTCACATATCACCGAGAACTTTCGAGCTCCATAACAATTAAGAAGACCTCCCCAGATCTTTCGAGTTCAAAAACAATTAATAATATCTCCCCACGACTGAACAATTTTTTTTTTTTCATTTATTTTGAATCTCTAACAAACTTTGACTTTCGAAACATGAGACAGCTTCGGCAAATCCCTCGACTAAGAAGGCGTCAATTAACATCAAACGAACTATGAACAATTTGCGTTTAGCGTCAGGCGAGAGCATATGGAGAATGAGAACAGAGAGATTCGGTTTCGGCAATATTCCATCAGGCAAACCTCTTTTACTTTAGACTTCTTCAGGACGTTGGCGATCATGATACTGCACAATTTCCTTTCCTTTGTAACTCTTAATAGAATTTGTCTATTCACTCTCTCTACTGATCTCTTTTCTAACAGTTTATATAAGCTCCTTTTTCTCTGTCCTCTTATGTCGTGGGCGATCATGGCTCTCCACAACTTCCTTTCCTTTGTAACTCTTAATAGAATTTGTCTATTCACTCTCTCTACTGATCTCTTTTCTAACAGTTTATATAAGCTCCTACTTCTCTGTCCTCTTATGTGGTGGGCGATCATAGCTCTCCACAATTTCCTCTCCTTTGTTACTAGATTTTGTCTATTCACTCTCTCTACTGGTCTCTTTTCTGCTAACAGTATATACAAGCTCCTTTTTCTTTTTATGTCCTCTAATGTCGTGGGCGATCATGGCTCTCCACAACTTCCTTTCTTTTGTAACTCTTAATAGAATTTGTCTATTCACTCTCTCTACTGATCTCTTTTCTAACAGTTTATATAAGCTCCTACTTCTCTGTCCTCTTATGTGGTGGGCGATCATAGCTCTCCACAATTTCCTCTCCTTTGTTACTAGATTTTGTCTATTCACTCTCTCTACTGGTCTCTTTTCTGCTAACAGTATATACAAGCTCCTTTTTCTTTTATGTCCTCTAATGTCGTGGGCGATCATGGCTCTCCACAACTTCCTTTCTTTTGTAACTCTTAACAGAATTTGTCTATTCACACTCTCTACTGATCTCTTTTCTAACAGTTTATATAAGCTCCTACTTCTCTGTCCTCTTATGTGGTGGGCGATCATAGCTCTCCACAATTTCCTCTCCTTTGTTACTAGATTTTGTCTATTCACTCTCTCTACTGGTCTCTTTTCTGCTAACAGTTTATACAAGCTCCTTTTTCTTTTATGTCCTCTAATGTCGTGGGCGATCATGGCTCTCCACAACTTCCTTTCTTTTGTAACTCTTAACAGAATTTGTCTATTCACTCTCTCTACTGATCTCTTTTCTAACAGTTTATATAAGCTCCTACTTCTCTGTCCTCTCATGTCGTGGGCGATCATGGCTCTCCACAATTTCCTACGTTTTAAAGCTCTTAGATTTTTTATTTTCGCGCTATCTGCTCATCCCTTTTCTGGGAACAGTTTATACAAGCCCCTTTTATGTGTTATTTCCTTTCATGTTGTGTGCGATCATGACTCTCCACAATTTCTTCTCCTTTGAGTTTTTTAGAGAACATTTCTCTCCTAATCATTTTTCTGCCAACCGTTTATACAAACTCGTTCTTCTCTATGTGCCGTGTCCCTTCAGAACGTTGGCGATAAGATACTCTCCACAATTTCCTCTCCTTTGAAGCCCTTAGTGAATCTGGTCTTTTCCCCTAATTCTTTTTTCTGTATGCCGTGACAATTCAGTACATTGGCGATCGTGACTCTCCACAACTTCCTCTTCATTTTAGCACATACTGAATTTTGTCTTTTCGCTCTCCCTCCTAATCCTTATTCTGCCTACCAGTTACATAAGCTCGTTCTTTTTTTTATTTGTGCCGTGTCCCTTCAGGAGGTGGACGGTCATAGCTCTCCACAATTTCTTGTCCTTTGTAGCGCCTGGTAAATTTGTCTTTTTGCCCTCTCCTAATCTCTTTTCTACTATTCGTGTATACAAGTTCATTCTTCTTCTTGTAGGTGCCTTGTTTCTTCGGGACGTTGGTGAATTTTCATTTTTCGCTATCTCTCCTAACTCCTGTTCTACAAACTGTTTATACCTTTATACAAGCTCGTTTTTCTTGTATGTGCTATCTACCCTCAAGTGATTATATCTCTCCACTACTTCTTTTCCGTTGTAGTTTCCAGAAAATTTTGTCTTTTCACTATCTCTTTAATAAGTATTCTGCCAGCCATTTGAATGAGTGTTGTGGGATCTCGCCCTTTTGTATATGATAATGGACTCGACTGATTGTATATATAATCCTGCCATAGAGAGAATAGTTGATGATCTGGAATCTCAGTTGTAGTTGCAGGTTTACAGTGGAGAGTAATCGTAGAGATCCGTTACCGTTATCGAAGAGTTCCGACAGATACCAAAATTACCCAAAGACCAGACTAGCTCTGAGCTCCACTCAGCTAGAATAAGTTACCTGGATATAATATATCATTTCAAGATTTGTATATATTTATTTCTACTAATAGTATTCCTGAATTGACTAACCTACGTTCCAGTTTGTATATTACGTTCAATATAACCTACGTTCTCTATCTCGATACCGGTTTTCGGTGTTCATTATTTTGGTGGTTCCTCCTCCGGAATCCACAACAATAAGCTACTTAAGTAAATTATATGCTGCTTTCCTCTGTCATGTCTCTTTCGAAACATGATCGTCCAAATCGTGTATCACGTATGGCACTTGACTGAATGAAAATCTAGAATGTTTGGCTGAAGACAGAGACTGGCTAACGACTCCCGACGGCTCCTTCGTGTGCGCTTTATATCTCCGGCTGAGTTGCTTTTAATACTTTCTGTCAGTGTCATATTTTCTAAGCCCTCTTTCTTCAAGACAAATCTTAGAAATTTAAGGGTATGACATATTTTCTCCTTCAATAAAAGCGGTCGAAATGCTAGTTTGTGGCCTGGAACGAACCTAGACTAGAAACACCCACCTGTAATATATTAACCTAGATCTGGACAAACAACGAAGAAGTATATATAAAAATGTTTTTTTATTCGTCGTCGGTCACGTGTGTGTATAGCAGGAGAGCAGTCGGAGAGAGTAGCGCACACGAAGGTGCTGTCAGGAGTCGTTAGACAGTCTCTGTCTTCAGCCAAACATTCTAGATTTTCATTCAGTCAAGTGCCATGTGTGATCACTATGGAGGCGACGAGAGATCTCCACGGCTACCAAAGGGCGCATCTATCAGGCTATCATTCAGACAATCCTTCTCTTTGGTTGCAAAACGTGGCCACTGACGGCGGTTGACCAGCGAAAGCTTGAAGTCTTCGACAAAGATTGCCTTCGCTGCATTCTACGATGTCGCCACGTCGATCGAGTGCCAACGGCATCTCTACGATGACACCTGAATCTCCGACCTCTGCTACCCGTCCTTCTTCAGCGTCGCCTGGGATGGTTCAGGCACGCAGCTAGACGTCCGGAGGGAGAGGTCATCCGCGATGTCTTTCTCCCCTATTCTCTACCTGGCTGGCGCAAACATGTTGGTGGACAGCTGAAGATGTGGGCGACAACTATCAAGGATGGCCTAGCAGCACTATCGAGCCCACAAGTTGGTTATCGACGATGGAACACGTGATTGGCTCGCCATTTCATGTTACCTGTCTCAGAATCGGCGAACGTGGGCTGCGCCGGTCCGAAATGTGATTCGCGCTTGGAAGGAAGCCGGCTCGACCCGATCAGGGTGAATGCCAAAACAAGTACAAGTGCCATACGTGATACACGCTTTAAGCGATCATGTCTCGAAAGACTGACCGGGCAGAAGATTATCCCGCAGTAGGTTACCATTGCTTTCTGCGGTCGACTGGTTGCCAGCCAAGACTATAGAACCCAATCTGTCCGGTTATTTGACTCATAGCTAGAGGGGGAAGACATGAATTATATTATTGGGTATTAATTAACGGGGGATCAGTTTATTACTTCATAACAATAGAAAAGCGATCCCCCCACTTTATGTCCAGTAAAAGCCTTAATCATGTTTTCAACTATTATATTCAGTCAGTCAATTAAGTGACATACGTGATACACGCTATAAGCGATCATGTTTCTTTCGAGACATGACTGACCGGGCAAAAGATTATCCTGTAGTAGGTTACCATTGCTTTCTGCGGTACACTGGTTGCCAGCCAAGGCTATAGAACCCAATCTGTCCGGTTATGTAACCCATAACTAGAGGGAAAAGTCGGAATAATATCTTTCCCAAGGTATTTGTTCGTAAGTGAATGCAAGGAATTTAACTGGAATTCGAACTCTGTTCCCCGATGGTCGTTTCGAGTCTATATCTACTGCACCACAACGCACAATTTTAGATAGAGTTAGATCTCTCATTCATTTTACATCTAGGTTTTGCATAGTGTTAAAACTCCCACACATTTTTGCTATGTGGGTTGTCGCTTTGTTGACGTCATCTACGACCGGATATGTCTGTCGACCACCGTTGTGTTTGGTTGACATTTATCTATGGCTGGATGTATCTGTCAATCATATCCTATCGCCTTTAAAGAAGGTTTTTTTTTTTTAATAATTTATTGCACTTGTTGACATCATCGATGGCAGCATATGTCTGTCAACTACCCTTATCCTTTGCTGACCTTACCCACAGCCAGATGTACCTGTCAATTATCTCTGACGTTCAAGTTAATATATTACACACCATGACAATACTAAGTCTCCATTTGGTATTAATTTCAACTGGATTTTTAAAAATCATTTCACCCCAAGCAAGGTGGGACTTACAAAACGACATAGAGGAAAGAAAAGGAGTGATGAACAAAGGATAAAAGAATGGGAGATGAACGACAGCAATTGACGGTGCATTTAAACTTTTGGAGCTTGTAGCGATTATGGAAGCAAGCAAACGAAAGGGACTTCCACTGCCGGGAAGTGCGAAATAAGAAACTAGTAGAGTAGAAGGGGTGGTTATCCAACCTTTCTAGCAGTAAATGCAGCTATAGATACAATGTAGTCGTTCTACTTTGAGGTCGGTTTAGAGAGCGAGGCCGAGGAGGCTCAGTGGGTCGCTCTTTAGGATCAATAAAAGTTGACAGAACTAAAAGTATAAATAAAAGAAAGGCCACCAATAAAACAGTTTCGACTGCTGGGGAAAGAAATGAATAATATTATGTGTGTTTTTACTGTCCTAGAGTTTAATTGTCCACGTAACTTAAAAAGCGATTCTAAATTCAAATGCGTTTGTATTCCTTTATTTATTGTTTTACACTTCTCAGATGAAACGGTGAACATTCAATAAAAACAAGAGTTCGTCAACTTTAATCCAAATTTACTAAGAATGCTTTGAGACACAAAGGTAACTGGACACACATATCAAACGCAATTAACCAAACTTACTGTTAAAAGCAATATCAGAACGGCCTTGAAAACTTAGGTAAGGAGACTATTTTCTGTCTCCCTTCTCACTGTGGTATTGTTACATTCTCTGTTTCACTCTCAACTAAGACAAGACCGATATATATACATTTCGAGATTTTTATCTTGTCATATATATATATATATATATATATATATATAATTTGGCATATAAATATATATTCAAATATATAATGTAACAAAGTTATAGAACTCGTAGGTTCTTTTACCTGCTGTTCATGCATTTACTTTTATAAAGAGTGCTCGATACAACGTAGAGCGTTATATTGTAATGGTTGTTACAATGGTTTATAAATTCATAGTATCACTACACAAAAATTTTCACGTTTCGAAGCTGCTATGTGCGCTTCTCATCGGGTGATAAGTTGAAATGAAAATTAAATAGTGAAAACGATATATATATATATATATATATATATATATATATAGTCATTCGGAGACAGATCTGTTTCGTTGTATCGCAGCCCATCAGTACGGTTAGATTCCGATTGCTTTTAACCCAGAATTGAAACCCGACCAAATTGGCGTCAGTCTACCTCTGGGCTATGGGCGCTCGATAGAAGAAGGCAGACATTTTAGCGTGTATATTATCATTATACACGCCTAATAGCCAAAGTACTCTAATTCATTACTGAATGAGCGATGCGTACATACCAGGTTAGCTACTGTTTTTCAATATATAATCGTGTCGCCCCAAGCTAAGCATTTTACTGCCATTGTTGTGCAAAGGGCTACACTGGAGGAAAGTTATGAGAAAGAGTGACAGGTTATAGGGGGTGTCAGGAAGTGGGTAAGAGAAGGATGAGAATACTGATGAGCGTGGAGTGGATGGAGAAAGGAGCATGAGAGAGAGGATGCAGGTTAGTGAGATAGGAGATGACTATTGACTTTACATTTGAGTTCTTGGAGATTGTAGCTGTCGGGAAAGCAAGTAAATGGAAGGAAATTCTACAGGCGGGAAGTGCAAGAAAAGAAACTGTTTCACAGTAAATGAGTGGGACTTAGTTGCTAATCTTGTGGCTCGGGCAAATTCATATATAGTGGGTACCAGTGAGCTAAATTCATCGGATCAGAAGCCGTGAAAGTATATATATATATAGATATAGATATCTAGAGACAAAGTTCGAGTTTCACCATTATATATATATATATATATATATATATATATATATAATGGTGAAACCATATATATATATATATATATATATATATATATATATATAGAGGGTGGTCCAAAAGTATGAGGACAATAAACAAAACAGGTTCGTGTATCGGTTACATTATTACAATAGTGTTCATTATATTATATTATTCAAGAGCAGTTCGTGGTCATCTTGAGGAAATATTTTCTGAAAAAAAGAATTGCCGAAGAGAGCTAATTGATTGGCCAGCACGTCCACATGACTTGATCACAACGAATTTCTTCGTTCCCCTTCAAAGATCTTCATTTCACGATTTAATAAGAAATGATTAAATTAAAGCAAATAACCGTTCAGTTATGTCGCACCCCAGGAGCTTCTGTAGGATGCGATCATGCCAAACACTTTCTAGATATCTAGAGACAAAATTCGAGTTTCACCATTATCATCAAAAGCTTGGTCTACATATTCACTGACTAGCAGTATAGCCCAGCGTTGCTCGGGTGTAATGAAAGCTTTAAAACTAATCCATGATCGTAAAGAATATTTGAAAATAATAAATTGCGACAATTTACCAATCGCACCTAGTGTGTGTGTGTGTGTGTGTGTGTGTGTGTGTGTGTGTGTGTGTGTGTGTGTGTGTGTGCATATATATATATATATATATATATATATATATACATACACACTAGCAGAATAGCCCGGCATTGATCGGGTGTAATGAAAGCTTTAAAACTAATCCATGGTCCTGGAGCTCAGAGTCTTTGGACGTTGGCACGAAAGACGAAAAAACAGTAGTTGTTTCCAGTTAAAGCGAAACCGTAGATTGAAAGAAAAATGAATGGATGTAAGTCAAATTTTGATTTCCGGTATCGATGTCAAATAAGTTTTCTGTCGCAAACTGAATTGTGAAGGCTAAATAAGTCTTCTGAATAAATGATATCATGGCTGAGACTAAGAACTACAATTATAACTACTTTGAGCAAAACCCAAAACAAAAACCCAAATAAAAGGACTAAAATCCTGATTTTGATCAGACCCGATAGGATATCGGGGTATCGATTTCCAATATCGGAGTAAAATAAGTCATCGAAGGATAAACTAACCTAAGTAAGACCATGAAAACTTATCGTACCCATCGTGAGTAAAATTGGAGAAAATAAGCCATATTAATGGCTGACTATCGGTTTTTGATCAGATTCGATAGAATATCGAGGTATCGATTTCCAATATCGAGGAAAATGACTCGTCTGAGAACATCTACAAATGTTTGAGACTGAAAACTATAATTTTACCAAGTTAGAGCAAATTCTGCAGCAAGAACTACGATAAAAGGGCTGAAATTCTGATCTTTATAAGACCTGATCAGATAGCGGAGTATTGATTTCCGATATCGGGAGGAAATCCGTTAAAATAAGAAACGCAAGACCCGACCGGAAACCTAAAGAATATTTGTGTGAAGTTTGGTGAAAATCGGATAAAAATTGTGTATTTGTATAAAGGACATACTTACTGACAGATAGACAAACACACACAAAATCATCTTGCCTTTTATATATATATATATATATATATATATATATAAAAGGTGTATCAAAAGTACTTTTACAAACTCTAGGGGGCGGATTCCTCACACCAATAGACGGATAAAATTCAAATATATACTTATGTCCACAATTCCTTCGTTTTTGAGTTATTAAATTTAAAGAAAGTTTACAGTAGGTGGCGATGTTTTGCCATATATACACTAGGTTACATTTGTCAGTTATGAATATTTGAATAGTCTGTTCTTGTTGCTTAACTGGGAAGTGTCCGTATAATAATGGCAAAATATTCATATCGTGAGCTGTCAGATATAATTTTTACTTACGGCATCGCAAATGGTAATGGACGCGAGGCAGCAGGACGTATCAAATGTGATTTAATGTACATGGCAACATAGCGCCATCTACCGTAGATTTTCTTTAAACGTTACTCAAAACGAAGAATTTATGGATATATGTTTATATGAACTTTTAGTATGTTAAAGTATTTTCGATACTTTCACACACACACACACACACACACACACACTTTCTCTCTCTCTCTCTCTCTCTCTCTCTCTCTCTCTCTCCCTCTTGCTTTCACTCTCTCTACTGACTCTATGGTGTAACACACCTATTCCTCAGATAACGAACTCTCCCTCCGATATTAATAAGAGTTAACAGGAAGTTAACTCGAGCAGTTCATGAGAAGTTCATAAGAGTTCTTAGAAGTTCTAGGGAGTTCTTTAGAGTTCTATTGGAGTTCAGTAGAACTTCTAGGTAGCTGATATTAATCGGCAATTAGTCGAATACTAAGGAGTCAGCTTACAGTGGAAGATTACCAAGTTCCTAACATTTTGGATGCCTTAAGTTGATTAGCAACCGACATATCACGATTATAACCTTCAGTGCGAAAACTACTCCACAACACTCTCAACACACATATATATTTATACATCTTCACTGATAGCCGTTATCGCATCAGCGGTGGACTTTGCGAAGCTGATGTCATACTATTTGTCAGAGGGTAGGTCGTCAGAGGCGAGATGCTTAACCATTTGATTGACAAGAGTCTCGAATACTTTACTGAAAAGGGGTAAGAGGCTAATAGAGCGATGTCCAGAGGGGTCAAAGGTTAGAAGGTTCACCAGATTTCTTAAAAGAAGGAACTACAAATGAGGACTTCGAACAAGCTGGAAAGCAGGTGTAGAGTTTGGGGAGGATTGGAGCCATTGTGCGCATTGCTTGAGAAAGGCTGAGATGTCGTTACCTCTGCTTGCCTCGTGTGAGTCTAATTTCGAGCCCAGAGACGGGGTTATGCACATATTACTCAGTAGAGCCTCTATTCTAGGTGGGAAATCAGATGTGGGTACTCTAGATGAGTCAAGTGTTGAATTGGAAGAGAATTTTCGAGCAAAGCATTCAAACTTATTTGCTGTAGATGTGACTACTTCGAATTGATTGAATAGAGGATGGATTAAGTGTTTGCTGCTATTTAACACACTCTTGCCGAGCCGCCAGTAATCTCTAGAACCACACTTGCGCGATGCTATGCGTTGTTTCATTCTGTCATCAAACAATAACTTATTTTTAATCATCTCACCCCAAGCAAGGCATTCTACTGCCACTGTTGCGCAGGGTGTTACATAGGGGAAAGTGATGAGAAAGAAGGGGTTAGTTATAGGAAATATCAAAAGGAGAGTAATAAACGGGTGAGGATACCGAGGATGTGGGTGGAGCAGATGACAAAAGAGCTTGTGAGAATGGATGCGAGTTAGTGTGATAGGAGATGTCTATTGACCTTACATTTAAATTCCTGGAGATTGTAGCTGTCGGGGAAGCAAGTATATGGAAGGGAATTCCACAATTGGGAAGTGCGTGAAAAGAGTAGGAATTGTGGTTACACTTTATCGGTTTCACTGTAAAAAAGTGGGACCTAGTTGCTAATCTAGTAGCCCGTGTAAATTCATAACTAGCGGGCACCAGTGAACTGAGTTCATTGGAGCAGAAGCCGTGAAAGTATTTATAGAAGAGGCGCAGGAATGCCACGTCACGCCTGTGAGACAACGACTACAGCCGGTATTACAGATTCTCCGTTGGATTTTGTCAAGAACCCCGAGGTGAATATCAGGAGCACCCGACCAGATGTGGCAGCACTATTCAATACACGGGTTGATAGTAGATTTATATACGTGCAGGATGGACTCAAAACTTCCTGGCCCTGCACAGTAAACCGACCTTCTTAGCAGCGGATTTAGCAATAGATTCGATATAGTCATTCCCTTTGAGGTCCACTGAGAGTGTGAGGCCAAGAAGGCGTAGTATTTAATCTCAGGGAGGCTAGCCTGTTCCATGCTAATGGCGAGTAGGAGCGATTGTCTATGATGGTTAAGAGCCATTTCTTTCCTCAGTCTACCACGGATTGGAGGTCCTTCTCAAGCTCGGCAGCGACGTTCGCTTTGTCAATCTCAACATATTTTTGCTCAGGGCGAGAGTAAACGGTGGAGTCGTCGGCGTACATGCCTACTTTGCACCATTTAGAAAACGCTTGCATTCACTACGAGCAGAGACGAAAAGGCGTTGATGACAGAAATATATTCTGTTGGCAAGAGGCTCTTGGCTGGTGGGGGAAAAGAAAGAGATGTTTACAGTCACCACCGCGTGATCAGAGTTGCCAAAAGGATATAGTGTGACATGTCGGGATAGAGTTAAAGAAGACATCCAGGTGAGAAGCGTGTCCTTCAGGTTTTCTGAAGAAATATAAGGGGGCGTTTACCATTTGCATGAGAGTGAGTGACTGAAAAGTTAAGGTGAGGAATGCCAGCAAGATTAGTGACAGAGTGTATAATCCACATGTACATTAAAGTCACCGAACTCAAATTTATTTGCAAATGGATGTAGGGTAATGCCCTTGTCAATATTGTCAGAAATACTATTAAGCATGCAAATTAGCAACTGGGTCCCACCCATTCACAGTTAGATTAACCAAATGCAGACGACAATTCTACTCCTGCAGCTTCTTCTCTCGCACTTCCCGCCTGTGGAACTCGCTTCCATATTCTTGCTTTCCTGACGGCTACAACCTCCATGAATTTAAATGCAATGTCAATACTCATCTATTAACTACTTGACTCTAGTTCTTTCATCACCCCGTATATCCTTTCTTTTCTCTCCACCTTTGCAACTGTCATCACACCTGTATTCCCATCCTTCTCTTGCTCCTTTCTATCTGGTTCGTCTTCCTCTTCACTCTCGTCTAATTAATCTTTTTACTCTTATGTAGCCCCCTGCACATCAGTGGCATCACCGCCTTGCTCAGGGTGAAACAGTCATTAGAAGAAAGGGGAGTGGTTGAGAAAGAAGAGATGGCTGATTGAGTTTAGTATGGGGAAATAGAGCCGCCAGTAATCTCTAGAACGGAACTTGCGAGATGCTAAACGTTGTTTCATTCTATCAGCAAACAAGAACTTTGCATTATTTTGAACACGATTGCATTCATTATGGCCAGACACAAAGAGGTAGCTGTTTTAATAAGATGTGTCACTCCGGTACAATCGGAAGAAGTGATTCCTGTTGGTAATAGCGGTCAAGCATGCAGGTAAGAAGCAAGGAGATGAACGAGATTTAAATTTTAAATTTCTTTGCCGGAATGAAAGCATCGATGCTGACCATCCATCACCCAATAAAAAACTTCATGGGTTCATTTTTGAACAGAGAGACCAAAAAATCCGTTCCAAGAGATGTCAAGAAAGAAATCACTGAAGAAAATTATTGGAAGTCCCAATCTGCACGTTGATAAAATTCTGCTCATAGGAGGTTTTTGGCCGGTGGGGGGAGTGTAAATAGAAATTAACAGAAACCACTGCGAGATCAAAGTTGCCAAGAGGACAGAGCTGCATAGCATGACATGAGTCATAATAAAGGTAAATAATAAATCTACAAAAGAAACGTATCCTTCACGGTTACTGGGGAAACGCGTAGAGATTGAGTGATTGAGAAGTTTAAGGTTTGGATGCGAGCAGGATCAGTGAAAGACTCTTTATGTCACTTGGTATGATGCGCATTAAAGTCACCGAACACAAATATATTTGGTCGGTAGTATTATGTATCTGTTTTCATGTAAATTATTATTGCGGATTATGTTATTATTTTGTTTTGGTTGTATATTTTGTATGACTTTCTTTTTGCGTTGTGGACGAAATGATGCGGGTATTGAAGGTTCTTGAATGTGTTTTCCATGTAGGTTTCTTCTTTGATTTCCTAACACACTAACCTGCTCCCATTCTATCAAACACTCTTCCCATCTGCCTAACCCTCATCCTCGGTATCCTTACTCATCTGTCACCTTCCTCCTAACATTCCCTATGTCTAACCACTCCTTCTCTTTACCTTCCCCTATGTAGCCCCATGCGCAATAGTGGCAGTGGAATGCTTTGCTTGGGGTGAGATGATTAAAAAAAAAAACATGCATTATTTTTTAAGATCCTCTGTATCCTTACTCATCTTTCACCTTCCTCCTGACATTCCCTATGTCTAACCACTCCTTCTCTTTACCTTTCCCTATGTAGCCCCATGCGCAATAGTGGCAGTGGAATGCCTTGCTTGGGGTGAGATGATTAAAAAAAAAACATGTATTATTTTTTAAGATCCTCTGTATCCTTACTCATCTTTCACCTTCCTCCTGACATTCCCTATGTCTAACCACTCCTTCTCTTTACCTTCCCCTCATGTAGCCCCATGCACAATAGTGGCAGTGGAATGCCTTGCTTGGGGTGAGATGATTAAAAAAAAAAAATTAAATATTAGGAACTGCAGATTCTTAAAGCTCTCAGATAGAAACCTATAATAATTCCAGATTTAATTTTAGAAGAATGGTTTGTCTAGAAAATGATCAAACCATTTTTGTTTGTAGCCTTTCTGTAAACGTGAATTTTTTTTTAGAATTTCTAGAAAGTGACCCATTCAAAAATATTCTCCCCACAAATTCTTCATATTTTATATACATAGACGATTCATTATTAATATATCCAAAAAACACCGATTTACCGGATCTTCTCTCCAAACTTAACAACGTTGAACCTACAACAGACTTCACTTTTGAAACTGAAACCAACTACACTCATCCGTTTCTAGACATCATATTACATAGAAATAATAACAAACTCAATTTTACAGAAAGGCTACAAAAATGATCTGATCAGTTTCTACTCAAACCACTATTCTTATGCAACCGATACAAAAATAATAACATCATGTATAATTTACATGAAAAAAGATGCATAATTCTACCGACCAACATTGTCATGTCCAGAACAAATATATTTCCAAACGAATTTAGAGTATTGGCTTTGTCTATGCTGTCAGAAACAGTCATGAGCGGAAGGAGAGCGGCACAGACAGAAGAAATATTTTACAGAGAGACGGAAACACATGTAAGAATGGTCTAGAGATTCAAGAGAGTGTTTCTTAGCCAGCGGCAGATGTTCACAAACATAAACCCTCAGGCCATGACTACTTCTATAATCCGATTTTTTCGATTATCGATTTTCGATATTTATCGGGGGTACCTCGACACAAGACCTAGCTAAGAACACTCGCAGACCTTTATAGTACAACCCTGTAAATTTTCAAGAAAATCGGTTTAGCCGTTTCGGAGTCTATAGGTAACGGACACACACACATACACACACACACAAAGTTCCATTTATAAATAAGTTTAGATTTACACACACACACACACACATATATATATATATATATATATATATTGTCTATGATACTGATAACGTTGTGTTCTTCATAACAGACTTGACAGGTGAACAAAAAGAACATTGGACAGGTTCTCAACAAATTTGCTCCGGTTGTGTAGCTTATTATTGGAAACATTTAATATCCCCTAATGACAACCTTTTAAACGCTGGGAATCGGCCACACACCCATATATAGACACAAAAAATGTATAGGGTTACGAGAAATTGATATGAATCTCATTTTGTCCTCGTATGACCACTTTTATCATCAGTCAAAATATGTCAGTTCACGCAGCGAGTCGTTTATAATCACCACGCGTTCCCTGTCTTAGATACCTCTGGTATTCCGATTGTTGCAACAATATTTTACAACAAATTTATAGTTGCCGTAAAATTTACCCTGTAATATAATGGCATTTAATACGTGTGGATATGAACATATGTTTATGTATGCCTGGCTTAAACTCCAAAAGAGTCACACTGGTCACAGAAAATTAGTAGCGAGCCACAACAGTTTGTGTTTTGTTTAACGGTATATTAACCTCTGTAGGTTATTTAATGCCAAAAATGCGGGGTTTTAAGGTACTTTTTTAATGTTCGGTTATCGTGAGAAGGTTGATTTAGCAACCAGTCTGCCGTAAGTAATGGCAACCTACTGCGGGATAATCTTCTGTCCAGTCAGTCATGTCTCTTTTGAGACATGATCACCCAAGCATGTATCACGTATGGCATTTAACTGGCTGATTGAAAACATGATTAATGCTTCTAATGGGCATAAAGTGGGGGATCAGTTTATTACTTCATAACAATATAAAACTGATCCCCCTCTAATTACTACCTAATAATATATATCTTCTCTTTTCAAAAAGTAATGACAACCTACTGCGGGATATTCTTCTGCCCAGTCAGTCATGTCTCTTTCGAGATATGATCGCCCACAGCGTGTTTCACGTATGGCACTTAACTGACTGAATATAATAGTTGGAAACATGATTAAGGATTCTACTGGGCATAAAGTGGGGGATCCGTTTTATATTGTTATGAAGTAATAAACTGATCCCCCACTAATTAATACTTAATAATATAATACATCTGTTCTTCCCTCTAGCTATGAGTCAAATAACAGGACAGATTGGGTTCTATAGCCTTGGGCGGCAACCAGTCTACCGCAGAAAGCAATGGCAACCTACTGCGGGATAATCTTCTGTCCAGTCAGTCATGTCTCTTTTGAGATATGATCGCCCAAGCGTCTATCACGTATGGTGCTTAACTGACTGACTCCAAGCAAGATAATAATGCCACTAACATGGAAAAGTTTACTGGGTGTGAGAAACAATAAAAGCTCTTTAGAAGGAACTGGAAACCTTCTACTGCTGTTCAAAAGACTGGAGAAGAGTGTGAACCGGACGATAGGCCAGCCTATCTAATCCTAATGAAAAAAAAAAATCAACAGTTCAATGTGTAACTGGACATGTGCTAAACTCAACAACACTAGATCTTAATGTGTATCAAGCATTATGAAAACTTTTTTATCAGTTCACCGTAGAAAGTAATGGCAACGTACTGCGGGAAAATCTTCTGCCTAGTCAGTCATGACTGTTTCCAGACATGATCGCCCATGCGTATATCACGTATGGCATTTAACTGACTGACTATATTTCTGAGATCTTTATTGTCATATCCATGACAATTCGGTCGTTGTACGTTCGGCCTTCTTCAGGTGAAGTTGGAATTTCGAACCGAACTCTTTATTTAGCTCACGGTGGTAGATTGTTCTAGTTCCACGTGCCATGGCGTTTCGTGGTGTCTCAGTTTAAGTTAATTCTCTTCAGTAATTCTCTTCAGTAAATCAACTCTCCAAGTGTTTTGTTCACCTCTGGTGTGGGCAGGTATTAAACTCACAAATCTTTCAGTGAAGTCACTTTTGGATTACAAGGCTTTCATCTAGTAGGCCATTGAAAATTGTTAGTGTGTGGCAGTGTTATTTTAGGCAGACACCTAAAGTACTTTGACCGAGAAATAATAGGGCGCCATGAGGGTAACAACTCAAAACAAGTGGTCCCTGGAATGTGTGCTATCGTTCATCATGTTTTCTGATCCGCTGCTACAGGAGAAAGTTATGAGAAAGAGTGACAGGTTACAGGGGGTGTCAGAAAGAGGGTAGGTGAAGGATGAGAATACTGATCAGAGTGGAGTGGACGAAGAAAGGAGCATGACAGAGAGAGAAGGGGGATGCAAGTTAGTGAGATAGGAAATTATTATTGACTACATTTGAATTCTTGAAAATTTTAGCTGTCGGGAAAGCAAGTAAACGGAAGGGAATTCCTTAGGCAGGAAGTGCGAAAGAAGAAGCTGATGGAGTAGAATTTGCGTTTACAATTTATTGATTTCACAGTAAAAGAGTGGGACCTAATTGTTAATCTTGTTGCTCGAGCAAATTCATGTATGGTGGGGTACTAGTGAAGTAAGTTCATCTGATCAGAAGCCATGAAAGTATTTGTAGAAGAGACACAAGGAAGCCACATTGCACCGGTGAGAAAGTGACTGTATCCGAGCTGCCAAGTTGGGATCGATCACATTGTAGATTCTTCGTTGGATTTTATCAAGGACCCCTAGGTGGATAGTAGGAGCATCCGACCAGATATGGCAGCAGTATTCAATGCACGGGCGGATGGTAGATTTGTATATGTGCATGATAGATTCAGACGGGAAAAACTTCCTGGCCCTGCAGAGAGAACCGACTTTCTAAGCAGCAGATTTAGCTATGGATTCTATATAGTCATTTCACTTCCAGGGTTAATAGAATGCCGGGGTATTTTAATTTAGTAAACAAAATTCTATACATAAAAAACAAGAAAAATAAAAGATATTTTCATCCCTTCTGATAATCCGAATTTTCCCCTGTTAGTGGAGAGATGGCTTCCTGGTTGAGTATCCATACTGTAACATTTATCGCCAATGCAGAACGAAGGCAAAAGGAGTAGAAATTTGTGAACCATAAACATGGCAACTTATACTGCAAAAACAACACATAAATTTCACCGTACAATGTAACGGAATTCTACCCCCGACCAGAAATGATAGCAGAGAAGGTCTATTAGTGAAAAATCCCCCCTTAAACTTTCATTCGCTTATTTAGAGAGTTATAAATGCCAACAAAGACCTTCAGGAATGTCATAAATTTCCATTACCGGGTTTCTGAATAGCTATAAGAAACTTAACGTTTGTCTTTCGTATAAAGAAGGTCATGGCGCTAATTATTGCATCTGAGGAATGCCGTAACATTTCGATAAATAATGGAGGATAGTAAAGAGATTTGTTGTATTTGCGATAAACCATAGATTTTGCTATTTTACGAAGACAATAAATTCTCTTTGACTATATTTGCAACTCCGTTTCTTAAACTTAAATAAAAAAACAAAAACGCCAGTTCCTTATTCTATACTTTAAAGGCACGGTTGTTAGAAAATAAAGCAATCACTTGTCACAATGAATGATGAAAATTGATTCTTTACAAAAACGTGGACACTAAATGGTGACAGGGCAAGAAAAAAGAAGCGGTCCTACAAGCTGTAAAAGCCGATTTTTATCCAATGGAGATGACAGTGTGTAGATACTGAGATTGAAACGTACCCGTCACCATAAGCACCATCCAGACACTAGGAGTTATGTTTTTAAGCAGTCAAGATGTGTGTGTGTGTGTGTGTGTGTGTGTGTGTGTGTGTTTACTGTCTGTATGCCCTTTATACAAATCCACAATTTTTATCCGATTCTCACCAAAGGTCACACAAATATTGTTTAGGCTGAGTTTGAGCTCCAGGACGATGGATTAGTTTTAAAGCTTTCATTACACCCGAGCAACGACGTGCTATACTGCTAGTATATATATAATACGAGAGAAAGATTTGGCATAATTATATATATATATATAATAATGCAAAATGTTTCTCTAGTATTATATATATATTTATGCAAAATCATTCTCTTGTATTATATATATATATATATATATATATATATATATATATATATATATATATATCACATTACTTCGCTTTATATCATAGATGTATATCGTGTCGATGTATATATATATATATAAAGTTTAGGTGACTTCTAGAGATGAATAATTGTTAACTTTGTATAAGATCAAAGCCTCACCTGGACAGCGGTTGCTGCTGTTGTTTCCACAGCATTTTTATAGGGCTAGAGTTTATAGCGCCACGCCTAGATTTTGAATTCAGACTTGTGCTTCCCTTAGACTGGTTGCTAACCAAAAAGAGAAAGCCCAGTCAATTCAGCTATCAAGCCAAAGTTGAGTCTAATAGCAGGTTTCCATCGGATCATGTGGCCATAACACCGATAAGTGTTCCTGTTGTGGCTACCGGAGCAAATACAGGAGTTGCTTGGCTCCTCCTATAGGGGTTTAATAAAAACATTTTCCTTCTAAACTGTTGACAAACAAAACTAAAAGATAGTGTCAACTCTGCAAGAGAAAGGGTGAATTTATACCTTTCCAAATGGATATCTTGCTAGTATAAATATATATCCTTAACATGTGACGACTGGGATGAGGAGTTATCTTTCTTAACAATACTTGTCACATGCAAGTATACCTCAAACTGAAACTCATGGGTTGGCTACGACCTTCGGGCTGGATTCTAAAATGACCAAAATAAGACCAGCGGTGTATAGGTAATATTTGACCACAACCTGGGCGTATGAGCTCATGTTCCCCACATTAATAAAAGACCTTGTGTCACATTTCTCTCAAGTAGGAGAAAAGAGTAAATATCAACTCATCGGATAAATTGTTCAAATAAATTTTTTTAATGGAATATATTACTTATGCAGATATATTTTAAATGGGATACATTGCTCATATACATATTTTTAATAGAATATATCTAAACTTATTTATAAATGGAACTTTGTCTGTGTGTGTGTGTGTGTCTGTGTGTGTCCCCGTTACCTATAGACTCCGAAACGGCTGAACCGATTTTCTTGAAAATTTTCACAGTTGTACTATAATCGTCTGCGTGTGTTCTTAGCTAGGTTTTGTGTCGAGGTACGCCCGATAAATATCGAATATCGATAATCGAAAAAATTGGGTTATAGAAGAAGTGGTCCGATTTTAATCAAATTTGATACACTCATAGACAAAGACATAAGAAACGATATTCAGAAGTTTCAAGGTTGCAGTTTTTACAATAGTGCAGAAAATTGATAATACATATATATATATATCAAAGGCAAGATGTTTGTGTGTGTGTATCTCTTTATCTGCCTGTATGTTTGTATTTTTTTCAGCACTTTTATTTTAGTTTTTGCTTCGGGTTTGGCTCTAAGTAGGTATAATTGTAGTTCTTAGTCTGAGCCATGGTACCATTTACTAAGCGGACTCATTTAGCCTTCAAAATTCAGTTTACGACGAGAAAAACGTATTTGATATCGATACCAGTAAATCAAAATTTGACTTACATCCATTCATTTTTCTTTCAGTCTACGGTTTTGCTTTAACTGGAATCAGCTATTGCTTTTTAGTCTTTCATGCCAACGTCCAAAGAGTCTGAGCTCCAGGACCATGGATTAGTTTTAAAGCTTTCATTACACCCGATCAACGCCGGGCTATACTGCTAGTAATACATATTCGCTTCACTGATTAGATAGATAGATGGATAGATAGATAGAGAGAGAGAGAGAGAGAGAGAGAGAGAAAGAGAGAGAGAGATAATGAACAGGCTGAGATAGATAGATAGATAGATAGATAGATAGATAGATAGATAGATAGATAGATAGATAAGCAAATATTGAGCTCTCCACTTTTTGAGTTTAGTCACTAGATTCAATCAAGACTTTCATCCACTGGACTGAATAATTGGCTACAACGGAGGTTGACGATAACTTGGGGTGTTGAGTCTAAGGGAAATAACTGATAGTGAAACTTCCGTAAATGAAAATGTACGTGAATGAAGAACAATTCACGTTTATATATAAAAAAAAATACATCGTTCAGTTCGAAATTCTAATCACTTGAAGAAAGCCGAAGAGTACAAGGGCCAAATCGTTGTGAATATTGCAACGAAGATGAGGACAACAGTCCGAACAATGTAAAGAGTGTAAATAATACTTCAATTAAACTTTGTTTTTTGTTTAATTTTGTTTTGTTTTTCTAACAAGTCTAAAGGCTAATCCCTTTTTTCCTCTTTAGAAAAGGGTTCCATGTTTCTTGTAAAAATCTGCTCCAACTCTATATTTGTAATGTCACCACCACGATCTTTTGAAAAGGGGAAGACGTTTAGGATTGGGTTGCTGGTTATTTTCAAACTCTCCATCAACTCTATATTCCAACGCCTGGGCTTAAACTCTGCAATTATATATATATATATATATATATATATATATATATATATATATATATATATAATTATGAATCAATTGTACATTGCTACAGGGAAATTTCAATGAATCTCGTCATCAAGCAATGTTGGATGTTGGCTGTATAACTGGTCCAAAATTGCCTTATGACAAGATTCTATCTTGAAACAGACATTTCCGTGTTGCAATGTACATTTAATTCATAGTTATATGATTATATTAAGCTCTACAATGTTTATTGTATTGAGCACTGTTTATAAAAAAATAAATGTCTGGGGAATCAGAACCGTAAAACCTTGGATCCTCTTCACCTGAATTTATATATTTATCGGGGTGAATTGAAACTTTATTTTGATGCCTAATAAAAGATAAAATAGTTCTTGTCCTAATACAGTACTGTATATAATACAATTCTGTTCATACATTGAGAACTGTTTTATTAACGTCTGAATAATATAACCCAACGATTTTAGTCGATAACACAATAATACACACACATGCACACAGTAAAAAGAAATTTCGGATACTGTATATCATCTGCATTGCATCAACGTAACCCACCTTCAATAAAATCACATTTCAATGTCATCACAACACATTACATTACATTCAGACATATATTCCAGTTAACATTTCGGTCTCTTACGTGGTGCGATGTCATAGAACCGAATTACAAATTTACCACCTGCGTCTGCTATTCGGTGTCTTTTATCGTCACATAACAATGTTTTATGTCAGCATAGGAAAATAACATTTTTGATGGTGGATGTTTTTATGTGAACGTTTCTGTAACCTCTCTGAAGATGGCTCATGTGATCCGAAAGATTAGAACCAATATAAAAAATATCTTCATCGTGGTCAATTTTTGTTTTTTATTTTTACCTGAAATTAAAAGCAAAATCCGATGTTTAGAACGGCTCACGATTAAGCAAACATTCATTGTCTGTTATATTTTACAATATATGTTTTGAAAATTATATGCTGCCACGATACACTATATATATATATATATATATATATATATATATATATATATATTGTGTGTGTGTCGAGGCAGCAGATAATTTTCTAAACATATTGTTAAATATAAGAGACAATGAATGTTATATTGTCTGTTATATTGTCTGTTATATTTTACAATATATGTTTTGAAAATTATATGCTGCCACGATACACTATATATATATATATATATATATATATATATATATATTGTGTGTGTGTGTCGAGGCAGCAGATAATTTTCTAAACATATTGTTAAATATAAGAGACAATGAATGTCTATTATGTTTAATCATGAGCCATTCTAAATCTATTATAAAAAAATTCAAAACAATTGACCTCATAGTCTGTAATAACCCCACAACCACACAACTAAATCCGCTACTAAAAACCAATGTAGTGTATCAATGTACATGCCCGTTCAAAGATTGTATCTCTGGTACTAATAATAAACCCACTACATATATTGGTTTTACTACAACCACGCTCTCCCGTAGATTTACCTATCACTTTTCTGATCAGAGTTCAATTAAATAACATTTCTCAGAAAAACATGACCATGTAGGTAATATCAGACAGATTTTAGTCAACAATACAATAATCATTACTCATACACACAGTAAAAAGAACCTTCAGATATTGGAGGCCATCTACATTAAATCCAAACAAACCACACTCAATAAAATCACGTTTAAATCTGGCCATAACACATTATATTGCATTTAAATATATCGTTCTGTTAACATTTCGAGCTCTCACGCTGTGTGACGTCATAAAACCGCATTACAAATTCGCGAACTGCGTTTGCTATTTTTGGTAACTGTTATCGTTGCTTAGCAAAGTCTTACGTCAACACAAGATAAAATCGTCGCTGATGCTGGATGTTTTTGTGTTAACGAATTTGTAACCTCTCTGAAGATGGCTAATGTGAGCCGAAAGCTTAGAACCAACCTAATAAAAAATTATCCAATTTTTGTCTTTATTTTCAACTGAAATTAAAGCCAAAATATGATGTTTAGTATGTCTCATGATTAAACATAATAGACATTCATTGTCTCTTATATTTAACAGTATATATATATATATATATATATATATATATATATATATATATATAAAGATATATGTCATGTTTAGTAGATGAAACTGTTTTGACTTGACAGTTCTGCTTTTAATTTCAAAACAATAATTGATGTCTAACGGCTCGCATTTTATTTTAGTGGGGGCGTAATCATTTCTGGCTGAATAAACGGAATCGACGAAGCGATTTCGAATTCTTCTAATGTGATTCCCTTCGAGGAAAACCTGTAAGATGTTTTCTGCTTCTAAACAGAACTGTGCCAACTTAACCCAACTTTCTTTCGGAAAGATACGCTGTTTTAGGAAATCCTCCGATCCGTTGTCAGAATCCAGGTTTTGTGCAGTAACCTGTTCATTCTCTGGATCGGCATTTCTTTCACATATTTTCAAGAGTAATCACGCCGTTTCTCGTGCTGCAATCAACTCTGCCTTCTCTCCTGTGTGACACCCGCGACAGAATCTCGTCATTCTTCCAAATCTCGCTATTATTCTTGGTCAATTTTGACTGTTCTGTAGGGCACTGCCAAATATTCGTCCCAGTCAGGCGTCTCGATAAATTCCAACAAATTATTCGCTGGTGCACAAACCCGATAAAGTAAAAAAGTAACTCAGGTGAAGGAAGATCGTATGGTGAGATCTAGACGAATAGAAGATAGAGAAAATGATGTTAAGCAGACGTGGTGAAATCGAGAACATATGCACCAGTTTGAAGGTGGGAGGCGTAAAAATAGTAGCTGGCTGGTGGTAGGTGGGTGGGGGCGTCGAGAATTAGGTCTAAGGAGGAAATATAATTGCCAGTCTTCTAAAAGTACTAGACAAGAACAGATATTATAAACGAAGAACAAAAAGCGAACAACGAATCTTACATGTTTCTGATTTGAAACCGCATCCAAACAAATCCCCAACCACACACCCTGACGCATACAAGCATAACTTCATATATACTGTGAGAGGGAGAGACAGATGGAGAAATATTTATAGATATACATGAATAGTAAGTAGATATAAAGCTAAATAAAAACAGAGATATATGCAGACTGATATATATATATATATATATATATAATTCCTAGTGAAGAGGACTCAAGGTTTTTTTTTTTATTTTGAGTACTCTTGCATTCATTTTATTATTAACAGTGATCAATATAATGAGTATTATAGAGCTTATTATAATATAATTATATAGATATGTACCAATTTTACATTGCGACATGGAATTCCAAGTGAAGAGGACTCAAGGTTTTTTTTGGGTTTTTTTTTTTAGTCGCTCAGTTAAGTACCATACGTGATACACGCTTGTGCGATCATGTCTAGAAAGAGACATGACTGACTGGGAAGAAGATTATCCCGCAGTAGGTTGCCATTGCTTTCTGCGGTAGACTGGTTGCCGACCAAGGCTATAGAACCCAATCTGTCCTGCTATTTAACCCATAACTGGAAGGCAGAGACGGATTAATACCTTTCCCAAGGGTATTTGCACGTAAGTGAATACAATGGATTCAACTGAAATTCGAACTCGGCTCCCCGGTTTCTCGTTCCGAGCCGATATCCGCTGTACCACAACGCACATCCTTTTTATTTTATTATATTATTATTATTATTACACACACACACACACACACACACACACACACACACACACACACACACACACACATATATATATATATATATATATATATATATATATATATATATATATAAAATTCTGTATATCGACTTAGGTATATTATTATCAAATAACATTGATGGTAGAGAATAAAAGGTGAGTTTAGCGTTCTAATAGATGCATGCGATGTATTGCTGAAAGAATATACAGTAGTGTACAAAGGTATTAGGACAAGAACTATTTTATCTTTTACTAGCAGTATAACCCGGCGTTGCCCGGGTGTAATGAAAGCTTTAAAACTAATCCATGGTCCTGGAGCTCAGACTCTTTGGACGTTGGCACGAAAGACTAAGAAGCAATAGTTGTTTTCAGTTAAAGCGAAACCGTAGACTGAAAGAAAAATGAATGGATGTAAGACAAATTTTGATTTCCTGGTGTCGATATCAAATAAGTTTTTTTCGTCGTAAACTGAAGTTTGAAGGCTAAATAAGTCCTCTGAGTAAATGGTATCATGGCTCAGACTAAGAACTACAATTATACCTACTTAGAACCAAACCCGAAGTAAAAACTAAAATAAAAGGGCTGAAAAAAAGTACAAACACCAGGCAGATAAACAGACACACACACACACGAACATCTTGTCTTTTATATATATATATATATGTATTTATCTATTTTCTGCACTATTGTAAGAACTGCAACCTTGAAACTTCTGAATATCGCTTTTTATGTCTTTGTCTATGAGTGTATCAAATTTGATTAAAATCGGACCACTCTTTCTATCACCCGAATTTTTCGATTATCGATATTCGATATTTATCGGGGGTACCTCGACATAAAACCTAGCTAAGAACACTCGCAGACGCTTATAGTACAATTGTGTAAATTTTCAAGAAAATCGGTTCAGCCATTTTGGAATCTATAGGTAACGGACACACGCACACAGACACACACACTCAAACACACAGATAAAGTTCCATTTATAAATAAGTTTAGATTAGATGAGGCATATTGACAGAAAATAAACAATTAATTTTATTTGATTTACTCAACAAATGCTTTCACAAGAAAAAATACTTGTTACAAAATAAATTTAATATTTAGTATAATAGCCTTTTACTTTGATCACAGCCTTCATTCTGTCAGGCATTGACATCACAAGCTTGTTCAATGTATCTAATGGTATCTCCTGCCAAGCAGCTTGTATTTGTTGCCAAAGTGTGTCTTGCGATGTAACATTAGATTTATCAATTCGAGACGGGAGGATAAGAAAAAAGTCAGTCATATCCAAGGATAATAGAATAATAAGTAGTTTCAAAATAACTTGTTTAATAGAAAATAGGAAAAATTAAATATAACTTCTTTTTAATACATTTCTTTTGCACCTAGTTTTAAATAATCAATATTTATTAGCAATTTACTTGGCTTTTCATTCCGGTAGTGTGCAAGAGTGTTAGGACAGGGGTTATTTTAAACTTTATTTTGATGCCCCATAAAAGGTAAAATAGTTCTTTCCCTAATACTTTTGCACAGTACTGTATGTTCTTTAAAATTTGAGTGGGTATCAGACTTTTTTGAAGTTTTCCTTTGGGTCGCGTCGAGGACTTTACAGAATCCACTCAAACATCTCCATTCATGATATGAGTAAATGTATGCCAGCGTCTGTTAAGATGTACATATGCGTGTGGAGTGGAAGAGTTTGTGCGTCATTTTACTTTCAACATTCGATGGTATAAATACCTCAGACATACCAGTGGTTCCCAAACTTTTTTTTTCTGTGACCATCATTTTCGGAATGTAAATTTGCACGCGTCTCACCAAATTTCACGTGACAAAAAAGTAAATTAAAAAACAAAAATCACAAAGAAGATTAAAGGAAGCTCAGAACATTCTCATTGATAACTCTCTCCACCAATTTGTAGACCCTAGTTACTATATTCTTAATAATTGTACTTATTTGTACTTGTTTCGGAATTCATCCTGGTCGGGTTGAGCCGGCTTCCTCTCGAGCGCGAACCACATCCTGGACCATCACAGCCCACGTTCGACAAATTTGAGCCAGGTCACACGAAATGCCGAGCCAATCGCGGTTCCATCGTCAAACACCAACTACTTGTGGGCCCGATAGTGCTGCTAGGTCATCCTAGATAGTCGTCGCCAAAGTCTTCAGCTGCCTACGAACATGTTTACGCCAACCAGGTAGAGAAGGACATCAAGGATGAGCTCTCCCTGCGGACGTCTAGCTGCGTGCCCGAACCATCGCAGGCAATGCTGAAGAAGGACGGGTGGCAGAGGTCGGAGATTCAGGCGTCCACGTACAGTTGCCGTTGGCACTCAATCGACGCGGCGACATTGTAGAATGCAGCGAAGGCAATCATTGTCAAAGACTTCAAGCTTTCGCAGGTCAGCCGCTCTCAATGGCCACGTTTCGCAACCAAATACGTTTCTTGATAATCTATATAATACAAAAATATCACAATGATAAAATCGACCAAAATTATTTATAACTATTTACAGTGTAACTCATACATGCAATTAAAATTAAAATATAATTTTAAATTTTGAAATTATATTTATTTTTGGCACAGGAAATTTTTAAAACTGCTTCTAAGTCTTTGATTGTTTTCAATCATTCTGCCTCACCTGCTATCGTGTTCAGACTTTTAAGGCGTGCTGCACCTATGGGAACTACTGCATACTCTCTCACGCGCACACAGACATACATGCATACGTATATATATATATATACGAAAAAATCGCAAGATCGCCAAGACCTACCGCTATATATATATATATATATATATATATATATATATATAATAAAATAAATTTCGATGTTCAAAACTGTTGAATGATCATTTCAACATGAAATCCCTAAGAGAGATTTTACATCTCATCGGCAACCACTACATTTTCAAAATGAAATAAAAAGAAATAAAAAATGAAGGTTAAGAATTAAATCTTTTTAAAAAATGAAGGTTAAGAATTTAAAAAAAATTAATTTTTAATTCTTAACCTTGCCTGCTAAGGTAGAGAAAGGCAGACTTTAGAGTGCTATCTACAATGTAAACACATGCCAGTAATGAATGAATGAACTATCCGTAGATGCGTGAGTAGCTACTGTTTTTTCAAAGTGTACCATTCTTCCATAGTGCTCAATATATATATATATATCTTCCGCCTGTCCTCGAATGTTGAACTAGTATAATCCAAATTTATCAGTCTATCTTTTTATATATCAGTCTTTTCATATCTGTTGAAGGATCGGTCAATTTCAATCTATCTATCTATCTATCTATCTATCTATCTATCTATCTATCTATCTATCTATGTTAGTCTTTTCATATCTATCTGCCTGTTACTGCATTTTACTATGCTCATATCTATCTATCTATCTATCTATCTATCTATCTATCTATCTATCTATCTGTTCATTTCAGTCTACTCAATATATCTGTGTTTAAGAAAATCGTGAAAAATTGAATATTTATGAATTATACGTCTGGACAAGTCACAGCACACACACATATTTAAATATATATATATATATATGTGTGTATATGTATATATATATGTAAGTATATATACATATATTATTACAGTTTGTGTTTCAATTCAGTTTTTACCAACAAGATGGAATTGGCACCAGACAAGGAACATTCCAGAAATGACCCAAGTTCTGCTCGAAACCACCCTGGTAACAGAAGCACTTGTTGCTGCCTCCAGGGTTGGGTTGGTGGTGGTTTGCTCTCGTCAGACAGGCTGCGGGGTACTTAGGTTCTCATCTTCAGTTTCCACTGTAAGCTTGTGGGGGAGACGAAAAGAGCGGAGTTTTATTTCTTTAACGGGATGCATATACGTGACCGAAATGTCTACTCCTGAATTTTTGCCCTTTTTTTTTTAAATTTCTTTTTTTTTTCTAATTGTAATGGTTAACATACGCTAGTCAATGAAAAAAATCTTGAAAATTCGTTTAGAATCTTGTTCGTCATTTCCACTTAGACCGACCATTCCTTTCTGTTTTTCTTCCCATTTTCATTTGCAGTTGTTGACGCTATCAAATCGCAACTTCCCTGTTCTTTGCCTCGACAGGACATCGACCTTTTTCACTCTTCAGTGATGACGAAGTGAAATTCTCCTCCGTTTAGTCCTGTCTATCGCAGATATTTCGACCCAATTGCGTCATTCGAAAGAGAATAGGGTTGTAAATCAGTGAACAGCAAAAGGTCACCGAAAAGGAATTTCGGGCACAGATAAGCTCAGTTAGACACAAGCAACAGTGCAAAAGTGTGTGGTTCTAGCATTGTAACAAACAGTTTAAGGTCATTTGGATTCTTCTTCTTCTTCTATTTGCCTTGCCTTTTCAAGACGTAGGCGTTCATGGCTTTCCACGTCTCTCTATCCCTGGTGGCTCTTAGCACGCTTTCTCCTGTTGCACCTACAAAACCTCTCTCTGCCATCCACTAGCTCAAGACCATAAATCTAGAATATAAATGTATAGAAACTAGCATGGACACAAAATGAGGGATCAGTTCATATAATAATTATAATATAGAATTGATCCCCCATTTTATATCCATATTATAATTTCTTATAAACATTTTGCATATACATTCTTCTTCTATGTACATTGCCCTTTAGGAAGGTAGGCGATCATGGCCTTTCACGTCTTCCTATCCCTGGTGGCTCTTAGCACGCTTTCTCCTGTTAGACCACGCAACCCTCGTTCTGTCATCCACCTTCTCAGGCCTTTCAAATATGTTAACCGCTGCTTTCTTCTGTCTTTTTTCTCTCTATATGGCCTGTTAGTATCGGGTTCTCCAAGCCCTCCTTCCTCATTGCATGTACCTAGAACTTTAGCTGTCTCTTCCTGATGCTCAGTATTATTTCCTTTTCGTTTCTATCATTTCCAAAACCTCATCATTGATCACATGCTCGATCCATAATATCCGCAGCATCCTTCTGTAGAATCACATTTCGGTTGCATCAAATCTTTCCTTCATCTTAGATGATATTGTCCAGCATTCACTGCCATATTGAAGAACTGACATCACATAGCAATCCAGTACTCCCTTCTTTGTTTCTAGCGAAATTGTCCTGTTTCTTAATACGCTACTCAGCTCCTGGCATGCATCCTTGAGCTTTTGGATCTCAGGAATATAAATGTATAGAAACTGCTGAAATCAAAAAGTGAGGGGTCAGTTTATGTATTGATTGTAATATGAAAGTGATCCCCCACTTTATATCCAATATGCTTCTGTAGAACCACATTTCAGTTGCTTCAAGTTTTTCCTTCGTCTTTGATGATATTGTCCAGCATTCAGTGCCATATTGAAGAACTGACATCACTAAGCAATCTAGTATTCTGTTCTTTGTTTCTAGTGAAATCTTCCTGTCTCTTAATATTTTACTCAGCTTCTGGAATGCGTCCTTCGCCATGCCAATTCGCCTTCGGATCTCTGTGTCGCACTTTCCGTTTTCTGGTAGAATACTTTCCATTATATTTTCCCCGAAAAGAAAAATATTTTGGAACCAGTTCTGTTTTAGCATAATTTACAAACATCACCACAAGAATAAAAGCAAAGAAAAAACCATTTTAAGCAAAGATGAAAACTCTTTCCTCGTATAAATGACAAACTCATTCCTCGTAAACAAATACAAAAACCCGCAGCGAAAAAAAAAAAAGAAGATATATCGGTCAATTATTAGTACAGTTATACCTCAGCTTACATCGGTAATTTGTTCCAAAAGTGGGCATTTAAGTCCAAAAACGACTCAAACCGAATTTACTTGTTTCCGAATAACCATTCCCAGTCTTTTATTTTATTTATAAATGCATTTTTAATAATATATGGTCAACAAGAATCTATTTTAATCTTAAAAACAAACAAATTTTAGTTTTTAATATAGTACAGAAAAAAGTAATCTAAAATTACGAATGCATCTACGTACATCCTTGTAAAATGTTTACAATTTGGCAACCTTTACAGTACATCGCGGATTCTTTATTTGTGAATGTGGTTTACCCTAAGATATTAAAAAATAAAATGATCTTCTCAGGTTAAATAACAAATACAGTTATTACAATTATTTTGCGATATTAGATAATAAGCTAATCTATGTTAAATTTACCAAATGTAAAATTTACTGTAAATGTAGGTATTTCAATATGATTTTATATAATTTCTTTCTTATTTTTTTTTTAATCATCTCACCCCAAGCCAGGCATTCCACTGCCACTATTTCGCATGGGGCTACATAGCGGAAGGTAAAGAGAAGGAATGGTTAGACATAGGGAATGTCAGGAGGAAGGTGACAGATGAGTAAGGATACCGAGGATGAGGGTTGGGCAGATGGGAAGAGTGTTTGATAGAATGGGAGCAGGTTAGTGTGTTAGGAGGTGTCTATTGACCTTACATTTAAACTCCTGGAGATTGTAGCCTTCGGCGAAGCAATCGTTTGGAAGAGAATTCCACAGTCGGGAAGTGCGAGGAAAGAAACTGTTGGAGTAGAAGTTACGGCTGCATTTTATCGGTTTCACTGTAAAAGGGTGGGATCTAGCTGCTAATCTAGTATCTCGTTCAAATTCGTATTTAGGGGGCACTAGTGATCTAAGTTCATCGGAGCAGAAGCCGTGAAAGTATTTGTAGAAGAGACACAGGGAAGCCACGTCGCGCCGGTAGGAGAGAGATTGCAGGCGGTCTGCCAAGTCGGTATCTATCACATTACAGACCCTCCTCTGAACCTTATCGAGAAGCCCGAGGAGAACATCAGGGGCACCCGACCAGATATGGCAGCTGTATTCAATGCACGGGCAGATGGTAGATTTATAAATGTGCAGGATAGATTTAGACGGAAAAAACTTCCGGGCCCTACACAGAGAACCGACTTTCATAGCAGCGGATTTAGCAATGGATTCGATATAGTCATTCCATTTGAGGTCCGCTGAAAGTGTATTTGTTATTGTACAATAACATGATTTTATGTGCTTTTAACGCTTTTCTAGTGATATTACGACTTCAATAGTTATAGTGGGCATATATATATATATATATGAAATGATTTGTTTGAACATTATTTTTGATCGACACTCATATTTAAGTAGATATTCTGTTCTTAACTAAACAGTATTATATATTTATATCTACTGGCCTGATTATTTACAATAAATTTTTATTACGAAAACGTGTGTCATTCGGCAGGATTACGAACCTGCGACCCCTATCCACATAGGGGAAGCTACCATTTTATCTGGCAACGTCTTAGACCGCTCGACCACGAATGACCTCCAGTCTAAACGTGGTTTTAATCAAGCCTATATAACAATTTTCAAACAAATCATTTCAAATTGTCTGTTGTTTATAAGCAAATTTCGTTAATCTTCGTTCATTTTTTTTAAAATCATTTCACCCCTAGCAAGGCGGAAACGCCACTGATGTGCAGGGGGTTACATAAATGTAAAAAGATTAATTAGAAAAGAGTGAGGTGTACAAACTAGTTAGAAAGGAACAATAGAAAGCTGAGAAAGCAGGTGCGATGACAGATACATAGGTGGAGAGAAAGGTAAGGTTATACAGGGGAGGGGAGAGAGCTAGAGTCCAGTGGTTAGTAGATGAGTATTGACTTTGCATTTAAATTTCTGGAGGTTGTAGCCGTCAGGAAAGCAAGAATACGGGAGTGAGTTCCACAGGCGGGAAGCGCGAGAGAGGAAGCTACAGGAGTAGAATTCTCGTCTGCATTTGGCTAACCTGACTGTGAATGGGTGAGACCCAGTTGCCAG
>JBBBDQ010001569.1:757500-810000 GCA_037127315.1 Ascarosepion bandense
CGGCATTAGCATCTCTTCCTTCTTCGACCAACTCTTCCTCTCTTCTCACCTGTCCCTTCGTCCTTCCTTGACGGTGGCTATCTTTTTCTTTTCTAGCAAAATTTCTCTCTCTAAAAACATCTCCAAACTAACAGCCTGTCACGCGAAAGGCGCTTGCCAGTATTTATAATCCACCTAACTTCAGCGGCGTCTTAGTGACCTCCTCAAGAAATGGATTAAACCTGGGTTCGAACCCGCTATGTCGTGCTGGCAAGGATTTTCAGTATCGGCTGCAGCATATATTTCTTTGCACAGGTCGACCAGGAATTTGCAGCAAGAGACAAGATCGACGAGGATGTCGTTATCATTACTTACATGTGATCTGGTCGGAGGCCTGACCGGGACCCAGGTTGGGGACATTCATACAACGCAGACTACAGGGGGAAACAGATTTCTTCCTTCTCGTGATCACAACTGCTATATCTAATCACTGCTTCAGTACTTAGCTACAATGAAATTTAATACTCTTTATGATTGCAAGGAACTTGATGAAGTAAGAAAGGAAGGCAAAAGTATTCGGTTTTATTTGCGCTGTGAGATCCGAGGGGAAAATGGCACTTGTGTGCTGTCTCCCTGGTATTGTGTAAGAGTCTGTGTTTGTGCATATGGTATGTTAGTGTGCTTGTGTGTGTGGGGTGCAGATTTAAATACGCCATTTGAAAATCAGTGATAAGAACAGACAACTAAGAAGAGATCTTTGAAGAGAAATCAATAAACAGATTGACATAAAAACAGACTGAGATAGATAGATAGATAGATAGATAGATAGATAGATAGATATGATCAGAATAACATAGATAGATAGATAGATAGATAGATAGATAGATAGATAGAGGAAGAGAGAGATAACGAGAAATATGAAAGGTCTGTGATATATATATATGTGTGTGTGTGTGTGTGTGTGTGTGTGTGTGTGTGTGTGTGTGTGTGTGTGTTTTTGTGTGTGTGTGTGTGAAAAGACTGTGATACATGCATAGATACATACATACATGCATGCACACAGAAACATACTAATACCGAGCCTAGAGAGAGAGAGAGAGAGTGAGAGAGAGAGAAATATGAGAAGACTGAGATGGATAAATAGATAGAAAGAGAGAGAGAGAATAATATATAAAATGTTAAAGAAAGAGAAAGAAATATGAAAAGACTGATTGAAAGATGAGAAAATGTGTTAGAGTGAACAGACTGTAGGAGAGAGAGAGAGAGAGAGAGAGAGAGAGAAAGAAAGAGTCAAAAAGAAAAGGAAAGGTGAAAAAAACTGAGATAGAGAAAGAATAAGAAATATGAAACTATTAAAATAGGTAGACATGAACAGATTGAGAGAGAGAGAGAGAGAGAGAGAGAGAAAACGGTGAATATAATTATAAAAAGTCTTTGATATATATATATATATATATATATATATATATATATATATCAAAGACTTTAAATTGTCACACTTCGAAATTGTTGTTTATTTTTCCATTCAAAGTGATATAATTAATTAATTACTAAACTAAATGTCACCATTCATAAAAATAGGATAAGAAAGGGAGCAACTATCTTTATTAAAATGAAGTTAATTCAAAATCAACAAACCCTCTTAACATCTAACAGGCGATGAAAAGTGGATCCTTTACAGTAGCGCATATTTTAAGAGATGATAAAATGTTGATACATTGCATTAGCAATCTATCAAAATTAGATATTGCAACAAGGAAAAATAGAAAATTTCATAATTACTCTTTTGAAGAAAATGCGAGGAGTGATAAAAATTGGATCCTTTGCAGCTGTGTTTTTAAAGCAAATTACAACGAACGATGAAAAGTGTATACCTTTTAAAGCAAAATGAGGCGAGCGATGAAAAAGTCTATACTTTAAAGTAATTTTTTTTTAACAAAATGCAGCAAGTAATGAAACGTGGATATTCTACAGTGACGTGGAAGACACGAGATTGTCAGCAGATAAAAAATAAACCAATCCAACAGCCTTTCTCCCAGAAAGATTCATCCGCAAATGATCGAATCGAAGAAACAGAGCTTCAGTTTGGATCTGCTGAAGCTATAAGGCGACCAAAATGTCTAAAACTGCAAATACTACCTCATCTCAGAAATATAGATAAATGTTTGATAGGTTTAAGCAAATGTCTGTTGAACAGCACGTCTATTGAACAGGTTAAGAGGCTCATCCCTTGTTCCCTGTTTAGGATGTGGTTTCCGGCTTTCCCTTTTCCAATCTTTTCACTATTACGTAGCCCCCTGCACATCAGTGGCGTTACCGCCTTGCTCGGGGTGATTTTTTTTTAATCATTTCACCCTGAGCAAGGCGAAAACGCCACTGATGTGCAGGGGGCTACATAAATGTAAAAAGATTAATTAGAAAAGAGTGAGGAGTACAAACTAGTTAGAAAGGAACAACAGAAAGCTGAGAAAGCAGGTGCGATGACAGATACATAGGTGGAGAGAAAGGGAAGGTTATATGGGGGTGGGGAGAGAGCTAGAGTCCAGTGGTTAGTAGATGAGTATTGACTTTGCATTTAAATTTCTGGAGGTTGTAGCCGTCAGGAAAGCAAGAATACGGGAGCGAGTTCCACAGGCGGGAAGTGCGAGAGAAGAAGCTGCATGAGTAGAATTGTCGTCTGCATTTGGCTAACCTGAATGTGAATGGGTGGGACCCAGTTGCCAGTCTGGTTGCACGAGTAAACACCTGTTGAGGAGGCATCAGTGACTTAAGTTTGTCTGAGCAGAAGCCATGAAAGTATTAATAGAACAGACAAAGGGAGGCCACATTTCGACGATGGGGAAGTGGCTGTAGTCGAACCGCCAGATCAGTACCTATCACATTACAGACTCTCTTTGGAGCCTGTCAAGAACACTGAGGAGAACGGCAGGGGCACCTGACCATAAATGGCAGCAGTACTCCATGCACGGACGGATGGTTGACTTGTATATATGCAGGATGGATTCAGGTGGAAAAAACATCCTGGATCGAGATAGATACGATTAAAAATAAAATGTGGATGACGGGGCAGGTTTTTTTTGGGAGATAACCAAGAGGAAAATATTAATAGCGACAAGGGACAGGGACAAGTGGAAGTACTTGATCGCCTACGTTCTGAAGGGACGTAGCACATAAAGAACAATATATATATATATATATATATATTATCCCACACCTTTTTCTTGAGCTTGGTGTCTTTCTTGTTTAAGCTGAAATTCTACATATATGCTGCATAATTTCTAAGTCTTTAGCCAATTTCCCTGACGAGCTGTTAAAAGAAACCGTGGTAGGTTATTGGCTCGCTCTTAGATATTCAATTATATATATATATATATATATATATATATATGTTACGATGATGCATTTATATATAAAAATAAAATTAATAATGTCTAAAAAGTTTTAGTAAGGGATTCTATTGAGTCCTTTTTGTTATTACAAAAAAGTTTTAATTCATGACAATTCAGTCGTAAAAATAAGGAAAATTAAAAATAGAACGTTTGGAATATGCTAGAATGATCGAGAAAATTCCAATCGAGAGAATTCGAAATGTTCCATAAATATACAAATTAGGTGTTAGCCCCTATAAAAAGAGGTTTTGGAAAGTTAGTAGTTAGTTATTAACAGAATTTGCTGACATTATCAACTCCGTCCCGATTCGTGGATCTGTGCATCCAGCCGAAAGAATCTCTAAGAAAATTTCCCGACCAAATAAAACTTGAAAGTGAACCTCGGTGCATCGGCCGTGAAACGAAACCGAGACGCCCACGTTGTAGGCGAGCATTCTACCACTGAACGAAAACTTCTATTTCTAATTAGATTATTTTTTTTTTCAGGATGGTGTGTTATCATCATTTAACTATTTCCAGGTGGAATATTGTCGTCATTGTTGTTGTTGTTGTTGTTGTTGTTGTTTTTGTTGTTGTTATCACGGCATTTCGTTTGTTACATCCGCTGGCCTTCATCATATGTATATCGATCTGTGTAACAGGGAATTCGGTTTTATTTGCGCTGTGAGATCCGAGGGGAAAATGGCACTTGTGTGCTGTCTCCCTGGTATTGTGTAAGAGTCTGTGTTTGTGCATATGGTATGTTAGTGTGCTTGTGTGTGTGGGGTGCAGATTTAAATACGCCATTTGAAAATCAGTGATAAGAACAGACAACTAAGAAGAGATCTTTGAAGAGAAATCAATAAACAGATTGACATAAAAACAAACTGAGATAGATAGATAGATAGATAGATAGATAGATAGATAGATAGATAGATCAGAATAACATAGATAGATAGATAGATAGATAGATAGATAGATAGATAGATAGAGGGAATTCCCAGCTGATCCCTTTATTCAATCTACGGTGGTGAAACGTTCTCGTTCAATGTCTAAAGGTATATATTCTAGTTCTTCTGACTTAGACACCTAAAGAATAGTTGAAAAAGAAAATATTATTAAAAAGAACGATCAATAAGAGAACAAGATATAACAAATATCAAGCTTATCATTAATTAATTTGCTTAAATCTCATTTTTAATAATTTAAACAAATAAATTAAAATTATGTCGGAGGTAATCCATGCTGTAACGGATTTCGTAAAATTTCGTAAATAAATTATCTTTTTTTTACATTAGGATACGAAACAAAGCTGTTATGAATTCTTGGAAAAATAAAAAATTTATGTCTTTATAAAGGTCTGTTAAACAGTCAATTACGTCGAGGTCAAGCGTTTAAGGCATTTCAAATCAAATGACAGCTTCTTTGGGTTTGCAGCTACGAATCTTGCCGGATGATGCGTATTTTCCTAACAGGAGGAGATATATATATATATATATATATACTGTTTACTTGTAAAAACAGAGCATTTGCTCAATTACAGAAATCGATTAAAATATAATGCTTAAACAAATAAATTAAGAAGATGTCGAAATTTCTTGTGTCTCAGTACTCTGGTTAGCTTTTGAAATGCGACCTTAGCCATGCCAATGCGTTTTCGAATCTCAATGTCGCATTTTCCGTCCTCTGTCAGAACGCTTCCCATATATATATATATATATATATATATATATATATATATATATATATGCTTCCGGGTCAACAACCACTGAACACATTATTCATAGGAGAAATTGCGTGGTTGATTTCAGTGTGAATCAGTTCTCTGTTTTGTCTGGTTCACACTCCCCATTTCACTTGCAGGCATTAGAAACATTATACATTAGATCTAGGAGGCTGTCTCTCTGTAAACAGAGCGACTGTCTACTTGAGCTTCATATCATAACTATTTAATGCTTGCCCTTCCCCGTAAAAATGACCATCCGATTTAAGAAAATGTAAAGTTATTTTGTATGTAATATATATATATATATATATATATATATATATTTTAATTTTTTATTGTCATGTTATTTGCCTATTTTAATTTTACTCTTGTTATTAAAAACCAATAACCTAACTTTATATAATTTAATCCCACACATTTTTTTAATTGAATAACTCATGGAACTCCGAGTTGGACGATCGACAATATATATATATATATATATATAGTATATCGAGGCAGCAAGTAATTTTCTAAACATACGCTGTTAAATATAAGAGACAATGAATGTCTATTATGTTTAATCATGAGCCGTTCTAAACGTCGTATTTTTGCTTTAATTGCATCTCTGATAATAATCAAAAACCTAGTACATATATTGGTTTTACTACAACCACGCTCTCCCGTAGACTTACATGTCATCTTTCTGATCAGAGTACAATTAAACAACATTTCTCTGAAAAACATAAACATCTAGGTAATATCAGACAGATTTTCGTCAACAATACGGTGATCCTTACTCATACACACAGTAAGAAGAACCTGCAGATGTTGGAGGCCATGTACATCAAATCAAAACAACCAACACTCAATAAAATCAACTTTAAAACAGGAAATAACATATTACATTGCATTTGACTACATGGTTTTGTTGTCATTTCGCGCTATCCCGCGGTGTTACGTCATAAAACCGCATCGCAAACTTAAGAACTGCGTTTATTATTTTTGGTAACTATTGCCGTTGCCAAGCGGAGTTTTATGTCAACACAAAATAAAATCGTCGGTGATGGTGGATTTTGTAATATTTCAGTTTAAACAACCTATCTGAAGATGGCTCATGTGAGCCGAAAGCCTAGAAGAAAACCAATAAATAATTATCCAAATGTTGGAGAATTTTTGTCTTTATTTTCAACTGAAATTAAAGCAAAAATACGACGTTTAGAACGGCTCATGATTAAACATAAGAAACATTCATTGTCTCTTATATTTAACAGCGTATGTTTAGAAAAAATATATATATATGTATAAACTTAACTCTATTCATAATAAATTGTTTTATTAACAAAGTTTTATTAACATCTGAATAAAAATATATTACATGAGTGTGCCCTCATATGCAAATTTATTAACTCATGTAACTATATATATATTAGTCATCCACATATAAGTCTGTTTCGCTGTATCACAGCTCATCAGTGTGGCTAGACACATCCACTTGCTTCTGGCCGGGATCGAAACTCGACCGATTTAGACTAAAAGGCAAAAAAGTCAAATTTTGATTTCCTGGTATCGATGGCAAATAATTTTTTTCGTCGTAAACTGAATTTTGAAGGTTAAATAAGTCCTCTGAGTAAATGGTATCATGGCTGAGACTAAGAACTACAATTATACCTACTTAGAGCCAAACTGAAGCAAAAACTAAAATAAAAGAGCTGAAGAAAATACGGACATACAGTCAGATAAACAGACACACACACAAACATCTTGCCTTTATATATATATATATATATATATATATATATATATTATCGATTTTCTGCACTATTGTAAGAACTGCAACCTTGAAACTTCTGAATATCGTTTCTTGTCTTTGTCTATGAGTGTATCAAATTTGATTAAAATCAGACCATTTCTTCTATAACCCAATTTTTTCGGTTATCGATTTTCGATATTTATCTGGGAAACCACGACACAAAACCTAGCTAAAAACACTCGCAGACGCTTATAGTACAACTGTGTACATTTTCAAGAAAATCGGTTAAGCCGTTTCGGAATCTCTAAGTAACGGACACACACACACACACACACACACACACACACACACACACACACACACACACACAATTCCATTTATAAATAAGTTTAGATATATTCTATTAAAAATATGTATATGAGCAATGTATCCCATTTAAAATATATATAAATATTATATTCCATTAAAAAAATTTATTTGAACAATTTATCCGATGAGTTGATATTTACTCTTTTCTCCTACTTGAGAGAGATGTGACACAAGGTCTTTTTTTTAATGTGGGGAACATGAGCTCATACGCCCAGGTTGTGGTCAAATATTACCTATCCACCGCTGGTCTTATTTTGGTCATTTTAGACTCCAGCCCGAAGGTCGTGGCCAACCCATGAGTTTCAGTTTGAGGTCTACTTGCATGTGACAAGTATTGTTAAGAAAGATAACTCCTCATCCCAGTCGTCACATGTTAAGGATATATATTTATACTAGCAAGATATCCATTTGGAAATGTATAAATTCACCCTTTCTCTTGCAGAGTTGACACTATTTTTTAGTTTTGTTTGTCAACAGTTTAGAAGGAAAATGTTTTTATTAAACCCCTATAGGAGGAGCCAAGCAACTCCTGTATTTTCTCCGGTAGCCACAACAGGAACACTTATCGGTGTTATGGCCACGTGATCCGATGGAAACCTGCTATTAGGCTCAACTTTGGCTTGATAGCTGAATTGACTGGGCTTTCTCTTTTTGGTTAGCAACCAGTCTAAGGGAAGCACAAGTCTGAATTCAAAATCTAGGCGTGGCGCTATAAACTCTAGCCCTATAAAAATGCTGTGGAAACAACAGCAGCAACCACTGCCCAGGTGAGGCTTTGATCTTAAACAAAGTAAACAGTTATTCTTCTCTCCAAGTCACCTAAACTTGATATATATATACACCGGCACAATATACGTCTATGATATAAAGTGAAGTAATGTGATATATATGTATATATATATATATATATAATTATGCAAAATCTTTCTCTCGTATTATATATATACTAGCAGTATAACACGTCGTTGCTCGGGTGTAATGAAAGCTTTGAAACTAATCCATCGTCCTGGAGCTCAAACTCAGCCTAAAAAATATTTGTGTGACCTTTGGTGAGAATTGGATAAAAATTGTGGATTTGTATAAAGGGCATACAGACAGATAAACACACACACACACACACACACACACACACACACACACACACACACACACACACACACACACATCTTGCCTTTTATATATATATATATTATCGATTTTCTGCACTATTGTAAGAACTGCAACCTTGAAACTTCTGAATATCGTTTCTTATGTCATTGTCTATGAGTGTATCAAATCCTTCTATAACCTGATTGTTTCGATTATCGATTTTCGATATTTATCTGGGGTACCTCAATACAAAACCTAGCTAAGAACACGAGCAGACGCTTATCGTACAACTGTGTAAATTTTCAAGAAAATCGGTTCAGCCGTTTCGGAGTCTATAGGTAACTGATACACAGACAGACAGACAGACACACACACACAAAGTTCCATTTATAAATAAGTTTAGATATAGTTATGTATATATATATATAATACAAGAGAAAGACTTTGCATAATTATATATATATAATTATGCAAAGTCTTTCCCTTGTAATATATATATATATATATATATATATATATATATAAGAGAAAGATTTCGCATAATTATATATATATATCTAAGTAAATATCTCGGTGTGCGTGGGAAATTATCGAAAAACCTATATATATGTGTGTGTGTGTGTGCGTGTGTGTGTGTGTGTGTGTGTGTGTGTGTGCATGTATTCGTGTGGAACAGACTCTCTATTTATGTATCGAAACATTCATTCAAAAATCATTTCGTGCCAATTCAAATTTATTTCCCCCTATTTTTTGCGTTCATGGTGTAACATTTCGGAGGAATTTCTCTCGCTTTCATTATGGTCACGAGTTCCTATTGTGAGCCACTCAGCAACCATAATTGTCAGTCAAGAGAACATCCATTGGACGCCACACGCGTCTTTTTTCGTCTGACACACCTACTTCCGGCCTTGGCACAATCCGTGTTTTTAAAGCAACTTAACATGTTATCCAACTCATGAAATATCAACTTTATTTGTACGCATATTTATTCAGCGAAGACAAATTTTTCTAAAAATAAATCAACATTAGCAACGTTATAATTATAAATTAAATAATAAGACATTATCATTGTGATTATAATTGCTAGAAATGGGTGTATCTATTTTAAAAAAAGAGACTATCGTCGCCTATCGTCGCGTGATAATTAAGAAATTACTATCGCAAGCATAAAGAGATCGCTCCACACGATTGTTTTTTGTTTTTTGTTTTTATCCCGTGACAAGAGGGTCGTAGGGACACCACACGTATCGAAGCCGCAATAAATATGGTATTTGGACACGACAGTCTGACTGAGACCAAATTAACCTGGTTTGAATTCAGAGTTTTTCTTTTTCTAGACCGGTTGCCAGCCAAGGCTATAGAACCCAGTCTGTCCTAATAATTATCAATAACTGACGTGAGAAAAGATGTATTCATAGCAAGGGTATTAGCACTTAAGTGAATGTAATGAACCCGACTGGAATTCGAACTCAGCTCTCCGATTCCCCAATGCGAGCCGCTACCCATTGCTCCAGACTTGAAGGCACACACACACACACACACATATATATATATATATATATATATATATATATATATATATATATATATATTAATAATAATAATATTTATTAATAAATTATAACATTGATATGTTACAATATCACTAAAAAAGTGGCTATTTTGTTTCGACACTTTTTGTGTCTTATCAAGTGGTGTGGTTATATCAAAATGAATGGCTTTAAAAGGTTAAGAACAAGCAAGACCTCTTTCATCAGGGAGGCATTATTGTATGTACAATGTGGACCAATCAGAGTATTATTAGCTCTACTACTTTGTATTGAGCACTTTTTTAAAAATAGTGTTTCTTTGGATGGGGAATATTATTCCACCCATACTTGGTTATATATATATATATATATATATATATATATATATATATATATATATATATGCGCCTATTACTTAGGGAATACAGAATCCGACTGACACCAAATCAGTCGAGTTTCGATGTCGAGCCACACTGATGAGCTGCGAAACAGGCTTCTATGTGGATGTCAACTATATATTTATATATATATATATATATATATATATATATATATAAATTCCGAAAATTATATTTCGTTGAATAACTATTTCAGCGATGGAAATCAAATTGAACAGGTTCTTTTCAAAAGAGTCCATGAATTTACAAACAGGTTGTGTCCTTTTGATCTTGAGGCTATAACACTCCGTACGATGATTAGAATAATTGATACATATTTGGCTCTGTAAATAGAAAAAACGATTTACATCGAGCCTTCCACCTGGTTCATTTTTAATATTGATAAAATTAATATTGATAGGGTCAGGCTTTTGGGGTTTTACCTATATGCACTTCCTTTTTGGGATTTAATATATATATATATAAATTCACCTCATCAATTGTTTACTTCCCCTATGTTGATAGGGGTCGCAGGTTCGAATCTTGTCGAATGGCGCACATTTTCGTTCAAAATTTATCGTAAATAATCAGGCCAGTAGAAATAAATATATAAATATACTGTTTGATTAAAAACACAATATCTACTCAAATACGAGTATCGATTAAAAATAATGTTCAACAATTACTAGCAAAATGTCGGTTGTTAAAACCATTTCGTTAATCTTCGGGATTTTCCGTAATAGATAGATAGATAGATAGATAGATAGATAGATAGATAGATAGATAGATAGATAGATAATGTTAATTTTATGAATAAGATTTGTTCTATCAAACTGTGATAGGAAACGTAACCCGCTGATCAACAGGTTTGCATAATAGAATATATTCTTCAAAAAGAGTTTAAATGTTCGGGTTTTCTTCCAGATTAAGCTTAATTTTTAAAATATTTATTGTGGCTGTTATGTTTCTCCGAAAGAAAGAAAAGAGTATTGGACTGCTAAGTAATATCTAATCTCCTATATGGCAGGGAATGCTGGACAATTTCTTCATGTCTTTCATAAATTAAGCAAAGTATTAAGAGATAGGAAAATGTCGTTAGAAACAAAGAAAAGAGTGCTGAACTGCTATGTAATATCTAATCTCCTATATGACAGGGAATGCTGGACAATTTCTTCATGCCTTTCATAAATTAAGCAAAGTATTAAGAGATAGGAAAATGTCGTTAGAAACAAAGAAAAGAGTGCTGAACTGCTATGTAATATCTAATTTTCTATGTGGCAGGGAATGCTGGACAATTTATTCATAAAGTATTAGGAGATAGGAAAATGTTGTTAGAAACAAAGAAAAAAGTGCTGAACTGCTATGTAATATTTAATCTCCTACATGGCAGGGAATGCTGGACAATTTCTTCATGTCTTTCATAAACTAAGCAAAGTATTAAGAGATAGGAAAATGTCGTTAGAAACATTGGAAAGAGTGCTGAACTGCTATGTAATATGCAATCTCCTATATGGCAGGGAATGCTGGACCACATTAAAATAAATCGAATGCTTGTGGAAGCTAAAATAATGGTCGAGCTCATTCATTTACACTGTTACGGATTTTTTTTCTTTAAAAACTGCCTTACTTTCATTCTTCTTCTCTGAACCTTGTCCTTTCAGGACGTAGGAGATTATGGCCTTCCACGTCTCCCTGTCCCTGGTGGCTCTGAGTACACTTTCTCCTGTAACACCAGGCAACCCCCTCTCTGCCACCCACCTGCTCAGGCCCTTCAAATATACTATCCGCTGTTTTCGTCTGTCTCTTTTTCCCTCTATCTGGCCTGTTAGTATCAAATTCTCCAAGCTCTCTTTCCTTATTGCGTGTCCCAGGAACTTTAGTTGTCTCTTTCTGATGCTCAATATTAATTTCCTTTTCGTTTTCATCATTTCCAAAACCTCATCATTGATCACATGCTCGATCCATGATATCCGCAGCATCCTTCTGTAGAACCACATTTGAGTTGCTTCAAGTTTTTCCTTCATCTTTGATGATATTGTCCAGCATTCACTTCTATATTGAAGAACTGACATCAAATAGCAATCCAGTTCTCTTTTCTTTGTTTCTAGCAAAATTGTCCTGTTTCTTAATACTCTTCTCAGCTCCTGGAATGCATCCTTGTGCTTTTGGATCTCAGGAATATAAATGTATAGAAACTGCTGAAATCAAAAAGTGAGGGGTCAGTTTATATATTGATTTTAATATGAAATTGATCCCCCACTTTACATCCAATATGCTTCTGTAGAACCATATTTTAGTTACTTCAAGCTTTATCGTCATCTTTGTTGATATTGTCCAACATTCACTGCCATATTGAAGAACTGACATTACATAGCAATCCAGTACTCTCTTCTTTGTTTCTAGCAAAAGTTTTCTGTCTCTTAATACTATACTCCGCTTCTGGAACGCATCCTTCGCCATAGCAATTTGTCTTCGGATCTCTGTGTCGCACCTTCCGTCTTCTGTTAGAACACTCCCCAGGTATTTAAATTTTTGTACCTGCTTAATTTTAGTATCTCCCAACTGTAATTTGCCATTTTGGGCTGCTACTTTTTGCTGATGACCATGCATTCGGTTTTTTTTGCAGTTTATTTATAGTCCTTTTTTTGTCACTGTTAAATAATCAAAAAAGAGATATTCGATAATAATTTTTTCATTAAATTAATGGCAGAAAGATATTCTTTTTACAGATTGTTTATATCATGTACGGATAGTTACAAAGATGTATGTAAAATTGCACACAGACTTTATGGACACTATATACATATATATATATAATTTAAAGAGCCAACAAACCTACCTAAAAAGCCAGCCTTCCCTGAAGATCCGGTTAGGTGAAACTTAGGTAGGTTTGTTGGCTCTTTAGGTTATCTATTTTGTCTGCTCTGCTTACGTATTGAGCGTTTTTTTTTTTGTTTTTTTGTTTTTTGTTATAGATTACTCGTTTCGGTTTTTTTCTTGGGGCTACGTACTTTGACTGATGTTCACGTGTTTAGCTCTTTCTTTTTTTACATCCATTTGATTACCTATATACATGTTTTTTCTTTTCACTCTTTAACCAGCTTTCCCTGACGATCCGTTTAGGAGAAAACTAGGTGCTATATATATATATATATATATGTATATATTGTGTGTATTTTGGCAGCATTTTTTCATTAATGCAGGTTTCATTGAATAATATAGACAAGTTTTCTCTATTAATTTTGTGTACGATCCGTTCATACCGTCTGATATACTTGATGGTGATGTCGTTGAAAGACAACAAAAAATTCAACAAATACTGTGATTTTTTGTTGTCTTTCAACGACATCACCATCAAGTATATCAGACGGTATGAACGGATCCTACACAAAATTAATAGACAAAAATTGTCTATATTATTCAATGAAACCTGCATTAATATATATATATATATATATATATATATATATATATATATATATATATATATACAAACAAATGTTTTTGAGGTACAAAACTGGTATATTATTTTAAAAACAATGAATTTATTGTTAGTCTCAAAGGCTGTTTTGTCCAACATCTCATCAGGAGAAAAATCGTAGGAAAATGAATTAAACGATATATATAGTAAATAACATAACAGCGAACAAACCTAGCAAGGTTTCACCTAACCAGGTCTTCAGGGAAGGTTGGCTTCCTTGAAGATCCGGTTAGGTGAAACCTCGTAGGTTTGTTGGCTCATTAGGTTATTTACTTTTTTTGTGCTACTTACGTATTGAGCGCTTTTTTTTGTTATAGATTCCTCGTCTCGGTTTTTTTTTCTTTGGGCTACGTACTTTGCCTGATGTTCACGTGCTTAGCTCTTTCTTTTTTTTACATCCATTTTTCCTTCCGCGTATATACTTGGATGGTTTTTCGAAACGAGTATAGTGATAAGTTTATATATATATATATATATATATATATATATATATATATATATATATATATATTTCATTTGAAAATTAATTATTTCATAGACCTAGGTTTCTACCTTTTGGTGTCTACAGGCGATTTACAATAACTGATTTTACCGTTTTTCTAACACTCAAATCTTTTATGAACGCGCAATTGGAATTTTCAAACAAATTAAAACATTTTCAAAATTAGCAGCTACTTAAGGGTCCTAGAACATTTTCATCCATGATTGTATGATCCTTGTAGGTATTTATTGGTATGGTTATACTTGGATATAATTTCTGTTATTCCATTTAGTAATTTATTTTTATCTGAGAACAATGTAATAGCCAATTTGTTCTCCTGGCATAATCTGCATACTTTACCACTATTACAAGATTTCTCAATTTTAACTATGGTCCAAGCTATACACTAACATATGTCCTTTGCAAAGAAAATGATTTACAGATTTCATTGTATACCAAGCTACTATCTCTACTGAGAAAATGAAAATCTTAATATTACCAAACATTATATCAAATGTACTATGAATTATTTTAAGTTTAGAACCCTGTGACTTTTTTCCTTAAGGAGTGGATATAGACGTTGGTTAGTTCCTGTAACTGGACTCAAAGGGTTGTGAGTTTAATACCAGGCCACAACAGTGATGAACAAATAACTTGCAGGGTTAGAGGGAGATAACTCATGACTAAATATAGATAAATAGAATGATCTATGATTAAACGTCTTACAAATGGCAACAAAGATGAGGACAACAGTCCGAATAATGTAAATACTGTAAATACTACCTCATCTCAGAAATATAGACAAATAGAATGATCTATTATTAAACGTCGTACAAATGGCAACAAAGATGAGGATAATAGTCCGAATAATGGAAATACTGTAAATACTACCTCATCTCAGAAATATAGACAAATAGGATGATCTATTATTAAACGTCGTACAAATGGCAACAAAGATGAGGACAACAGTCCGAATAATGTAAATACTGTAAATACTACCTCATCTCAGAAATATAGATAAATAGAAGGATCTATTATTAAACGTCTTACAAATGGCAACAAAGATGAGGACAATAGTCCGAATAATGTAAATACTGTAAATGCTACCTCATCTCAGAAATATAGACAAATAGAATGATCTATTATTAAACGTCGTACAAATGGCAACAAAGATGAGGACAATAGTCCGAATAATGTAAATACTGTAAATACTACCTCATCTCAGAAATATAGATAAATAGAAGGATCTATTATTAAACGTCGTACAAATGGCAACAAAGATGAGGACAATAGTCCGAATAATGTAAATACTGTAAATGCTACCTCATCTCAGAAATATAGACAAATAGAATGATCTATGATTAAACGTCTTACAAATGGCAACAAAGATGAGGACAATAGTCCGAATAATGTAAATACTGTAAATACTACCTCATCTCAGATATATAGACAAATAGAATGATCTATTATTAAACGTCGTACAAATGGCAACAAAGATGAGGACAATAGTCCGAATAATGTAAATACTGTAAATGCTACCTCATCTCAGAAATATAGACAAATAGAATGATCTATTATTAAACGTCTTACAAATGGCAACAAAGATGAGGACAATAGTCCGAATAATGTAAATACTGTAAATACTACCTCATCTCAGAAATATAGACAAATAGAATGATCTATTATTAAACGTCGTACAAATGGCAACAAAGATGAGGACAATAGTCCGAATAATGTAAATACTGTAAACACTACCTCATCTCAGAAATATAGATAAATAGAATGATCTATTATTAAACGTCTTACAAATGGCAACAAATATGAGGACAATAGTCGGAATTATGTAAATACTGTAAATGCTACCTCATATCAAAAATATAGACAAATAGAATGATCTATTATTAAACGTCTTACAAATGGCAACAAAGATGAGGACAATAGTCCGAATAATGTAAATACTGTAAATATTACCTCACCTCAGAAATATAGACAAATAGAATGATCTATTATTAAACGTCGTACAAATGGCAACAAAGATGAGGACAATAGTCCGAATAATGTAAATACTGTAAATACTACCTCATCTCAGAAATATAGATAAATAGAATGATCTATTATTAAACGTCGTACAAATGGCAACAAAGATGAGGACAATAGTCCGAATAATGTAAATACTGTAAATACTACCTCATCTCAGAAATATAGACGAAGTGTGTTTTTTTTGTTGTTTTTGTTTTTTTTTTTTTTGGTTTTTTTTTAGTTAATCGTGTTCATTCCCCACCCTCAGCAAGGCAGTAAAATCATTAAAACACAAAGACGTACTGGGTGTGGAAGAATTATAAACAGAAACCTTACTGTATCGGCCTAAAAAATGGATATTGACTGAAATTCTAAGAAAAAATATGCGTGCATTCAATATGCCAAATAGAAGAAACAATGTAACATGCCATTTTTTCTTTTACTTATTTCGACGTTAGCCTTTTTGTCATCGAAGTTTTCCACTGGTTTCATTCAAAAGAGCAGAAAAAACTTTCGGTACTTTCTTATCGTACGTAAGAGAAGAATTCCTAAAAAAAAAAAAATCTTGAAGCTTCTTTGACTAAAAGAAGGAAACAGAGAATCAATGAAAATGTCGTCGGCAACTAAAATCAGTTTAGAGGTATCAAGTCTTCACAATATCTGGAAAGTTAAACAAAATCGTAAATAAAAATAAATAACTTACAATTCTATAAGCCGAAAAAGAAAACTGAAAAATATCGGATCATTGCCAAAGTTCGTACCGATTGTCATTGTTAAAATAAAATGACCAGGACTTGGTTTTGTCGGGTTTCAATCCTGGGTAACCGTACTGATGAGCTGTGATACGGCGAAACAGATCTGCCTGCGGATGACAATATATATATGTATATATCCACCCACGTCCATTGAACAGGTGTAGAGGCTCATCCCTTGTTCCCTGTTTAGAATGTGGTTTCCGGCTTTCCCTTTTCCAATCTTTTTCACTCTTACGTAGCCCCCTGCACATCAGTGGCACTACCGCCTTGCTCGAGGTGATATGAGTAATATATATATATATATATATATATATATATATATATATATATATATTATGGTGGTAAAGGCAAGAATTTTTTTTACTATAGGCCATGATGAATATTAAAACAAAAAACACCAGTCGACCAGTTTCGTCCGTCCACTCTCGTCAGGACTGTAAACGGGGAAACAAATTATGAAAAAAAAAGTTTCTGTCGAGGATGACGTGAATGAATGGACAGGGAAAAATAATAAAAGTTATAAAATCTAAAGATGCTAGAGACACAGCAAAGCAAACCCAAGCAAACAGTCTCTTTGTTTACAAAGAGAGGGTCGCCTGGACCTGATGAACAGCCTCTCCAACACCTTCAGATGGAATAACAAGTGTCGACGAAACCGGTCGACTGGTGGTTTTGTTTTAAAATTTCTCATGGCCTTTAGTAAAATTTTCTTGCCTTTAACACCAATATATATATATATATATATATATATATATATATATATATATATATATATCATAGGCAATCGAAATTAATTCGGGAGATTAACGAAATAACAGAAATAAAATTATTGATAATATGTCTAATATTTATTGTAGATTGGTAGGCCTTTTGACCAAATAGAAGCATGTTGAGAAAGAAATTAATGCGTTAAGTATATGTAAACAATATTCCTTTACTACCATATATATATATATATATATATATATATATATATATATATATATTTAGAGAACGACAGACAGAAACAGAGTGAGACAGAGAGAGATAGTGAGAGATAGGTACCTTCTTAAGAACAGCAATATCCATGGTTTAAAATGCATTTTTAAACATGAAAATCCTTCTTGAAGTTTTTAATTATTTTTAATTTCAAGCTAATAGATAAAATTTAATATGTATTTGCAATATGCAAAATACATTGCCGTATTTCAAACTGAATTTAAATTGATTGCAATGATTTTTCATTATCAGTAACAACGATAAAATCGTCCATATTGACAGAGCTGTCAGGACAACATAGTTGCTCTGTATTAAAAAAATATTACAAAAATAAAATATAGTTTTCTGAAGGTTTATTTGAAGAAAATAAGCTTATTTCCCGTATAACTATTCTGATTGGAAAGAAAATATTACTTAGTAATAATATAAGACGTCGCAGAAAATAAATATTTTTAACACAAAAGTGGGTGATTCTGTTAGGCGGGACAAATTTCTCGTATGACTTATCTTAAGGAATTTTTTCTAACAATTACTTGGCAAATATAAGGTGAACGCCTTTTTCTGTACAAACCCTACGCTAAAAACTGACATAGACTCAACAATTACGTCAATAGAGAATAAAATCACCCTCATAGAATCATTAAAAACCTACATAAATCAGTCAAATTTCGTTTAAGTACCAACTCTAGTGGATGTGCGTTGTGGTGCATTGGATATCGGCTCGGAACGAGAAATCAGGGAGCCGAGTTCGAATTCCAGCTGAATTCATTGCATTCACTTACGCGCAAATACCCTTGGGAAAGGTATTAATCCATCTATTCCTTCCAGTTATGGGTCAAATAACAGGACAGATTGAGTTCTATAGCCTTGGCTGGCAACCAGTCTACCGCAGAAAGCAATGGCAATCTACTGCGGGATAATCTTCTGCCCAGTCAGTCATGTCTCTTTCGAGACATGATCGCCCAAAGCGTGTATCACGTATGGCATTTGACTGACTGAATGTAATAGTTGTAAACATGAGTAAGGTTTCTTCTGGGCATAAAGTGGGGGATCAGTTTATTACTTAATAACAATAGAAAACTGATCCCCCTGTTCATTACTACTTAATAATATAATACATCTCTTCCCCCTCTACCTATGGATCAAATAATAGGACAGATTGTGTTCTATAGCCTTGGCTGACAACCGGTCTACCGCAGAAAGCAATGGCAACCTACTGCGGGATAATCTTCTGCCCAGTCAGTCATATATCTTTCGAGACATGATCGACCAAAGCGTGTTTAACGTATGGCACTTAACTGACTGACTGACCAACTCTAGCAATAAGAGAATGTTTGATTATTCCAAAATTAAAGATATCAATGCTTTAGAAAAATGAAACTCAACCCTGGTTTAAAATACTCTGTGAAAAACAAAGTAGGCAGAAATAAGCAGACATCACATAAGTGTAACAATATTTGGTTTAAACCCCCCCCCCCCTTTAGCCGCATTGTCCAAACAAACATTAAAAAATTCCGAAATTTAATTCATAAAAATTTCTACCATTCAATCATACCAAAAAAAAAAAAAATCAACAAAAACAACGTCATGGTCATTTATAGTTGCCGAAAGTAGATAGATAAATATATTTCACAACATAATAATAGGATATTAGTAATAATAGGATATTAGTACAAATACTTAGTACAAATACTTAGCCCACCTGAATCATGTTAGTTACCCTGATATTTAATAATAATGAACCTACTAAAAATTATGACAAATGCTGAAAAAATATGACTATTTAATAGCAAAGGTGCGTTGTGGTGCAGTGGATATCGACTCGGAACGACAACTCGGGGAGCCGAGTTCGAATTCTAGTTGAATTCTTTGCATTCACTTTCGCACAAATAACCTTGGGAAAGGTATTAATCCGTCTCTTCCCTCCAGTTATGAGTTAAATACCAGGACAGATTAGGTTCTATAGCCTTGGTCGGCAACCAGTCTACCGCAGAAAGCAATGGCAACCTGCTGCGGGATAATCTTCTGCCCAGTCAGTCATGTCTCTTTCGAGACATGATCGCCCAAAGCGGTGTATCACGTATGCCACTTAAATGACTGAGTATAATAGTTGGAAATATGATTAAGGCTTCTACTGGTCAGAAAGTGAGTGATCTGTTTTCTATTGTTATGAAGTAATAAACTGATCCCCCACTAATTAATACTTAATCATATAATACATCTTTTCCCCCTGTAGCTATGAGTCAAATAACAGGACAGATTGGGTTCTATAGCCTTGGTCGGCGACCAGTCTACCGCAGAAAGCAATGGCAATCTACTGCGGGATAATCTTCTGCACAGTCAGTCCTGTCTCTTTCGAGACATGATCGCCCAAAGCGTGTATCACGTATGGCACCTAACTGATTGAATGGCAAATGTATCTTCAAAAGTATTTTTATAAAGCTCGTATTCATTTGGCTGATGATGACAACTTTTATTTTGGACCAATTGCTAATATATGGAAATTTCGCTTTCACAACCTCATGTTGCCTTTAAACAACAGTAAATACAGCAAAAGCACTGTTTTATCCATATATTATCTATCTATCTATCTATATATATATATATATATATATATATATATATATATATATATATATATATATAAAAGGCAATCTGTGAATCAGTGTGTGACTGTAATCTATGCACGCCTACATTTTTTAAGCAACGTCAATGAAATTTTCTAGGGGCACATATCTACAGGGAAGCCAGGTCGACACATACTTTTGCGTTTAAGTTTAGCAATTTTCCCTTTCGCACTTTTTGGCCAATGGAGCCGATTGTTTACATTTGCTTCGTAAAACATCTAAGATCTAAGATGGTTGCTAGATTACGTCACAAAAATCAAATCACACCTGTCAAACGCGACTAAAAAGAAAAAGAGCCTTTATATTCAATTTTTTTATTCCGACGTTTTAAAAATTTATTTGGTCAATAAAAAAATGTGAATATTTTTCTCAGTAATTTTGAAACAAAAGAAATATTTTTTTTAAAAAAGCGTTTTTTCAAACAAAAACAAAATATGTAAAAAAAAAATTGCCAACGGTTAATTTAATTATTTAAGTCTTTTTTTTTCTTTCAGATTTAATATTTCATACTTCAGAAAATAAAATTTAAAAAAAATAAAGCTTTTTTTTTTCGCTAAATATTTCATGCAGGAAATCAACTGTCTGTAATTCGTGTGGCATTAATGTAACTTTTTCCTCTAAAATTCAATGTCTACATTTTTAAATATTCTTCGAAAATTTCTGAAATTCATTTAGTCAATAAAAAATGTAAATAATTTCCCCCGTAATTTTGAAACAAAAACAAACGCAATGTTGTTTACAATGTCACAAAAAACATCAAATCACGTTTATGTAAAACAAAAGAAAATAGATTTTTTAATGGAATTTTTGAACAATTTTTAAACAACAATTTTGTATATAATTATTTTTTTATATAACTGAGTTTTAAAATGAGGCGGTGACTACAAGCGCTTGGAAATCGCAACATGCTGCATTAATCATCTAATTAAAAATGTTCTGATTTGCACGGGCAACGCCGGGTTAGGATGCTAGTTGGAAATTAAAGAAACAATAACAAGAACCCAATTATTACTTGGAATATCGTCGCCTAATCCAAATCTTACAACGGAAAAAATGATAGATGTAACGTAAGCCTTTTAGGGGAAAAAAAGTGTTATCTTAAACCATATAAATAATCCTAATCTACTTAACAAAAAAGTGAATGCCATCGGAAAAAATACTTACTTAAATTCGTAGAACCTGATTGTTACTGATTCCTATATACCTTTTTTGTTCTTTTCTTTCTTACTCCCTTACTCCCCCCTTTCTTTCTTCCTTCCTTTCTTTCTTTCTTTCTTTCTTTCTTTGTCCTACAAATATTAGTTGATAATTATGAATTATGCCTCTTTGATTTCACCTCCCTGCACTTTAATATTTTTTTAATCTAAAATTATTTCTCCATGTATTTTTTCTATTTAAATTTTACTCTTGATATATTAAAAAATAGCAACCTAACATTTAAAAATTGAACTCCTATGAGCACCGAGTGAACATAAATTCAAAACTTTTAAACGGTCAGTTCGTAATATGCACCTGATGATTGCGTAACGCATGAAATTCCGAGTCGTGCCATCGAGGTAGGATAATATTATATTTATTGATATATATATATATATATATATATATATATATATATATATATATATATATATAATAACTCTGTTTATCCTACATTGAGCGGTTTTTATTAACATCAGAATAATATTAATATACATGTGTGTATCTCGTATATATATTTATTAATTTAATTTAATATATATATGTATATATATATATATATATATATATATTATTTTTTGTTTTGAAGTTTTTCATATTTTCTGATTAGGCTTTTTATTTCCGAATTATATTTGTATAAAAATTGTCCAAAGGTTGTCCTAATACTTACGAACGTCATCGTTCATCTTCAGGGACTATATTACAGTTTAAAAATCAAATATTACCTTGTAGCAGGAAAAGTATTACAACATTTTAAAAGAAAATAAATAAACGTTATAAAAAAAATTTAAATTAAAAGGCAGTAATAATGTAAGCAACATGCACAGGTGAAGATATGTGCTCACGTAGATGCGTGAATTACATGGAATACTTGATTGTTAAAGATTATAAATGCTGTAAAAATACGTTAGAGAATTTGAATTTGAAAGGAACTAATTATGTAAATTATAAAATTGCTCAGAGGCAAAGAATGACTTACCTTAATTATGTTTCAAATAAATGTTTCGTAACGTTTATTTATTTACTTATATAAGACTATGTTGTTTCTAACGTTTAACATAACACAATATATATATATATATATATATATATATATATATATATATATATATATATAAACTTATTTATAAATGAAACTTTGTCTGTGTGTGTGTGTCTGTGTGTGTGTGTGTGTGTCCGTTACCTATAGACTCCGAAACGGCTGAACCGATTTTCTTGAAAATTTACACAGTTATACTATAAGCGTCTGCGAGTGTTTTTAGCTAGGTTTTGTGTCGAGGTGCCCCCGATAAATATCGAAAATCGATAATCGAAAATATTGGGTTAAAGAAGGAGTGGTCCGATTTTAATCAAATTAGATACACTCATAGACAAAGACATAAAAAACAATATTCAGAAGTTTCAAGGTTGAACTTCATACAATAGTGCAGAAAATCGATATATATATATATATATATATATATATATATATATATATATATATATATATATATATATAAAAGGCAAGTTGTTTCTGTGTGTGTCTGTTTATCTGTATGTATGTCCTTTATACAAATTCACAATTTTTATCCGATTCTCATCAAACTTCACACAAACATTCTTTAGGCTGAGTCTGAGCTCCAGGACCATGGATTAGTTTTAAAACGTTCATTACACCCGAACAACGCCAGGTGATACTGCTAGTATATATATATATATATATATATATATATATATATATATTGTGTGTCTGTCTATTTATTTTGTGTAAAATCCTTTCGTATGATCTGATTAGTATGACAGCACTATCAAGCTAAGCAGATCATACGAAAGGATCTTACACAAAATAAATAGACAGAACTTGTCTATATTATTCAATGAAACCTGTATTAATATATATATATATGTGTGTGTGTGTGTGTGTGTGTGTGTGTGTGTGTGTGTGTGTGTCTGTATTATTTTAATTTTATTGTTTCGTCTTATTCAGTATTATATGATATATTTACTTTTTAGTGTATGTTATCCTCTTTACTAAGAATTGTTTTAATTATTTTTATCATCATTATTATTATTTATATTTTATCATACTTTAATAATTTTTTTTTATATATATTTATTATTATTTACTGCCTTGCTTGAACTGATATAGTTTATATATATATACACACACACACACACACACACACACACACACACACACACACACACACACACACACACACACACATATATATATATATATTACTAAATACCCATTCCTCTTAAAAAATGAAGAAAATCTTCTGAAGAATTTAATCTTTGTGAAAATTTATCTCCTGGAACTTAACTGATGTACCTTGACTTAATTGTCTAACTTATGAAGACGCTTGTTAAGGAAATGTTTAAAAAAGTTACTTTTTATATTTACTATAGTGATCACCCTTTTCCGATAATTTCACTTTGGACATCCGTAAAAAATCGACCCGTGTCTACACACATAAGATGAATTAAAAATTGTTTTTAAAATATTGGTGGGATGAATTGCAGTGCTTTTTTTTTTTCATTTATGATTTGTAAATAGATTTAATTAAATATCACGTGACCGCTATAAAATAATACAGAACGTTAACAGATTTAAAGTTTATAAATTATTCTAATTAAAAATTAAACGAAAAGAAAACAATTCTTATCAAAAATCATTATTTATTGAAATTTTTAAAATAATAGTGTCCGTAGTATATTTTATGTAGGAATCTCCACAAATTTTCGATACCTCAATTTAAATTGAATTTTTAAAATATAAATGTTTTCTTGAAGCTTTAATTCTAGCTTTACTCGAAAGCCAAGAGATTAAATTTACTAATTACAGTAAGCAAAATACCCTGGTGTATTTTAAACCGAAATTATATTGATCGGAATCAAAAGATTTTTAGGTTTAAAAAAAAGTTTTAAAAATTTCAAATTTTTCTCTAGTTTTCATCGATTGAAAACAAGCCAATTCTCGGTTTTCAAAAATCTTACAAGAATAAAATACACCTAGCTGACACATTATTTTCTTCAAATTACCGAATTTACACTTACTTTAAGTTTACTTGAATCAAGAATTGCTTGCTTATTGGCTGAAATGTTTCCAAAAACGCGTTTCTCAATTACAGTATCTTTGTTATCACATCAAGAGGCGATAATTGATATGATTTTCAGTAGCCGGCCAAAAAATGCCAAGTATGAAAGACGAATTTGTTATAAATTTCATTTTTTTCATGTAAGGGAGCATAACCCTTGACACACGTCACCTTTTATTTACAAATAGCATGTACGGTCACCCGTACAAATAAGATACGGGTAATTAAAATGCACACGATTAAAATGTTTTAATTATTTTAAAAATCCAATGTTTAAATCATTTCAATTTTCGTTTATTAAATGTAGTCTTCATGCTTTAATTTCATACCCTAGCTGACCCAATGGAGAAAGAGATTTTAAAATATTTTTGAAATTTTATTTATTATTAAAAAAAAATTAAAATATAAAAATAATTCTTGTAAATATTCATTATTCATTTAATTTTTTTTCAGATTATGATATGCTTAATTTATATTGTTCATAAAAGCAATTAAAAGTTTATCCAAATAAAAACTGGTATAGTTACTGCATTTTTCGTAATTCGGGCCTGCTTTTTAGAAAGAAGGCCAATATTCAAGAAAAAAGAGACAGTTGATTAGCATTCCCCAATGACTTCTGAATTTGATTATATTAAGTTTATTGTGACCCAAAGTCGAATTTTTAAACATTTCTGTAAATTAATTGGTAGGGACTAACATTGTAAAAATATTATTTTCTAAAAATAATTATCTCGAAATTGATTTCAGTCAATTACGAATAAGTCTTGAAATTTTCATCAAAATCCAACTATTATTTGATTTTTGCAAGAATTTCCAAATTAATGTGTCTTTCACGGTCAAAAAAGTGCATTGCGTTATATTACGATTTTTGTTTTGTCATAATGAACTGTGCGTCAATTTAGGTCTCGCACTGACGTAAGATGAAAAAAGATTGTCTACCAATATTTTGAACGTGTTAGAAATAATTAATTTAAAAAAAAAATTTTTTGTCCAGCATTCACTGCCATATTGAAGAACTGGCACCACATAGCAATCCAGTACTCCCTTCTTTGTTTCTAGCGAAATTGTCCTGTTTCTTAATACTTTACTCAGCTCCTGGAATGCATCCTTGTGCTTTTGGATCTCAGGAATATAAATGTATAGAAACTGCTGTGACCAAAAAGTGAGGGGTCAGTTTATATATTGATTGTAATATTAAATTGATCCCCCACTTTATATCCAATATGCTTCTGTAGAACCACATTTCAGTTGCTTCAAGTTTTTCCTTCGTTTTTGATGATATTGTCCAGCATTCACTGCCATATTGAAGGACTGACATCACTTAACAATCTAGTACTCTCTTCTTTGTTTCTAGTGAAATTTTCCTGTCTTAATACTTTACTCAACTTCTGGAACGCGCCCTTCGCCATGGCAATTCGCCTTCGGATCTCTGTGTCGCACTTTCCATCTCCTGTTAAAACATTTCCTAGGTATTTGAATTTTTGTACTTGCTTAATTCTAGTATCCCCTACCTGTAGTTGGCATTTTGAGTTGTTCTTTTTGCTGATGACCATGCATTCAGTTTTCTTGCTGTTTATTTGCAGGCATTTTTTCTCACTATCCTCAGCTTCATTAGGTACTACAAAAAAAATTATCGAAATATTATAGAAACAAATAAGTAGCGGTTAATAAAATGTAAAAAAGAAATTAGAAAGATATTTTTAAAAAGAAGCATTTAAAAAGTATTTAACTTCATCCATAAATAAGTCCTAAAAATTTCATTAAAATCCGATAATTATCTGATTTTTGCAATAATTTCCAAATCAATGTGTTTTGCAACACAAGAAGACGCTAAAATTTACCAAACTTCGGAACGAGAAATCGGGGAGCCGAGTTGCATTCACTTACGCACAAATAACCTTGGGAAAAGTATTAATCCGTCTCTTCCCTCCAATTATGGGTAAAATAGCAGGACAGATTGGGTTCTATAGCCTCGGCTGGCAACCAATCTACCGTAGAAAGCAACGGCAACTTTCAGGACTTATTCACAAATGAATGAAATTATTTTTTAAATGATTAACTTTAAAAAATATTAGTAATTTCTTTTTATATCTGTTACTCACCACCACCACGTAAATTCATGAAAATTTAAGAAATTAAATTCTGTACGTAAAATTGGTTTTATTAGTTAAACGCAAGACTCATTGGGGAATGTAAATTATCTATTTTTTTTTTAACCATTTTGCCCATTTTACCGAAAACATACTCCTTGTAGTAAAATAAAAAATGCAATAAAACTATGACGTTAGATAAGTTTTTAATTGTTTTAATAAATAGTATAAATTTCAAACATTATAGTCTGAAGAAAAAAATTTCTCAATAATGAAATTTTAAAAGAATTGTTTTCATCTTTTGATTTTTAATTATAATAGTTTATAAAGTTTCAAAAATATTTTTAAAATATTTTTATGACTTGCAGACGTTAGGTTGGTAGATTATAAAGTGAAGTCTATATTTACTAATCGAAAATTTAAAATTTAATACACATTATCTAGCCATCGTATTTCAAAAATAACATTAATTTTGTTGTGTATATTTGAAGTTTTTTTTTTTTGTATGGTAATTTCTATATGTGCATGAAAAATCCATGTGTTTCACGGTTTCCACCCCTTACCGGAAAAATGTGTACAATTATGTCACTTGGGATCGCTATGCACTTATCTTATCTCACATCAAGCGAGCTGTCAACACATTTCAAATGCGGCGGACAGGTCAGAAACTTCAACTGTTAAGAAATAGTTTTATTCTAAATTTCATGCTATGAATAAGTAATACGTGTGTAAATCAGCTTAATCTAACATTAAATTTGCTAATTTCCTGAATGTAATGTGTCACAGATGCATATTTTATTATATATATATATATATATATATATATATATATATATATATATATATATTGGAAATAAGGTCATATCCGTAAAAACGGAGAGGATAATTCAAAAAATGTATCTAATTAAAATAAAATATTAAATATATAAAAGTAGAGAGCTCACTGGATATTACCAAGAGCAATATGATATATATATATATATATGAAAACTAAACACATAATTAAACGGATATATATACAGAATTTATAAATTCTTAAATTCCGGAATTATAACCGTTTAAGTGTCGATTTTTCTTATATATATATATATATATATATATAGAGAGAGAGAGAGAGAGAGAAAATTTAGGCGACACGTTTCGTCTTCTGATGAACTTTATCGAGGCAAATGTGAGGATTTTATTTTGTGTGTATAAACAAAACTAATTTTTTTGTTGTTGTTCAAATTGTTTAAAACTTTATATATATATATATATATATATATATATATATATATTAGTCATCCACAAACATCCATACCTTTACGACTGAGCTCTCTAGAGAAGAAAATTTTAAAAACAGTTTCCACTACTGTGATATATGCGTTACTCTTCAGGAATGAATTGAGTACTTTTGGTGAATGGCATGTGTATACACTGCTTATATACAACACGTTAAAATTTCCCTTCTCTGATTCCATGTGCCTATGGCTTGGGGGCTAGCGACTCCGACTGACACCAAATCGGTCGTGTTTTGAACCCGGCCAGAAGTAATTGGATCTGTCTTGCCACACTGATGATTTGTTATACAGCGAAACAGGCTTATATGTGAATGATCCTTGTATACTGTCTTTAGTTATTCAGAATTTCTAAAATTAAAAACGTAAATTACGGAGGATACGAAGTGATTCCTAAATGTAAAAAATATCGTTAGGTTTACAAAATATTTAAACTTAAGAATGTTCAGAAATATTCCGCCGGCTAACTTTGAAAGTCAAGGTAAACTATAGATGATGCTAAATGATGTAATTTAACGCCTAAGAAAAAGGGAGTAAATGTCCTTATTCTTGTTAGTGATATTTTCTCTTATATATATTTATTTATTTTTTTTTTTAGAAGTATAATTATTTTATTATTTGTATTTTAATTTGAGAGATCATATATGCATTTATAATTTTTAATAATACAAGGGTTTGCTTTAATAGATTTTGTCATATTTTTTTCTTTGCCTTATCTTCATTTAAATTGGCTTTTAAAGATATATTTTTATTTAAATCGTTATGTTTTGCGAGCACATACACATGCACAAGCACACGCACACACTCACACACACACACTCACACACACACACACACACATATAAATATTTACTTGGGCAGCAACCTTTCTTTTATACAAGTTTTATTAAAGGTGAGGTCCTTCGTTTAACTTTTATATTCGTTTTTCTTGCGTTCGTCTAAAAGTGTGTAAAAATTCTTGTGTTTATATAAAAGTGTGTAAGATTTGTTCAAATTTTCAATATATCCGAGCGCTTTGGGCTATTCTATTAGCGATTATCAAAGATGTATGTTTTTTTACTTAAGTTGTAGATTTTGAAAATTTTATTTTGTATCAAACACAGTCAGCATGTTGTGTCCGTCTTCATAGTTGATGTTGGCTTCTTCTTTGTTTTTTGTGCTTCCACTATTCTGATTTTTTTTTTTACAAGTAGATGAAATTATTGAACTTTTATTTACTACAAATGTGTTAAGTATGGAGTTTCCGTGTGTGTTTAAATGAATCCTAATTGAGCGAGTAAATAGATTAGAGTCTAAAAACAGTTTCTACATACGCTTTGTCCAGAAAACACATTTTTTTAAAATCATATCACCCCGAACAAGGCGGTAACACCACTGATGTGCAGGGAGCTACATAAGAGTGGAGAGATTGGAAATGAGAAAACCGGAAACCGCATCCTAAACAGGAAACAAGGGATGAGCCTCTTCACCTGTTCAATAGATGTGGGTGGAGTGTGAACCGGGCGATTGTTTAGTCTATCTATTCCAATTGAAAAAAAAAACACAGTGAGAAGATTAGAAAAGAGAAAACCGGAAACTGCATCCTAAACAGGAAACAAGGGATGAGCCTCTTCACCTGTTCAATAGATGTGGGTGGAGTGTGAACCGAGCGATAGTTTAGTCTACTTGCAGTATTTATCACTCTTCTTTAATTAAACTTATATATATATATATACACACACACACACATATATATATATATATTGTCATCCGCAGACAGATCTGTTTCGCCGTATCACAGCTCATCAGTACAGTTAGACTCCGATTGCTTTTTTACCCAGGATTGAAACCCGACCGAAACGGCGTCAGTCGGCGACTCTACCCCTGGGCTATGGGCGTTCGGTGGTAGTAGGCAGACTTTTTAGCACATATCACTAGAGCGCTCAAATTCATTTCACTGAATGAGCGATGCGTACATGCTGGAGTAGCTACTGTTTATCAAAGTCTACTATTTTTCCAGAGTGCTCAATCAGGGTGTGAGAGCGTAAATATATATATATATATATATATATATATATATATATATATATATAATTCCAGATGAAGATGACACAAGATTTCACTATTTTGAGTACCCCGGCATTTATTTTATGATGAACAGTGCTCAATATAATAAATATTATTGAGCTTAATATAATTATACATACACAGCAAAACGAAGGATTTTGTATTTAAATGTAAATCGTCTGTACAACCAACATCAAATATTGCCTGATGAAGAGAATCTATCTCGAAACATAGAAATTTCCGTGTTGCAATGTACAATTAATTCAACTTTGAGAAACAGTAGCTACTCTAGCAAATATACGCATCGTTCATTCAGTAATGAATTAGAACACTCTCAGCTACTGGGCTTGTATAATGATAATATACGCGCTAAAAAAAAGTCTGCCTCCTTCTACCGAACGCCAATAGCGCCAGAGTTAGAATCGCAGACTGACGCCAATTCAGTCGGGTTTCAATCCTGGGTTAAAAGTAATCGGATGTCTAACCGTACTGATGAGCTGTGATACAGCTAAACAGATCTCTCTGCGGACGACTATATATATATATATTGTAATATAATTAATTTAACATATATATCTGTGATCTGTTTGAAAATTATAATTGATCGATACTCGTATTTAAGTAGATATTCTGTTTATAATCAAACGGTATTATATATTTATTTCTACCCGCCTGATTATTTACGATAATCATCATGTTACGGAAATTAACGAAAATTAACGAAACTGGTTATAAACAACCGACAATTTGAAATGATTTGTTTGAACGTTATTTTTGATCGATACTCGTATTTAAGTAGATATTCTGTTTATAATCAAACAGTATTTTATATTTATTTCTACCCGCCTGATTATTTACGATAATCATCATGTTACGGAAATTAACGAAAATTAACGAAACTGGTTATAAACAACCGACAATTTGAAATGATTTGTTTGAACGTTATTTTTGATCGATACTCGTATTTAAGTAGATATTCTGTTTATAATCAAACAGTATTTTATATTTATTTCTACCGGCCTGATTATTTACGATAATCATCATGTTACGGAAATTAACGAAAATTAACGAAACTGGTTATAAACAACCGACAATTTGAAATGATTTGTTTGAACGTTATTTTTGATCGATACTCGTATTTAAGTAGATATTCTGTTTATAATCAAACAGTATTATATATTTATTTCTACCGGCCTGATTATTTACGATATATTTTTGTTACGAAAATGTGTGTTATTCGGCAGGATTCGAACCTGCGACCCCTATCCACATAGGGGAATAGGAATATCGATCAAAAAATTGTCGGTTATTTATGACCAGTTTCGTTAATCTTCGTTAAATTCCGTAATATATATATATATATAGATCATAAATCGGAAAAAAACGGCTTGTAGGTAAATTCCAAAGGATCCTATTAATATTAAATATTAACACATAACCAGCCAGAGTGTCAAATTCAAATTTTCTGGTCTTGGGCATGGCGGTAAACTGCATCCAACAGGAAGGCTTCTGATTAGGAGGTTGTGAGGAGCATGGAACCACCTCTTAATTGCTGTTGTTCCCAGGTCCACCCTGACCTGGAGTGGTAGCAAGGCCTCTGATTGGAAGGTTGTGAGGAGCATGGAACCACCTCTTAATTGCTGTTGTTCCCAGGTCCACCCTGACCTGGAGTGGTAGCAAGGCCTCTGATTGGAAGGTTGTGAGGAGCATGGAACCACCTCTTAATTGCTGCTGTTCTCAGGTCCCCCCTGACCCGGAGCGGTAGCACCTGTTAGGGTCCCAGCTATGGGCAAATTGTTAATCCCCAAACTGGGGTCAAAACACTATGAAAGTATAAAAATAGACTATTACAGAAACATATACTTAAAAATAGACTTTTATAGAAAAATACATATTTTTGAAGGAAAATATTACCAACAACACATTTTTGAAGAAAAAATTATTACCATAACACATTTTTGAAGGGAAAAAATTATTCTCAGCAAAACATTTTTGAATACAAAACTAGAAGACATTTTCAGTTTTCTAAAATAAAAAGGAATAAAAACAAAAAAAATTCATTAAAATGTAACTAAATCAACCTTCTTAATATAACCAAATATTTTTAAAAAAGTACCTTAAAACCCTACCTTTCTGGCATTAAATAACCCACAGAGGTGTTGATATGCCGTTAAACAAACAAAAAAAAAAACTCAAACTCAATTTTTGTAAAATCGGATAGCCATTTTGATATGTATATATTTATGTATGGGTGTATGTGCGTGTATATGTTTGAGGGGGAGACAGAGAGAGAGAGAGAGAGAGAGAGATTATACATAGCTGCCCTCACATTGTTCTATCGCTATTTCCATGGCAATTGTTCAAACAACCTACATTTTTTTGTTTTTGTTTCACCAGTTCAGACCTTCACAGCTAGGAGTCACCATGACCTCGTCACGCCGTCAAATCACGCCCGTACATCTCAGTTTCATTGATAAGGAGTAGGTTCCCTTCAGACAGCTTCTTTCTCAAAAGATATTACTTCTTTTGTTAAGTTCTCGAGGGATAATTTCCCAGCTATACAACCTTAACTTCTTTGCGTCTTCAATTTAACCGATTCCTTGGTCTTCTGAACTCAAGTAGAGGTTTGTCTTTTCTTTCCTGTTTATGATTCGGTTCCTGGTTTCTTCGAAAGTCTTCTCACTCTTTGACTCCCAGTAGCTCTTTGCATCTTACTGCTGTTATTGCCGTGCTTAGAGTGAGCATATTAAATATTCCTAACTTCAACCTTTGGCGTCCCTTACGACCTATTTAAAAATCTCACTAAGTAAATTCTGTCTTGGAGGGCTCTTGCGCTTTGTATTGCAGAGGCTAAAGTAAAAAATGGAATGAAGTAAAAAAAGACATAGATAGACAGATATATTATTATTATTGTGTCATTTTTCATTATAATTCGATTTCTGCTATGTTTACACTACCTACCAAGTCTGAAGGAATGCCTAAGGCAGGTCGTGGTGTGTTGTTATGACTCCATTTCATGTATTTTCTATCTCCCCTAATATCCCTAGCGTTACATAGACAAAGTTCTCCTTAGCGTGTGAGCTGTATTTAAAAAAACAATTTTTTGTATATCTGGAGTTTCCAGGGATTTTTCAGTGTGTTGTTTTGTTCCATTTTTTATCATTCCAAGTGCACCCACAATCACTGGTACGATTCTTATTTTCAATGTCCACATTTTTTTCTATTTTAATTTCCAGGTCTTTATGTTTTGACAGTTTTTCAAATTCCTTGGTTGCTATTAACTGATATGGCTTATCCGCTGGATAAGCCATATCAGTTAATAGGCAAGTTTTTTCTTTCTGGTTTTTAACAATAATGTTCGGCCTATTTGCTTCAATTTTTCTGTCAGTGTAGATGGTGTAATCCCATAGAATGGTGACATCTTCTGTTTCTGTAACCGGTGAGGGGTGATGTTCATACCAATGTTTGTTTACATATTTTTCATAGTGTTTGCACATTCAGTCAGTTAAGTGCCATACGTGATACACGCTTGGGCGATCATGTCTCGAAAGAAACATGACTGACTGGACAGAAGATTATCCCGCAGTAGGTTGCCGTTGCTTTCTGCGGTAGACTGGTTGCCGACCAAGGCTATAGAACCCAATCTGTCCTGTTATTTAACCCATAACTGGAAGGAATAGACGGATTAATACCTTTCCCACGGGTATTTGTGCGTAAGTGAATGCAATGAATTCGGCTGGAATTCGAACTCGGTTCCCCGATTTCTCGTTCCGAGCTGATATCCAATGCACCACAACGCACATCCGTTTGCACATTATTCAGCGTAAATATTGCCCCACTCTATCGTGAGGACAGTTATTATTATTATTATTATTATTATTATTGAAAAAGGCATTTTTATAGATACGCGTGTTTGATTAGACCTCCTGGTTTTTCAGTTTGTTTTAAACGTTGTGATATTCGTCTATCGTCCTGCACATTCGATAGACTTAATAGAGAAAATGTGATCTTCAGCATTCACAAAAAATAACGTGAAGAGAAAAACGAAATGCACAAATAATTTTCTAAAGAACGAATGGTGTTTTTTACTGATTAATCCGACAGATTTGTATCAATCTAAACTTTATATTTAGTGGATACTCATATTTGAGTAGACGCCCTTTTATTTAGCAAACAGTATTCAGGCCGGTAGACGAAAATAAATAAACATGCCTTTTAATTAATAAACGGGATGTCTACTCAAATATGAGTACCTCCTAAAACATAGCGTTTAAAATTTCGGTCGGGTTTCGATCCTGGGTTAGGAAGCGACCGGAGTCTAAGCCGTACTGATGAGCTGCAATACAGCGAAACAGATCTGTCTGCGGATGACTATAGTATATATATATATATATATATATGTGTGTGTGTGTGTGTGTGTGTGTGTGTGTGTGTGTGTGTGCGTGTGTAAAAATAGCGTTTAAATTATATCTATCTATCTATATATATATATATATTAGTCATCCACATACAAGCCTCTTTCGCTGTATCACAGCTCATCAGTGTGGCTAGACACATCCACTTGCTTTTGGCCGGGATCGAAACTCGACCGATTTGGTGTCAGTCGGAGGAACTCTTTAATTAAAAACAGAGTATCTACACAAATACGAGTATCGATTAGAAGTACTGTCCAAGCAAATAAATTATATATATATATATATATATATATATATATATATATATATATATAAGTGCTCAATTATAGGGCATAACATAATCATATAATAAATTTGTTTTCTAATTTATATATATATATATATATATATATAAGAAAAAGTAGAAGAAACGTAGATTTAAAACCCACTGTTCAAGCATTTCCTTTTATAAAGAGTGCTCGATACAGAGTAGAGCTTAATATTGTAATTTTGTTATTAGAATGGTATATAAAAGCATCATATCACTACACAAAAATTTAATGTTTTAGAACAATAGTGTTCTTCTGCAGGTGATATATTAAAATAAATGGTCATTCATTTATTTTACATATCATCTGAAGAAGAACAGTATTGTTCTGAAACCTGAAGATTTTTGTGTAGGGATATTATGCTTTTATAAACCATCGTAATATATATATATATATATATATATATATATATATATATATATATATATATATATATAGATTAATTCAGATACTTCAATCCAAGGGAAAAAGCAGGAAGGTAAATTCCAAAAACCCGATCCTAATTAATATTAAAGATTTTATTTTAATATTAAAAAATGATACAGGAAGAGAGGTGATGTGTTATCCCCCGTGGGGATCTTCATATCGAAATGGCCATTCAACATCTTTGAATTAATCCTTTTTTAATATATATATATATATATATATATATATATATATATATATATATAAACGTTTAAAATGATTTGATAAATGCACGCAGCGTCTGCTTAGATATGAGTATCCACTAAATTAAGTTTTAAAAAGTGATATATACACATTTAATTAGACACACATACACACAATCACACACACACACACACACACACACACACACACACACACAATAAGTGAGAAGTGAGAGCGATTGAGCATTCACATAGATTTCGAAACAAAAAGAAATAGCAGTTTGTACGCGCGTACACTCACACCCGCACCCACAATCACACAGGCACACACACATACAATCACACACACACATACAATCACACACACATACAGGCAATGAGGTTACCTTATTGTTTTCCAGCATTTGCAACTTGTGATTCACCCCCACACCGCTGTCTCCTATACCACCTACATCTTCTTTTCTTGTTAGCATAGTCAGCGGATCAACTGGTGTAGTAGCCTACCCTCCCATCGACGTTCTGCCGCCTTCCTTAACAGGTCCCGGGGCATAATGACCCTGTTTTTGCCCTCATTGTACCGCCAATGTACCTTCCCCAGGTCTGGTCGGGCCTGCGCAGACCGTCAACGATTTTTTTTTCTCCTCGACGCGCGCAGCCGCACTTCATGCGATTGATTGGCGTTTTGCCTGCAAAGTCCGAACGAGATAAATATTCCCTTGAATGATGGCTACCATGGCTAGAGCTGACTGTATCTGATCAACGCCAAGGCGAGAGAAATGCAGCCAACGAAGGAAGGGAGAAGAATTGAGCTGAAAGAAGGGGAATGTAATTGAAACCGAATTACACTGAGAAAAAAACGACAACAGAAGAAAGCAGAAAGGAAGCAATATAAAGAATGAAAAACAAAATAGTCTTTATAACTCACATTTGAAAAATATAAAAATAAACCAACTGAAATTAGGCTAACGAAAAAATCCTAAGAAAGTATATAGAAAAAATTATAAAGAAGAAACAGACGAAAATGAATCCAGTAAAAGAAAGCGGAGATGTAAGTCGAATAAAGTGAAGAAGAGAAAAATGCGAAGAAGTACAAGAGAGAAAAAAAAATGGAGAACAATTGCAAAAGACAAAGAATGAAAAAAAAAAAAAAAAAAAGAAGCCATAAGAAAGTGTGGGGAGGAGAAAAACAATCGAAAAAAGAAAAGAAGAGAGAAATGAAGAAAACAATATTTTGAGGAAATGAAAAACGGGAAAAGAAGAACAGACGACAGAAAATACTTAACTTATATATGAGATTATAAAATAGAAGAAAGAAAGAAAGAAAGAAAGAAAGAAGAGAGATGAAAATAAGAAAGAAAGAAAGAAAGAAAGAAAAAAGAAAGAAAGAAAGAAAACAGAAAGAAAAAGAAAGAAAGAAAGAAAGAAAAGAGAAGGAAAGGAATGGGATAAAGAAAGAAAAAAGAAAGAAAAGAATGAAAGAAAGAAAGGGTGAAAAGAAAGAAACAAAATAGGAAAAAGAGAAAGAAAGAAAATAGGAAAGAAAGAAGGAAAGACTATAGAAATGTGAGAAAGAAAGAAAGACAGGAAAGAAAGAAAGAAAGAAAGAAAGAAAGAAAGAAAGAAAGAAAGAAAGAAAAGAAATGGGAAGGAAAAAAGAGAAAAGAAAATAAGAATGAAAGAAAGAAAAGATGAAAAGAAATAACGAATAAGAAAATAGGAAAGAAAAAAGGAAAAACTATAGGAATGTGAAAAAGAAATAAAGACAGAAGAGAAATGAAAGAATGAAAAAGAAAGAAAGAAAATAAGAAAAAGAAAGAAAGAAAGAAAAGAAAGAAAAGAAAAGAAAAGAAGAAAGATGGGAAAAGAAAACAGGAATGGAAAAAGAAAGGATGAAGAAAAGGAAATAAGAAAGAAAGAATGAAAAAGAGAAAAAAATATAGAAATGAGGGAAAGAAAAAAATGAAAGAAAAAATAGGAATGGAAGAAAGAAAGAAAGAAAGAAACGAACAAACAAACAAAAAAGAAAAGAAAATAGGAATTGAAAATGAAATTAAAAAATCGAATGAAAGAAGAGAAAGATAGGAAGAGGTAAAAGAAAGAATGAAACAAAAAACAAGCAAACAAACAAAAAAGAAGAGAAAAGAAAAAGACAAAAGGAGAAAAACAGAATAAATCAAACGAACAATAGAAGATTAGAAACGTATTGAAGAAAAAAAGAAAGTAGACTTAATGAAAAACAAAAATCAACGAATAATTAAATAAAAAAGAAAACCACAAAAGAAATCAAGTCAAAGCAAAAGAGAAAAGAAAAAAAAACACTCGAAATAGGAGAATGAAAAAAAGGAAGAGAAAAACGAGAAATTAATAAAAAACAAAAACAAAAAACAAAAAGAGAGAAAGAGAGAGGCCAGAAAGAAATGAAGACGAAAAGAAATTAAAAATAGGGTAATATCTGAAAAACAAAAATCGTAGTTGAAAAGATCAGCAAATTAAAGTGAGTCAAGCCTAGAAAATGGACCGAAATCTAAGATGGCTGAAAAGGGGAAAACCATTTGTGAATGACGAGAAAATGGGGGGGAAAAAAAAAAAAACACTGACTACATGTTTCATTCAATTGTGCCCGTTGCCATTTTGTCAAAACGCCATTTCTTTGTCCCACTGTTGCGTTGTTGCATATTGCAATAAAATGTATCTATCAATATCAAGCTGTTCATCTATCTGAGTCTTGAATAAAATGTGTTGAATAAAATGATAAATCACACACACACACACTCCACTATATATATATATATATATATATATATATATATATATATATATATATATAATAGTAGTTTAGCCCGTCGTTGCTTGGGTGTAATGAAAGCTTTAAAACTAATCCATGGTCCTGGAGCTCAGACTCTTTGGACGTTGGCACGAAAGACTAAAAAGCAATAGTTGTTTCCAGTTAAAGCGAAACCCTAGACTGAGAAAAATGAATGAATGTAAGTCAAATTTTGATTTCCTCGTATCGATATCAAATAAGTTTTTTTCGTCGTAAACTGAATTTTGAAGGCTAAATAAGTCCTCTGAGTAAATGGTATCATGGCTGAGACTAAGAACTACAATTATACTTTCTTAGGGCCAAACCCGAAGTAAAAACTAAAATAAAAAGGCTGAAAAAAATACAGACATACAGTCAGATAAACAGACACACACACAAACATCTTGCTTTATATATATATATACATATATAAATTATATATTAAATGTAATTTGTGTCTGTCCTGACAAAGAGTGCTAAATTGTATTTTGATATTATCTACATTTTAAGCAAACTTTTCATTATTTTATACCATGTAATTTGTGACTTTCCTTGCAATCGATAATATATATATATATATATATATATATATATTATCGATTTTCTGCACTATTGTAAGAACTGCAACCATGAAACTTCTGAATATCGTTTCTTATGTCTTTGTCGATGAGTGAATCAAATTTGATTAAAAATATCAAAATAGAATTTAGCACTCATTGCAAGGAATGTCACAAATTACATGGTATAAAATAATGAAAAGTTTGCTTAAAATATAGATAATATCAAAATACAATTTAGCACTCTTTGCAAGGACAGACACAAATTACATGGTATAAAATCATGAAAGATTTGCTTAAAATATAGATAAAACTAAAATACAATTTAGCAGTATTGACCACAAAGAAGCTTATCTTGCCAACGTTTCTTCTTCTGTGTCTTCTTATTATCATATAAAATAGATACGAAAACTCGAAAGTTATAAATTCAGAGCGTCTAGTGTTAAATGTAAAACAAGAAACAAGTTACAGAAGCTAAAATGTAATAATAATGGGAACAATTGGGAGTCGTATCAACTTATTTCCGCTATTGGCAGGTTTATGCAAATCAGCAGTGATAAAGAATAATGTCCGAAAATAAAACTATGCATTGGGATTGCCACAACTGACTTAAATGAGAACCGCCTCCTTCTACTTCACACGGCTATCGCGTATTTTCGCCGTCTACGGATCCTGATGACACTTGAAACCAGAATTTGATTTCCTATATATATATATATATATATATATATATATATATATATATATAAAGCAAGATGTTTGTGTGTGTGTCTGTTTATCTGACTGTATGTTTGTATTTTTTTCAGCCCTTTTATTTTAGTTTTTACTTCGGGTTTGGCCCTAAGAAAGTATAATTGTAGTTCTTAGTCTCAGCCATGATACCATTTACTCAGAGGACTTATTTAGCCTTCAAAATTCAGTTTACGACGGAAAAAACTTATTTGATATCGATACGAGGAAATCAAAATTTGACTTACATTCATTCATATATATATATATATATATATTCAGATACTTTAATCCAAGCGGAAAAAGCAGGAAGGTAAATTCCAAAAACCCGATCCTAATTAATATTAAAAATTTTATTTTAATATTAAGAAATGATACAGAAAGAGAGCTCCATATGATAAAATATTACAGAGCAAATATAAATTAACTAGGATTAATTCAAGGATGTTGAATGACCATTTCGATATGAAATCCCCACGGGGGATAACACATCACCTCAGCAACAGAAAAATCCTTTTCGAAACTGGAGAAAAAAATTAGTCTATTTTTCCTTTTTAAATAGATTTGCAAAAAATTAAAAAGAAAAAGAAAAAGAAAAAGAAAAAGATAAAATAAAATAAAATAAAATAAACAAGAAAAGAAAAATAGACCTAGGAAAAACTACTAAAAAGTTGTATGTTTAAAAATGTATACATTTTTAAACTACAACTTTTTAGTAGTTTTTCCTATACATATTAAGACCGTATACGTGGATAATCACTATATATATATATATATATATATATATAATTAAATGTAAATGTAAACTTGTCGTTATCCTCGTTTCGAAAAACCCTCCCAGTACAAAAGCGGAAGGAAAAAAATGGTAATAAAAAGAACGAGCTAAGCACTTGAACATCAGTCAAAGTACGCAGCCCAAAGAAAAAAACCCGAGACGAGTAACCTAAAACAAAAAGCGCTCAATACGCAAGTCGAGCAAACAAAGTAAATAACTAACCTAGAGAGCCAACGAACCAACCCAGGTTGCACCAATTTTGGATCTTCAGGGAAAGTTGGCTAGAGAGACTAAAATGAAGCTAAAATACGGTGATAAGATATAAGATTCTTATATCTTTATTTTGGCCTCTTTAGCCAACTTTCCCCGAAGATCCAAATTGGTGAAACCTTGGTAGGTTCGTTGGCTCTCTAGGTTAGCTATTTACTATATATATATATATATATATATATATATATATATTTTAATCACATCACCCCGAGCAAGGCGGTAACGCCACTGATGTGCAAGGGGCTACGTAATAGTGAAAAGATTGGAAAAGAGAAAGCCGGAAACCACATCCTAAACAGGGAACAAGGGATGAGCCTCTACACCTGTTCAATAGACTTGGGCGGAGTGTGAACCGGGCGATAGTTTAGTCTATCTACTCCAATTGAAAAAAAAAAGAATAGTGAATAGATTGGAAAAGAGAAAGCCGGAAACCACATCCTAAACAGGGAACAAGGGATGAGCCTCTACACCTGTTCAATAGACGTGGGAGGAGTGTGAACCGGGCGATAGTTTAGTCTATCCCAACTGAAAAAAAAAAAGAAAAGTGAATAGATTGGAAAAAAGAAAGCCGGAAATCACATCCTAAACAGGGAACAAGGGATGAGCCTGTACTCCTTTTCAATAGACGTGGGTGGAGTGTGAACCAGGATATATATATATATATATATATATATATATATATATATATATATATATAATTCTAGTTTAGAACATGTACAAATTATTATCTACTACAAAGTGTACATTTTGTTTCGACATTGAAAAAACAATGTCTGAAAGGGTAGTGTGAAAGGAGATGAAAAATTTCTTACCTTATATTGGGGAATTATGTGTGAGATGTAAGTGGGGTAGAAAATCAGAAATTAGAGTTGGAAGTTGTCAGTTAGAATTTGAACGAAAAGAAGGAAGAGGGAGAGGATAGTGGTGATTAATGGACATGTTGAAAACTTTATAGACAGATTTAACAGTAGTATATAAGGTATGGTCCTTTAGAGCTTTTATTGTCAGTCCTTTGGATTTGACAAAAGGAAAAATACGGAAATGTATATGGGGTAGAGGGAGTAGGAGAGGATGCACGACATGAATAGGAATTGCTATTTGGTAAACATATCTGTATTAGTGAAGTATACATCTACAAATATTTTTTGTATTTAAGTTTAGTTTTTGTAATTAATCTATTTTTTTATATTTAACTTTAATTTAAAATTTTGGAAATCGCTTTTTTACATAAGACTTTAATTAGATCACAGTTTATAGTATGAAATAAAGGTAAAATCTGTGGTAAGAGTATTGTTAATACTATAAAGGTTTATCGTTTCTAGAGATCCTAACTTTAGCTTTTGTAATTTTAGCATGATTGTAATGTTAGTTCTTTAATGTGTTTGGAGGTCCTTTTCAAGCTCAGCAACGAGGTTTGCTTTGTCAGCCTCGGTAGATTTTATATCAAGGCGAGAGTAAACCGTAGTGTCTTAAACTTTTTAAAGCAGCCCTTGAAAAAAAAACTGACATCAAAATGTCGTGTACACAAGAAATAAACGATAAAACACAGAGGCGAAATACTTTATCAAGCGAATTGGCGCGCTAGATATTTACAATTATACCTCGGGTTATGTCGTTTAGAGTTCTCGATTATACATCGTTTGACAAAGAAATTATGTGAAAAAATAAAAATATTAGGTTGTCCCAAAAGTTCGTAATCACTTGCGAAATGAGTCTATCTGATCCAGCACAATCGAGACAAGCGATGGGTTCAGAAAGGGCAAGAGACACCGTCGGTTCCAAAACAAGATCGATTCGGCGAGAAAGTCGTGTTGTGCGTTTGGTGGAACTTTGAAGGAATCGTGCATTTTGAGTTGGTTCCGAATGGTCATGCCATCAGTGCCGAACTTTACTGTCAGCAACTTGAGCGGGTCTACGAAAAGTTGAAGCAAAACTACCCGGCTCTGATCAACCGAAAACGCGCTTTGATGCAGCAGGCCAATGCCAAGCCACACACCGCCAGGAAGACTAAAGACAAGTTTGAAGAGCTGGACGGCGTTGAGGTTCTGCCACATCCAGCCTACAGTCCTGACTGTGCTCCATCAGATTACGGCCCTTTCATTCTTAATGCAACACTTTCTGAAGGGCCGCCGATTCGACTCGTTTGATGAAGTCGAGGAAGTGTGTGAAGAATTATTTGATTCGAAGCCGGCTGAATGGTACTTTGAACAGATCCGAAAGCTTGCAGATCGCTGGCTGAAAGTCTTGGAAATTGATGGTCTTTATTTTGAGCAATAATTTTTGTTGTTTTTGCGAGTAAAATTTCAATTTTTTGCAAGTGTTTACGAACCTTTGGGAAAGCTAATAAAATTAAATTGTTTTATTTGATTTTACGCTCCTTGGTATCACGGTAAACTGTATCCGGCAGCATGACCGCTGATTGGGAGGTTGTGAGGAGCATGGAACCACCGCTTAATTGCTGTTGTTCTCAGGTCCACCCTGATCTGGAGTGGTAGCACCTGTTAAGGTCCCAGCTAATAGTCCCAAACTGAGATCAAAACACTATGAAAGTATAACAATAGACTCCTTATAGAAATATATACATAAAAAATAGACTCTTATAGTTAAATATACATTTTTTAAGGAAAAATATTACCAATACATTTTTTAAGAAAAAAGTTTGCCATAATACATAATTATTACCAGCCATACATTTTTGAATACAAGACTAGAAGACATTTTAAATTTCTAAAATAAAAATAAAACGTAAAATAAAATTTTTCATCAAAATCTGGCTAAATCAACTTTCTAACTCCAACCGAACATGAAAACAATACTTTAAACCCCACTGTTTTTGGCATTAAATAACCCACAGAGGTTGATATGCCGTCAAACAAACTCAAATACTCAAAAAATATGACTCGACGTCTGTCCGCCAAAAATATTGAATTCATAAAATCACTAGAAAAGTGATTATGTTACTGTTCAATAAATAAGGATGAAAGTATGTACATTTTCAGTAAATGTTGATATTATCATCATAAATCCTAGAGAACGAAATATGGAAAACATCTGTGATTCTGCGTTGTATTTTTTAAGTCTTTAATGCAAATATTGGTAAATTTGGGATAAATTAGTTTATTTTCTACTATCGCAAAAAAGGTTTTAATAACTATTTATTTAAACTTACAAAATCATTTTATTTTATAATGTCTTAGATAAAGAGTCCGCGATGTACTGTAAAGATCGCCGCATTGTCAACAATTATGTACGTACATGTATTCGTAAGTTTAGATTACTTTTTTCTGTACTATACTAAAAACTAAATTTTTTTTGTTTATAAGTTTAAAATAGATTCTTATTGAACACATATTATTAAAAAATGCATTTATAGATAGAATACGGGACTGGAAAGGGTTCTTTGTGGTTTGGCCAAGAGACAAGTAAATTCAGAGACAAGTAAATTCGGAAACAAGTAAATTCGGAAACAAGTAAATTCGATTTAAGTTGTTTTTTGACTGAAGTCGCCTCTCCTGAGATTACCGACTTAGGTAAGGTATACCTGTATTGTACTATGTATAAATACGTCAAACGGGTAGAAAGGGGGGGGGCGAATAGAATAATCTTCCCTAGTTCTATCGATAACTTACCAAGTCTTAGTCACTGACCCACTCGTTCTTATATTGATACTTTCACTAAAATACCTCATCTGCACAAAACTGCCATGCACAGACACCATAATAGCACATTGACTCTAAAAAATTTTACCTAATCCCACATCAGCAGTCTTTGTAGAGGGCTTGGTTGATAAAAATCTAAACAATATAATCCCTATGTTCATGATCTATACAACTAAATAAAACTAGCGTTAGTAAGAATACCCCCTACAGTTTAATAATCGCAGAGATAACAATTGACGGAACGAAAAAAACAGTGGGATTATTAAAATCAATTACATGCATATAGACACAATAATAATTACGAAAACTCAGCCCCGAAACAAAAATATTCTATAGTAACCAAAAAAATGCCATCACTGTCACCGAATGGGGAGGTGGATACAACCAAAGATAAACTGGGGTCTAAAATAAAAGAGCTGATGACTATCCCTACCCGAGGCTAAATCCAGCGGAGTAAACGAAAAGAAAAACGACTTCAGCTAAACTAACACTGGACTGGGATGGCAAATATTTAATCAAGTGACGAATATCCTTAATCCTTGGTCACCACCGGATGCCACCCTAAATTGGTCCCTCCCAGGCAAACCAAACGCAAAACATTCACACAACTGTCTTTTCTACAAGTGTAACCCTATTTTTAGCCTGACCGGACGAATGTAATTAAATTAGTGGTATTATTAATTGTTGCAAATAAGACGGAAGAAATTGTATTGGTCCGTATCATTCATTTTTATACATCGAAAAGAACCAACTAAAAAAAGTTGTTTGCTTTAATATGAACGCTGGTAATAAAATTTATTATGGGCAGAGAAAGGTAAGGGGTAGCAAAACCCAAAACCGAGAGATATGAACGAAATTATATTTTACGGGTGTGTTATTTGATAAACAGCCGAGTCAAAGGAGGTTATTGTTGACAATTGGAAATAGTTTGACTGTGAGAAATACAAATGAAGCCTGAGTTACACTGCAGATAAAAGAACTTTTTTAAAAAACAAGACATAGTTTTGAATTATCAGAAAAAAGTCTCTCAAATAAAAGGAAATATTTGGTGAGAGCAAAAGGTTGAATTCCATGAGAATAAAATAAAATTTAAATTTAGTTGGAAAAGAATTATACACATAAAAGCTAATTTTTTTTTTTTTTTTTTGTCATTAAAAGAAAAAGCCGAAAGAAATGTGTCACCAACCAAGAAGCTGCTTCGTTGATTGAACCGGAGGAAAAGAACAGAGAGAAAGGTGGCAAGAGTGATTTCATTGCCCAGAGATTAGATTTGCATGTTCGTCATCCTCCCACCAGTGAATTTGGGACAAGCATAAATACGGGGCCCCGAGAGGGCCACGGGCAGTTGCGCCGAACTGAAGTAGACAAGACAAATCACCACCACCGCCGCTGCCCACCATACGCACAAGGATCACCCTTCGGCAGTTTCCGTAAAGCTTCGGTGAAAAGCGAACAAAGACACTTTGAATCGTCACAAACTTGAAAACTCTGATTGGAGTGAACTGTCATTACCTACAAAAAACTCGAATTAATGTTAAGAAGATAAACGCTTCTCTTAGACGAAACTTCCGCTCCGTTGTCGGCTAAGTAGAATTGGCGATTTTTATATTCTATTTTTTTTTCTTTTTGTTTGCATATAGAGATTTTTCTCGCAATTTATTCGGACGTCATTCAATTTATTTTTGGTGCCGTTTTCATGAACTCAAATGTGCGCGAGCAACCAATCTGATTCAAGTTGGAGAAAAGTCAGATAGCAAGATTCTTGAGATCAACATTCACAACGAGGAAGAACACCATTGTAATCGTCGACTTAAAGACCAGCTGCTGAATTGAAGCCATCAACGACCAGGCGGCGAGCGTCCATTCACACAGGTATTTGCATGACAACTGCTTTGACGATCTTTTTTCCTGGTACCCCAAACACATGTATTTACTCATGCTACCAAGGTCCCACTTTTTACTGTCGAAATAACTAATTGTAACCGTCTCTTCTACTCTAACAGTTTCTTTTCTCGCACTTCCCGTCTGTGGAACTACAACCCCCCCCAAAATTTAAACGCAACGTCAATTGCCATCTTCCATCAACTTGATTGCCATCCATATCTTCTCTTTTCTTCGACATCCCCTGTATTTTATTATTTTGTCACCTCTTAATTGCTGTTGTTCCCAGGTCCACCCTAACCCGGAGTGGTAGCACCTGTTAGCGTCCCAGCTATGGGAAAATAGTTAACTCCCAATCTGAGGTCAAAACACTATGGAAATGCTACTGATGCACCTCTTGTGCACCAGTAGCATTTTTGCCTTACTTGGGGTGAAATGATTATAAAAAAATTGTTGAATTTTACTGAGGTGAGTCGCGTTTGTTCCTCTATAATTTTGACTTCAACTGGAATTTTGACTGGAAACTACGTAAACGTAAGGAATTAGCACATATGCTAGGCTTCAAAAATCTCCTAAGCCGACCAAGCATAGAGATGAACACAATATGGGAACCAGTAAAACGGAGTGCCAGAGAAAATCATTACTGTCAAAAATGGCAATGTAAGCTCTGGTAAAAAGTACTAGAGAAAACAATTAACATCAAAAAATTACAATATGAACTCTGGTAAAAAAGGGTACTAGACATTAGGTTTATAAATCCCCAAAATGGTCCAGTGGATATAGTCGGTTAGTTCCTGACTTGACTCGAGTCGTGAATTCAATACAGGCTACAGCAGTGGTGAACACGTAACTTGCATGGTTAGAGGAGATAACTCGTGACTTCCAATCCAGGCTTGTCGGAAGGAATGTGAGTGATATACCCCAGTGATTGTAATAAAGGGTTCGGTTCGAAATTCTTAGCACCTGAAGAAGGCCGGGGCGTACAAGAGCCGAAACGTCATCCAAATGGCAGATGTAAACTGATGACAATGTAAACTTATTTATAAAGGGAACTTAGTCTGTGTGTGTGTGTATGTGTGTCCGTCCGTTACCTATAGACTCCGAAACAGCTGAATCGATTTTCTTGAAAATTTTCACAGTTGTACTATAAGCGTCTGCGAGTATTCTTAGCTAGGTGTTGTGTCGCGGTACCCCTGATAAATATCGAAAATCGATAATCGAAAAACTTGGGTTATAGAAGGAGTGGTTCGATTTTAATAAAATTTGATACACTCATAGAGAAAGACATAAGAAACGATATTCAGAGGTTTCAAGGTTGCAGTTCTTACAATAGTCGAGAAAATCAATAATATACATACATACATGCACACACACACACACACACATATATATATATATGTGTGTGTGTGTGTGTGTGTGTGTGTGTGTGTGTGTGTGTGTAGAGTGTTTCAAATTTTCACGCATAAATAGGAAGTTGGGTGTAACTAATAAAAGCTTTAAAACTAGTCCATGGTCTTGGAGCTCAGACTCTGCCTAAAGAATATTGATGTGAGAATTGGATAAAAATTGTGGATTTGTATAAAGTTTGGTGAGAATCGGATAAAAATTGTGGATTTGTATAAAGGACATACAGACAGATAAACAGATACACACACAAACATCTTACCTTTTATATATATATATATTATCGATTTTCTGCACTATTGTAAGAACTGCAACCTTGAAACTTCTGAATATCGTTTCTTATGTCTTTGTCTATGAGTGTATCAAATTTGATTAAAATCGGACCACTCCTCCTAGAACCTGATTTTTTCGATTATCGATTTTCGATATTTATCGATGGTACCTTTGCACATAACCTAGCTAAGAACACTCGCAGACGCTTATAGTACAACTGTGTAAAATTTCAAGAAAATCGGTTCAGCCGTTTCGGAGTCTATAGGTAACGGATACAAGCGCACACACACAGACACACACACACACACACACACACACACACAGACAAAGTTTCATTTATAATTAAGTATATATATATATATATATATATATATATATATATATATATATATATACTGCTTGATTAAAAACAGAATATTTACTCAAATCCGAATATGGATTACAAATAATGTTTATACAAATAAATTATATATATATTGGAGTAGATAGATCTATCTATCGCCCAGTTCACACTCCACCCACGTCTATTGAACAGGTTAAGAGGCTCATCACTTGTTCCCTGTTTAGGATGTGGTTTCCGGCTTTCTCTTTTCCAATCTTCTCAATTTGTTTTTTTTGTTTGTTTGTTTTTCAATTTGGCTAGATAGATCTATCTATCGCCCGGTTCATACTCCACCCACGTCTATTGAACAGGTTAAGAGACTCATCCCTTGTTCCCTGTTTAGGATGTGGTTTCCGGCTTTCTTTTTTCCAATCTTCTCACTTTGTTTTTGTTTTTTTTTCAATTGGAGTAGATAGATCTATCTATTGCCTGGTTCACACTCCTTCCATGTCTATTGAACAGGTTAAGAGGCTCATCCCTTGTTCCCTGTTTAGGATGTGGTTTCCGGCGTTCTCTTTTCCAATTTTCTCATTTTGTTTTGTTTTTTTCAATTGGAGTAGATAGATCTATCTATTGCCTGGTTCACACTCCTCCCATGTCTATTGAACAGGTGAAGAGGCTCATCCCTTGTTCTATGTTTAGTATATGGTTTCGGCTTTCTCTTTTCCAATGTTTTCACTATTACGTAGCCCCCTGCACATCAGTGGCGTTACCGGCTTGCTCGGGGTGATACGATTAAAGAAAAAATATATGAGTCTGCTTTTTATACTAATAGTTACGAAAGGTAAGAAAAACTCTTGTTGAAATGCTAGTTGTTGAAGAATTCCTGTTGTCTTTTAGCAGAATTCTAAGCTGAAGTTTTCGGTTGCCTTTTACAAGCTTGGCGTTATCTGCGACTGTCGTATGAAGTGATTCACTCACAAGAAGTAATGTGATATTCGCGTGGGCTTAGAGCAGTATTGGTTTGAACAGGTTGTCATTTGGCCGGACGTACACGTTGTCGTCGTTCATTCCTCCCTTCTAAGGTCGGTTTTAATATCGGGCCGATGAATAATCAGATGGTGGGGTTGCTGGGAAACCAACCCCCTTTACGTTGTTTTCGATTGGGGAAACGGGGTGAGAGGTTCCCACCAGTTCTAACCCGACAGAACTCTGCCTCGTGTAGCTGAATTAGCACGCTAAAGAATTTGGGAGGAAACCTATGTTTTGTAGAAATATCTGAAGATCCGATCTTCTGATGGCGCCAGGTGCCTTTGTCAATTGAAAAAGGAGACATATAGACTTCTGTTTTGCTCAAGGATTTGCCATTTTTCTTGGCTTTTTGAGTCATGGGTTGTTTTTATTTTGTTGATTAATTAAAGCTGAGAAATATTTTAAATTACAAGAATATTTTTCTTCCAGTGAACATCGCATGAGCGATTTATTAAAAGACGAATAACAACAATATTTTCCGCTATAAATCCTACTATTTAACCCATAGCTGTAAAGAGGTGATAGATTCATACTTTCTTTAACGGTAAGTGAATAAAACTAGGCGTTTTATATATATATATATATATCAATTGTGTGTATTTTGGCAGCATTTTTTCATTAATGCAGGTTTCGTTGAATAATATAGACAAGTTTTGTCTATTTATTTTGTTGGGGATCCGTTCGTATCGTCTGATAAGCTTGATGGTGCTATCGCTGAAAGACGACAAGAAATCACAGTAATTGTTGATTTTTTTATCAGGTCTAAGCTTTCGGCTTACATCAGCCATTATCAAAGAATGAACTTTAACATATAGTGAACATAGAACATTTAAGTTATTAACAAAGTGGAATTAAATAAAGAGAATATATTATTCAACGAAACCTATATATATATATATATATATATATATATATATATATATATATATAGATGTATCTATCGCCCGGTTCACACTCCACCCACGTCTTTGAACAGGTGAAGAGGCTCATCCCTTGTTCCCTGTTTAGGATGTGGTTTCCGGCTTTCTCTTTTCCAATGTTTTCACTATTACGTAGCCCCCTGCACATCAGTGGCGTTACCGCCTTGCTCGGGGTGATACGATTAAAAAAAAATATATAAATGTATATAGTCATCCGCAGACAGATCTGTTTCGCTGTATCACAGATCATCAGTAAGGTTAGACTCCGATTGCTTTTAACCCAGGATTAGAAACCCGACTGAAGTGGCTTCAGTCGGCGATTCTACCTCTGGTCCATGGGCGCACGGTAGAAGAAGGCAGACTTTTTAGCATGTATATTATCATTATACACGCTCAATAGCCAGAGTGCTCTAATTCATTAGTGAATGAGCGATGCGTACATGCCAGGGTAGCTACTGTTTTTCATTCTTCTAGAGTGCTCCATCAGGGTGTGAGTAAAGTACAGAAAAGTAAGATAAGGGAAGGGAAAAAGAAAAAAAATGAGAAAAAAATTAGTATGTATTCTTTGGGGATAAATTTCAAAATGAATCTTCATTCATCAGAGTTAAAAGAAACACAAATGTAAATTTTTTATCTTCCCACATACATACACAGCAAACCGAAGATTTCTGTGTTTAAATGTAAATCATCTGTACAACCAACATCAAACATTGATTGATAAACAGAATCTATCTCGAAACAGATAAATTTCCGTGTCGCAATGTACAATTAATTCATAACTATATGATTATATTAAGCTACCTTGAGTCCTCACCTGAATATATATATATATATATATATATATATATATATATATATAAATTATGGTTTAGAACATGTACAAATTTTATTCACTAAAAAGTGTACATTTTGTTTCGACATTGAAATGACAATGTCTCATCAGGTAGTGTGAAAAGGAATGGAAAGTCTCTTTTCTTATATTTGGCGAATTGTAGGACTTCAACTACAATTCGAACTCGGGAGAAACGAGTTCGAATTCTAGCTGAATTCCTTGCATTCACTTACGCACAAATACCCTTGGGAAAGGTATTAATCCATCTCTTCCCTCCAGTTATATGCTAAATAATAGGACCGATTGGATTCTATAGACTTGGCTACTGCAGAAAGCAATGACAACCTACTGCAGGATAATCTTCTGTCCAGTCAGTTATCTCTGTTTCGAGACATGATCGTCCAAAGTGTGTATCACGTATGGCACTTAACTGACTGACTGAATATAATAGTTGGAAACATGATTAAGGTTTCTACTGGGCATAAAGTGAGGGATCAGTTTATTACTTCATAACAATAGAAAACTGATACCCATTCATTACAACTTAATAATATAATACATCTCTTCCCCCTCTAGCTATGAGTCAAATAACAGGACAGATTGGGTTCTATAGCCTTGGTCGGCAACCAGTCTACCGCAGAAAGCAATGGCAACCTACTGCGGGATAATCTTCTGCCCAGTCAGTCATGTCTCTTTCGAGACATGATCGCCCAAAGCGTGTATCACGTATGGCACTTAACTGACTGAGTGATGTAGGATTAAGATGAGGTTAGTGATAAGGGGGTAAGTCTTGTAAATTGTCCGTTGGAATTTCGAAAAGTTGGGGTTTGTGGGTGATAGAGTTGATTAATGAACTTGTCGGGAATTTTGTTGACAGATTTAACATAAAGATATTGTACAACTTTTTATGGCTTAATGGCTGGATTTTTTCTTCGGTTTTAGTGAAGGGGAGAATAAGGAAGTTTAAGAGTGAGGAAGAATAAGATTAGATGCGGTGAAGTGGGAATATTAGTTATCATATATTGGACCTATCTTTCTTAATTAATTGTACAACTATACAATTTTTTTTTTTTATTTAAACTCAGTTTTTATAATTAATCTAATTTTGTGAATTTAACCTTAATTTCAAATTTAGGAAATCACTTTTTTCTATAAAATTTTAAAATAGATCACAGTTGGTGTTATGGAATAGGTAAAATTTGGTGTAAAACTGTTGTTGATATTATAAAGGTTTATCGTCTCTAAGGGGTCCTAACTTTGGATTTTAGTATTTTTAGTATGATTGTAAGGTTAGATTTTTCATCTGTTTGCAGTTTACCGTGGTTTCATGCCTCTGGTTTAAAAGCCTGTTGCTATTCATGTATTTAATGATTTTAATTTTTTCTTGAAAACAAAGGAAATATGGTTCCTTTCTTGCTTGTTTGAGGATTTTATATATATATATATATATATTTGTTGTTGCTGTTCTTCGTTTTCAGTAGTTTTACTGATAAATAGTATTTTGTCAAACAG